>HG992191.1:4128633-4728633 GCA_905220545.2 Melitaea athalia
ATCGATACATACGACAACAAATTGCTATGTAGGATAAAAGCGCGTGTGTATCGCGTCTGTATCGCTACAAACGCGCGTCGACGGCGCGTTTAAAAAACGTGGTTTGCATAGGCCCTTAGTGTCTCACTTTTGTTTTATTGTTTTGTTTTATTGTTTACACACACAAACACACACCACACACACACACACACACACACACACACACACATACACACATATACACACACCACACATACATTGAAACGCACACTTATCCTGCATATTTCTTTAAATTTTTAAATTTTTAAAGTGTGTATAATTTTACTTAAAGGTTATATTTTATTTAAGTTCTAATTGTCTTATTTATAATTTGTTGTAAGAAATGATAATGGAAGAGCACACTGGTTCAATGTGGCACAGGCTGTTGCCTATCACAAGAACCAGGGCACTCATTATTCTATGTAAAATATTTTTTTTATGAATAAAGCATTATTATTAAAAACAAAAACAAAAACAATTGTTTTCATCAATAGCTCAGTCAAATATAATGTGTAATTCTTATTATTGATAAAAATTCTGACATTAAATAACAATCAAAAGTGAAGTATACAGTGTAACTATTTATTGAATTTTTTTTATAAGATTGTATTGAAATGATATGTTAAAGAGATAACTTTTCGCCATTTTAAATTGTTTTCACTTCGCATATTCATTGCAGTTAGAATAATGTTATAAATATATAAGATCATAAATTAATTTGATCGAAATAAAATTTACAGAGAATGATTCATATTTTGATATAAACTATTTAGCGGCTTAGCCGAATTCATATAACAGTGGAAAAAAATATTTATTTAGATACACTGCTGAATATTATTTACATATAGAAAATAATAATAGCTAACGCAAAACATAAAAGTAATTTGATCGCTACTAAACTAATAACCAATACTCAAACTGAAATTAAATTCCATAATATGAAGCGCAAACTTCCCGCGTACCTGCATTTCATATGAAACTACAAACTTTGGAAGTGGAAATTAGCGTTATAGTACCAATTACCTAACTTGGGATTAGAATAAAATAATAAGTACGTGGAATAACTTAGTAATAAAGCTCAATATGCTTAATATTATTAGAACATTTATCTATAAAACGAGTAGGTAAATCGTTTTGTTTAATTAATTAAATTAATACGAATTATTTAATACACATATTAGAACTTTATAATAAAATGATTTTAAACTGTCACTATCGCAAAGTTATCTCATCGATGCTCCGGAGCACTAACAAATAAAGTGTTAAGTTTGTACAATGTGTAAGAAAGAGAGTTTGAGAGTGAATTGGCAGCTGGGGTATGTTTGGCAACATACTTGTAGTGCCTCTGAAGTTGCTAGCGTCCATAGACTATGGTAAATGCTTACGTACACTTCTTTGCCACCATAATTGTGTAAAAGAGGTAGAGGAATGAAAAATCGATATTCCATCATATTTGACGTCTGTTTTACTTCAGAGTGATTTGAATCGTCTCATGGATTGGTGTGATTTGAATGGTATGAGTCTAAACCATATAAAGTGTCATGTCATGTGCTTTACCAGACATAAACTAGTGAGTCAAAGGGAATACAGACTGAAGCAGCACACTTTGAAAACTGTACATACTATTCGCGACTTGGGTGTAATGCTAGATAGTAAATTGCGATTTAACAATCATATTGAAGGAATATGCAATAAGGGTTTTAGGAATTTGGGATTTATACTGCGGAATAGTGGCGATTTCACCAACCCCCAAACTACTATAGCTTTATATAACGCATTCGTTCGTTCGTTCGAATACTGTAGCGTTGTTTGGAACCCTTTTTACAATATTTATATTTCTAGATTGGAACGCATTCAGAAACGTTTTATGTGGCACCTCAGTTTTAAATTTGGCTTAGCTAATAAAATCCCGCACTATCGCGACAGATTAAGTCACTTCAATATGAACACTTTGGAAAGTCGAAGATGCTTGCTTGACAACCTGTTTCTGCATAAACTGATTAATGGTGTTTTGGATTGTCCTGATCTGCTTAGTTCTGTCTGTTTATCGGCACCTACTAAATGTTTACGTGTAAATAAGCGAATGCTGTTTAATTGTGCCTCAGCTTATTCTAACTTAGGTTATCAGGCACCTTTAAACAGGATGATGAGATCCCACAGCACCATTTCAAAAAATCTGGAAATTGATATTTTTAATGACAAAATTTCTAAATTTAGAAAAAATATTAAATTATATCTATCAAGACAGTGATCGGTTTGGGTACTTTTACAAGTTATCGTTCTTTATCTCTTTGATTTTATTGTTTTAATCTTTCAGTGCAGATATATTTTTCATCTTTTATTATACCTGTAATTGAAATGTAAAACACTCCTAATTTCTTGCCATGTGTATGTTTTTGTATATGTTGTTAGTTATTAGTGTATGTTACTTGAGTTTAATGTAGTTACCACCTATAATTAAAGTTACACTTAGACTTTATTGTTATTGCATGTGTATGTACTTGAAATATGGTGTATACTTTGTTGGTGATCAATAAATAAATAAATAAATATTCGATTTCAAAGAACTAAAGAAAGCTTGGATTCTTTATTTTTATAACGTGAATTTTTTTTCAATAGTAACGCTTTGAAATAAAATTTAATTGAAAAAGTATTTACTGAAATTCTGAATACTAATTGAAACTTAATAAATTGACAAAGATTAATACCGTAGAATAATACGTTCATCACATTATACACAGAGAAAAATATCGAAAATCTATATTGTAAAAAATATTAGTATAGTGTTTAAAAATTCTGATAATATTTATTATTGACTAGCTAACACAGAAGTTGTCCTGTCATGCTAATTGTCAAACAAATGAAGATGAAATATTCGTCACTTTTTTCGGAAATTTCCTAATTTTGAAAGCAGTTTCTTTAATTTTTGATTTCATATGAATCTTCTCCAAAGTATTAGAAAATTTAAAATATAAATTAAAAATCTAATCTGGTCAAGCTGTGCTGAAACTACCACTTAGCAATATATTTAGCGATTCATTTTTATTTATACATATACATAATTTCATATTGCTAAATTCGCCCATAAGATTGAATGCAATCTACGGTAGAGTATTAATATATGTAAGTGTTTATCAATGTTGTTCAAGTTGTATGATTAATGATTGATTTAACACATATGTTACATAATATATTATATTACATGATAGCACATTAAGCTTACTCAAAACTTCTTCTTTCACAAATTAAAATTTTTTGTATGACAATGATTCAAATTTTAACTGTACTAAAAAGATTAACGTTTGGCAATTATTAATGAAGAAATCATTCTTCAATCTATACTAATATATAAAGCTGAAGAGTTTGTTTGTTTGATTGTTTGTTTGTTTGTTTGTTTGTTTGTTTGAACGCGGTAATCTCTGGAACTACTGGGCCGATTTGAAAAATTCTTTCAGTGTTAGATAGCCCATTTATCGAGAAAGGCTATAGGCTATGTGTCATCACGCTAAGACCAATAGGAGCGGAGTCCACGGTGACGAAGTCGCGCGCAGAAGCTAGTTCTTCATATATAAGAAATGTCCACCACAATCACGACTACAGATGTCAATTCTTTTATCTCAAAATGGATGTCTATTTCGTTTCTTCTTCTTAGTCGTACACTCTTGTCAGAGTGGTCGTGGTTGCACTGACGAGGCACATGGTGGGGTGTTTGGTGGGTCGATATCATTTCCGAGGGTAGCTCTCCTGGCGATGTGCTTCCATTCTTCTCTGTTGGAGGCGTCGCGAGTACACTGAACCATGGTGGACCCAGTAGCCTTTGTGATGACATCTATCCAGCGGGTTGGCGATCGACCGCGTGCTCTCCTGCCTTCCACCCGGCCCTGAACCACCAGTCTCTCCATCGAGTTCTCATTCCTAGAGATGTGGCCAAAGAACTTCAGTATTCGTAGTTGTACAGTCGCTGATAGTCTGTCTTTAATACGAAGTTCTCTGAGGATGGATACGTTGGTGCGAAACGCAGTCCACGGGATCTTTAGGAGGCGTCTCCAGCACCACATCTCTAATGCGTCGATTTTTCGGCGATCCTGCTGTCTCAGAGACCAAGTTTCGGCTCCATAAAGAAAGATTGGAAACACGAGGCATTTCATCAATCTGACCTTAGTCCTCTTGGTGATCCTCCTGTCTCCCCAAATCTTTCCCAGCCGTTCCACAGCAGACCTGGTGATGGCGCACCGTCGTCTGATCTCGTCGCCACATCCTCCAGTACTTGATACAGCAGAGCCGAGGTAAATATAGTTCTGTACCACTTCGCAGTTAGCTATCTTGGGTACGTTTGTTTCACTTTGCTCAGCCCGGTCCACTATCATCATCTTCGTCTTGTCTCGGTTAATAGCAAGTCCGAATTGGAGGCTGGTACTTTCTAGACGGGTTAGAAAATTTTCAATGTCTTCTCTAGTCTGTGCGAGAAGGGTAGTGTCGTCAGCGTATCTGAGGTTATTTATCACGCGTCCCCCAACTGATATTCCTTTGTCCCAATCCTCCAGAACAATGCGCATAATGTACTCTGTGTAGGTGTTAAAGAGTAATGGCGATAAGATGCATCCTTGTCGTACACCGGCCTCAGTCTTAAAATTGTCTGAAAGGGTATCGTCCACTCGTACCGCTGCAGTACCGTCTTCATAAAGCCTCCTCAATATAGTTATTAGATGTTGTGGTACACCCATTTCTGCAAGTATTGTCCAAAGGTGTGTCCACATGACCGTGTCAAATGCTTTGCGAAAGTCTACAAAGCATATGTAAAGAGTTGCATTGAATTCTCTGGCCTTCTCAATAATCTGACGCAATATAAGAATTTGTTCGCGAGTGCCTCTTCCTTTAACAAATCCGGCTTGCTCGGGTGCGATTTGACTTGAGAGGTAGGCCAACAGTCTTGCATTAATTATGTGGAGCATCACCTTACTTGCATGCGATATCAAGGATATGAGTCGGTAGTTGTTGCATTTCTTGGTGGACCCTTTTTTGTGCAGTGGAATAAAAATGGATTTCGACCAGTCGTCGGGCCATATTCCGGTCTCCCATATTTTACTGCAGATGGTATATAAGACATCTACTCCAGTTTCTCCCATCGCTTTGAGGACTTCGATTGGGATTTCATCACAACCTGTGGCTTTATTGCATTTGAGGTGTTTAATTGCTGCTCGTACTTCATCCCGCGTGATGTCGGGTTCACGGTCACGTATATCGTAGGGAGAATATGTGAAGTTTGCTGCCAAATTGCTGGAAAAAAGTGACTGGCAATATTCCTTCCAAACATTCACGATATCCTTTATCTCCGTAACCGTTGCCCCAGCGGAGTCCTCAATAGCCCACGTCTTAGGTTTGAATTGGCGTGTTATGTATCGTACCTTATCATGCAGATCTTTGGTTTGATATTTGTCAGAGTGCTTTTCCAGTTCATCACATATCTTACCCAGATGATTATTGCGGTCACGTCGGCAAGCAGCTTGTATGATAGCTGACTTGGCATTTAAGTTCGTAATGCTGGCACCACTGGCTTTAAGTTTTCGGCGCTCTTCAATCATATGCCAGGTATCTTCCGTCATCCAATGCTGTCGTTTTGGTATGACGGTTTTCGGCTGTGACTCCGCAATCGCCTCTACAATATATGTCTTTGCCGAGGTCCATAAGAAGTTAGAGTCGTTGTTTTCGATACCTGCTCTCCATGTGGTATGCCTGCTCTGTATCGAGGCGGACAGTGACTTTGGATCTTTCACCTCCATTCTTCTAGTCATTTTAATTTGCTTTGCTCTCTGCAATTTCAGTCGTAAGTTTCCGATGAGCAGTTGATGGTCGGAATGACAATCAGAACCGGGCAAGGTATGCGCATTGGTTACTGAGCTTCTCCATCTTGTTCTCACCAATATAAAATCTATCTGATTGCGGTGCTTGCCGTCAGGGGAGGTCCAGGTATATAGGCGTCTAGGATGGTGTTTGAACATCGTATTTGTTATGGCCATGTTGTTGTCGGCAGCGAACTCTATGAGTCGCTCTCCACTTGGGTTACGAACACCATGGCCATAGTTCCCAACAATATGTCGTATGCCTGTGTCCATTGTGGTGTTTCTATTTCGTTTATCAATTACCAAATAAAACACTAATAAAACGAAGGTCTTGTTGAAAAATCCTTTACATTAAACATTCTGTTAAGTGGGATGGAGTCCATTTCTTTAAATGTAGCGTTATGTTAATTAAAATGAATATTATTAGTTTAAAAAAACCTTATAACTATAGTTTCATAAAGATACCGTAGCCGTACCTACGGCGTAGGGAAGTAATATAAGTAGTAAATGATTGCCGAAACAATCTTCAGTAGCCCGTAGTCCCCGCCAATGAAAAATTATTTAACCCAAGATCACTTACTAAAAAAGTGTACAAAAATTTATGTCCAGAGGAATGAAATGAATTGGGTAAGTTGCTCGTAGAGAGAGTAGCATAATTTCAATTCATCTTCATTAGAAGATTGAACGATCGAGAGGCTATCGTATCACTTAGTTATTCCTCACGGGATCCTAGCCGATCGTCCAGAGAGAACACGCTCTCCTGATTCGATACTAATCCTATTTTCTACAAGACTGCGTTACGTTAACAAGTTGCTCGTTTAACTTAATCCACGGGTAATAAGTAAGGAAAAAAATGATCATTATTAGTTCGACTATTAACTTGGTTTAAAGACATTAGTTCAATATGCTACGTCCTTAGCTCAGTTTTGATGCAGGATGTTTATATATTTTTGAAGTTGAACTTCTTTAGAACCGTTATGACTTGAAACTTGATGATACGAAAATGCGTTACGATAAATAAAGAAGCACATAAATGTATAGTGAGAGAATGAGATAGAATACATTACTGCTCAAAACGCGCAAGCGATGCGTTTTGCATGGCGCTTACGACTTTTTTAACGATACCGTGAAAAACGTTGATAGAACAAATCGCAACGGCCGAACTTCCTACGACTTTTCAGAAGTTCCACTTCTACCGTGTATGATAATAATTATATACACACACACACTTTTTAATTTATTATTTAATAAAAAAAATTTTTATTTTTTTATTAACGTGTTCGCTATGTTTGTTAATCCTTTTTTTTTAAATCTGAAGATCTGTTTCAAACAATATAAATTATAAGCAGAAAGCGAATGAAATGAGCCAACTTTCAGAGTTAAATATTAATAAATATTTTTCGGCTTCAGTGGATGCAAAAGTCTGACAATGGCTATGAAATAAGTATGCTGATACTGTATCCTTAATAATTAATGAACGGATTAAAAAACAAAAAGTTGATGTATGAAACTAAAAAAATATTTCAATAGGTACTTGAATAAATAGCTTCAATTTATTTTTAACATTTTGTTTCGTGAACAGATAACCGGTCCACGCTTCGCTCGGTAAATATGAGTAACACTCTATAAAGCGTGTTTGATTGATCGTTGAATTTTTGCTCAAATAATTGCAGGCTCTCGTGTGAGAGCGTAGAAGTGCATTTTAAGTGCTATCGTTACTTTGAATTGGTCTGTTACGTAATATTATAAATAAGTTTACTAGTTGCCTAGCGTTGCACTTAATTACTTTACACATTGTTCGCTGCATATTATTTGCCTCAGACCTTTTCAAGTGAGTAGGCTATTATTTGAAAAACAAATTAGCCTAGAATTATCAACACTAATGCGTATTTTACTGTAGTATGACATAGTCCCCGACCAACATTGGAGCAGCATGGTGGATTAAGCTCTGATCCTCTTCCTACATGGGAAAAGAGGCCTATACCCAGCAGTGGGATATTACAGACAGAAGCGATGACAACTGAGGTAGGGCACAGTACGAAATTTCCTGCTCGAAAAATGGAGCAGCCCGACTGCGGTAGTACCTCGATCTTGCAGAAGATCACAGCTAAATAATACTGCTTTCAGGCAGTGTTGTGTTCTTGTTGGTGAGTAAGGTGACCAGAGCTCCTGGGGGGAATTGGGGGTAAGGTCGGCAACGCTCTTGCGATGCTTCTGGTGTTGCAGGCGTCTATAGGCTGCGGTAATCGCTTGCCATCAGATGAGCCGTACGCTTGTTAGCCGACTTAGTTATATTATGTTTAGTAAAAAAAAAAACTGTAAAATATTTATAAAACTACTGTAACGTTTTCGTTTGACTAGACTTTATACAAACTTTTTTCACATTTCAAACTTTTTTCAAGTAGAATTTGCGTTTGTCTTAATCGTGTGTTTTATAGTATGTATATTTGATGACTTTACTTCTTGATGAATGATGACATTTAACCAAGTGGGTAATAATAATAAAATTCTTTACTGTAGGCCACAGTATAAACAAACGAGTAATTATTCAATAAAAGAGGTACAGCGGCGGTCTTAACGATAAAAGGGCATTCTCTTTCAAATAACCTTTGGCATAAAACACGATACAGTAGCAGCAGCTATATATGTGTCGGAGATCGGAGAAGTAGGGAGAAGAGGACGGAGGGCCGAACTGGTTTAATAACAATGTAAGTTAACACAAGATAGTTACACAGATTAGTTAACGGGGTGGAGACGAACTACTTAGTATTCAATGGACTCACCGAGCGGGTGCCGGGTCTATCGCGTAGCAGCTGAGGGACAAACTCAGAGCAGCGCGGCGCCCGGGACTTGCGACCACGGGTGTAGGGTTTAGGAGATCTCCTTTACAAAGCGCATAAACGCTCCCCTTCACTGCCCGAGCTACCCACGCTATCTAACTAAATAAGTAACAATTAATTCGTGTACACAAACTTTTAGAAGAGTCGAGGTTAAGCTACTAGCAGGATATACAAGTGCACCGCGCCACGCCAGAGCCAAGACTGCCTTAGCCGATGACAGAATGACTCGAATAGTAGAATGAGTGAGGGTAGATGAATATCGACAACAGCGCAGGTACCGACATTAATAACTATCTGCATTGATTCTCCGATATATGTATTTTGCTTCAGCCTGCAATATCCCGCTGCTGCGCATAGGGCTCTTTCCCCATGTAGGAGAAGGATCAGAGCTTAATCCACCACGCTGCTCCAGTGCAGTTTAGTGGATATATCCCTATTATGGGTAACGATCACTATCAGGTGTACATGATAACAATCGGGACCGACAGCTTCACGTACTCTCCGAAGCACGGTGGGGAGACCCAAATAAAACCTAGTACATACATACACATATATATGTATAAATTTTATGAAAATTATAGTGTATTTGGGTACGAATGCACGTATGGATTTTTTATATGTTACTTTAAATATTTGATATACTTAATTACTTAATCAATGTAATGAAACTTGTTTTTGATGCTGTACGAAACTGATATAAATTGCCGGCCTTGAAATTGTGAGAAAAAATATAGAAAGGCATTTCTTTAGTTTCACTTTTGCGGTATTAGAGTAGCGTATTTTTCTCATCGTACGTGAACTTGAACACATTTATTTCCTGTTATTACACCGAACACATTTTTTTATTATTTTGCATTAATACTAGTAATGCAACTTATTTTAAGTCACTTTATTATAGAAAGGCATTTCTTTAGTTTCACTTTTGCGGTATTAGAGTAGCGTATTTTTCTCATCGTACGTGAACTTGAACACATTTATTTCCTGTTATTACACCGAACATATTTTTTTATTATTTTGCATTAATACTAGTAATGTAACTTATTTTAAGTCACTTTATTTTCTATAAATACTAAGTCTAAGAAACTAACTTATTGTAGCTATGAAAGCTGTTTTGATAGTATTCGTTCCTAAATATAAAAAAGTGTGTCGGCTCCGACGCACGACTGGGGTTTACTCCTTCAGATCGACTGTCTAAATAGGCACAAAAAGACTTACTAGTCTAAGAAAAAGATTAATAGCATATCAAATGGTAGATAAAGGAATCAAATAACGCCATCTATCGGAACCAAATGGCGTTATTAGAAGACGTCGTTACGCCTTTAAACTTTACGCGATAGATGGCGTTACGAGAAACGTAACGAGGTCATTCGTTCAGTAGATTTGATTCCTCTTATTTTTTCATACCGGGGGCCTTATAATTATGAACATTGATTCTTAAGGACTAAGCTAAAAAAAAAAAAAAAACATTTTACTAATTTTATTTCACTGTCTGTCATTAAATCTGCTTCTGAAACCCGTTTTTTAATAATAATAAAAAACAGTGAAATATCAAAATCTATACAGTAGGTATGTCTATTCAGTTTAAGTTTTTAAACATTTTTCATAAAATTGTTACACGATATATAAGCTATTAAGAACTTTTAACTATTACGCTTGAGTGTAATAGGAAGCCAATACGTTGAGTGGCAATATTTTGCGCGTCTCTGCATAAACTCGTAGTTCAAATTCTGATTGCGAATATCACATACATATGCCATACAGTAATGTTTTAGATACATTGAAATATTAATAAATGTACTGGACAGAAATGAGTATGAGATAGATATAACAAATGACCAACCTAGTTGCCAACTTTGACCCCAAGTTACTAATTGGCGATTGGTGGTCCATTATCGACATAATAATTATTGATGGCTAGATCCCAACCTTAATCTTGCTATTGTGGTTTTGTTAGGTTTGGTGTATAGTCTACCTTATTCCATTAGCTGGAACGTTTTCGTGAGTTGTAGTAGTTCTAGTATCTGTGATAATTTGGCTTTCAATATTAATTATTCTAGTGTTGAATCATACACTATAAAAAGGGTAGTTCTTGTATCAGCTTGATTATATTGCAGGTGATCCTTAAACGTCAACGAGCATTTTGATTTAGATGAATTTTAGGTCTACATAAATCAGTCAGTCGTGTTTCTGAGAATACTAAAATTTGTTTTATATTCGGATAGCTATGTATAATTTTCTTTTTTAGCAATGCAAAAAGGAGCGTTGCTTGTAGCTCCAGCGAGGTTTGATTTAAAAAATAGTACATACTAAATAAGTAAAAGTAGGCACTTTTACTTATGAGGTCGGGGAAAAAGTTTCTTCGTATTTTATATAGAAATTCAAGGTAAGATTTTACAAAATTTATTTACAGTAGTTATAATATATATTTACACTTTTGATAGCTTACCACATTCCACTGCTATAGAAATTTTGGGAGTTCTCATTAAAATTCGAGACAAGTAGTTTTGACATCTCTTGATGTTAACTTTACACTACTTAAGAAATTATGAAAAGACTGAAACAGATGGAAATCTAAGGCTGCATGATCGGGGCTATATGGTGGATGCATTTAGACTTCCTAGTACAACTCTTTTAATTTTCGGTGAGTGGCTAAAGATGTACGTGGTCGGGCGTTGTTGTGATGAAAGACCACACCTTTGTCTCATCAGCTGTTGACAATTAAAATCCGAATTGATGGTTTTGCCCGGCAGTAAAAGCTCATAACGAATGAACCTTACACTCAACATTACCTCATTGTGTGTCAACCCCGGTTTCATGATAGTCTGTGCAGCTTGCTCAGACTTTGACTACGATCTCTTTTAAACATTCTTACCATAGTTGATTAAGTTTTGTCATCAGTGATCAATCTCTTCAAAAATAGTTCGATATCATCATCGCAAATGAGTACATGGTCCATAAGGTTTCGTTCAGTGAGTTCATGTGGCACCCATATATCGAGCTTTTTTGTATAGTCTGCCTTTTTCAAATGGGTCAAAACTGCTTTATGGTAAATTCTTAGGCCTTCAGCTATATTGTAACTACTCAAATGTCGATCTAGCTCCACTTTTTAAAAAATGTCGCCACATTTATCCGTAACTACCGCTACCAGAGCGAAATGCGTCATTGACATCAAATTTCCTGACTGAAAACGCTTAAACCAATTTTGTTCTACTCTTACTGACACTGCTTTAGGTCCATAAACGTCACACTTTTTTTCACGGCTTGAGTTGAATTTTTTCTTTAAGTAAAACTTCAAAATGCACCGAATTTCATAGTTGTATTCACCCATTTTAGCGGACAGAAAAACAAATGAAAAGTGATGGCAAACTGTTTTATAATTTTTAATTTTATTTTAAATGTCATCTTTTCATGGTACCAAAACCATTCAGTTACAAACAATATAACCAAAGGAGAAAGAAAAAGGCACAGATTCCCCTGAAATATATTTTCTGCGTGGTTTCCTTCGTTTGATTGATGTTTACAAAATGGCTGTGTACGGATCTTGGGACGTAAAATGAAATAAATACATCACGACTTACTGAAATCGTATGTAAAACAAGAAATATGTTCTCTACGAATGGGTAGAGATTACGTGATTTAAAATCGTACATAGAAATGCCCATATCTTTACTTTTTCTATTTTCAGTTAAATACCGAGATATTTAAAAGAATAGTTCTATCAATGAATAATGTGTTTGTGCAGTTTACATCTGTTGTAGTAAAATACCATCCGCAAACCCGCATTCGAGCAGCGTGGTGGATTAAGCTCTGATCCTTCTCCTACATGGGGAAAGAGGCTTACGCCCAACAATGGGATATTACCGACTGAAGCGCGTAGTAAAGCATGTATAATGCACAATGCCTCGATCATATTGCTGAAATTTTAAATACAAATCAATGCTGAAATAAAACTGTATACTGACTAATATTGTACCAATTTTTCATCTATACTAATATAATAAAGCTGAAGAGTTTGTTTGATTGTTTGTTTGTTTGTTTGTTTGTTTGTTTGTTTGTTTGTTTGAACGCGCTAATCTCAGGATCTACTGGTCCGATTTGAAAAATTCTTTCAGTGTTAGATAGCCCATTTATCGAGGAAGGCTATAGGCTATATATCATCACGCTAAGACCAATAGGAGCTGAGTCCACGCCGACGAAGTCGCGCGCAGAAGCTAGTTACTAATATTTATAATTATTATCAATTATTTAATTAAACGAATTAAAAACAAGAACAGTGGCAACACATCTAATAACAGGAAATATTATATAGGACGATAGTCATTCCGCAAAATATTTATTGATTATGTTTACATAACAAGCTTACTAATAATTTACGGATTATGATAACAATAATTACATTTGTCGATTTAAATCTAATATACGAATAAATGTAGTCTGAATTATGTGTGTTTACAGTATTAGGTAAATAGCCAACTACATAACTGGTCCGGTCTGGGTCTGGTGGTACTACCTTGTAAATAGCTGGTATGTTACAATGGTTGCTGAAGTTTAGCATTTTAATATGGAAGAAAACTGTCGCAAATGATATTACTTTAGTTCGTGACGTTACTTCTAGTTAGTATTTCAAGAAGAAGCAGACATACCAGTTCAAATAGTAAAGTGCATAGAATATGTAAGTCACAACTAAAGGATGCAATTCCAAAAGCAAATCTACCGTGGATAAAACAAGATGATTAACAACAAAATAATGAACGGTATCGATGTATAAATTAGAGTACATTGTACTTAGTTTTAGGGTAAAAACTCTCCAGTGTCAGTGCATTAGGCTCGAAATATAAAATTAAATCATGCCTGGTTTCTTTATAATTAAATCACTAGTTTTGGAACGTTCAAAGGTAAAATTACAAAAAAAAAGTACATTATCGAATCCACAGTGAATTTCACAATTCTCTTTAATAAAATCTATATACTCTTTTGTACAGAATTTGATTTAGACAATTAAGTAGCATCTATTTTTGCAACTGTGCAACAAAACGTCGCAAACTAAATCGATAAATATCGACATCCAAAAAGCACAGTTTCGAATGTGTCTATTCAGCGATTCATTTTAATTATCCAGCTAAATTTATGTACCGGTAAGTGTCAACGTCAATACAGCAGGCGACGGCGCGGAAAACTTGCAATTTATTTCTACCAACTAGCGATGCGGTGCTCTGGTGATTTAAAATTCCGTTATAATTGTAATTACCTGTTAAAGTTAATGTATTTTTTAAATCGAATTTGTGGAGTGATTTTTGTTTGCCACTGATTCGTGTTCAAGAATATTTATCTAAAAAATTTAATTGAATTATCGCACACCAGGATATATCCTGCTCAATATCTAGTGCAGCATATCTGGGGAAGTACCTCAACCTTACTAAAAATCACAGCTAATAAATACTGCTCTTAAGCAGTGTTGTTTTCCTCTGGTGAATAAGGTAGTCAGAGAAGAGAAGGTTGGGGGTGGCGTCGGCAACGCGCTTGCGATGTTTTTGGTGTTGCAGGTGTCTATAGACTACGTTAGCCGCTTTCAATCAGGAGGTCCGTAGGTTTGATTGGCAGCTAGTCCAATAAAAAAAGAATAAATTAACTTCCAAATTACAGAAAAAAAATGTACTTCAAATAATGTCTAATCCGTGAGTTTGACAGCCTTTCCGTTTAAAATTTCACAGGCAAAATAAAATATCGACGTATTAGACTAAAGTAGTTCTTGTATAGAGATTAAAAGTTGGTCACATGATGTACTTTATACAGTATAGTTCGGTCTAAATAAAATATCCCTACTTAATTTTGCACTATAAAGCACCCAGTTGAAATCCCCGCTCCGACACAGGATCAAAGTTTGAGTAATTCCCAACTACAGTTTAAGCTGTGCTTAAACGGTTGATTAACGAGTGGAAGCTCGCTAATACGGAATCACTGGGAGCGTTCAGAACTACTTTTTCAATTTTCTTCGCTAAGTTGAGATAAATAGCAGTTTAACGATTTGTTTTCAGAAATTTACGATATTAAATGGTTGCAGTATTAACGAATAAATATTGCAAGTGAACGTGGGATACATTAACAATCTATTAGCAAAATTCGTTGGTACATTTCCTTGATATTAAAAATAACTTTTATTTAAATATCAATTAACAATATTTTAGTACCATGTATATCACAGTAAACCGTCAGTGCATGAAGAGATGGCAATAAAGAACGTGTTAGCGCTGTAGAATCACAATATTATCCTTGTTATTTTTCAGAAGTTAAGTGACTATAACACTCGGGGGAGGGGGCGGGGGATTGGGGATAGGGTCGGCAACGCGCTTGCTACGCTTCTGGTGTTGCAGGCGTCTGTAGGTTACCGTAGTCACTTACCATTAGGTGAGCCGTACGCTTGTTTGTTGACTTAGTAACATAAAAAAAAAACTATTATTTAGCCCTAAATTGTTTCATAGTATTAATTTTATGATATAATATCATCATAGGTTATCTCCATTATCATCGATAATTTTCAGCATAAAAATATATTAAAAACAATGCACTATCTAGGAGTGTATATAAATAGTACTGTATGTGGTAGTAGGGATATTAAAATAGTTACTTTATTATACAGCTACGTTATTCGTAAAATATTGCAATTAACTAGTCTACTAGACCGTTCAATACAATGCGACAGGCTGATAAGTAACTTATTGGAAAATAAGTTATAAAGTTTTTTCTACTTATTTCATTTCCTAGGAAATAATATTCACTTTGAAATTATACGGTAGTTTAGTTGGACTAAACATTTAAGCGGCAGAAACTTTATCGTTAACATATAGCCAGTCAACGAGAAGACAGCTTATCTGGTTTTAAGTGATTACAGTTACATCGACTTTTCTTTCTCTCGTTTGGTCACATTATATATCTAAGAATTATTATTATTTTGTATAGAATAGTAATATGGTATTATTTTTAAGTACTATTATCATTATAAGTTATGATAAAAATATTATTTTGAAGTGAAACTTCTAGTGCATCAGGGGTAAAATTTGAGCGACTGGTAACTCGGCAACACAGCAACGCGGTCAGTACTTGGATGGGTGACCGCCTGGGAACACCGCGTGACGTTGGCTTTTTATTTATTTTTTTTAAATTAGTTTTTTTTGTATTTTAAATTCGTTTTTTTTTTTAATTTGTTTTTTTTTTTATTTGTTTTTTTTTTTTAAATTAATTTGCCAAAGAAGTTTCAATTCTGACATGTGTACTTTGTACGCACGCAATTTTTTTCCTATAACGGCAACGGACCTAAAATGTTTTCCTGGATATGAAAATAAAGGGGATTAGGGGATAGTTAGAGATGGTTAAGGGAAGGGATTTGTTGTCTCGGTAGCATGCGAAAGCGATCTCGTGGCGCTCCACTATAACGATAAGCGCACCTCTGGGTTTTAGTGGGTATTCTGGGTCGTTCGCCCCGGGCCGGGACTCCCACGCTCCCACCGGCCTCGTCAGCGGGGTGCCTATAAGCATTTCCCATCGTAAAAAAATGAGTGCTTTAGACCACACGACTGAATTAAGACTTCTTTAGCAATAGGCCTGCATAATAGGCCTGAACTGTATCTTAGATATACGAAACGTAACGGGCTATGAGAGAGAGAGAGATAGAAAGAAAATGTGTGTTTGCACCAGCTCTTGCTCCGTTCGCCTCACCCGATCACACTTTTTGTAACGCTCTCGACACGCATTCACCAGCTTACTCCTAAGTAATGCATAAAGAAGATTCGTTAGCTACTAGTCATCTCTATATTAAAGACTAGCTTCTGCGCGCGACTTCGTCGGCGTGGACTCCGCTCCTATTGGTCTTAGCGTGATTATACATAGCCTATAGCCTTCCTCAATAAATGGGCTATCTAACACTGAAAGAATTTTTCAAATCGGCCCAGTAGTTCCAGAGATTACCGCGTTCAAACAAACAAACAAACAACCAAACAAACAAACTCTTCAACTTTATATATTAGTAATAGATTTTACACCTGGATTGTTTACCATAATCTACTTCCTTCCTTTTTTCTTCGGCCAGTCCATAAAATCCCGCTAAAAGGCGACATTAAAATAAGTTAACCATCGAGCAAAAGGCCTGGTTTTATAATTTACCTCATACATGCACAAAAGCCGAGTAACAAACGATGTCTCGTTAAAAAGAATCGGCGATGCATAGATAGTATTAGTGATTAATTAGATTCGTTTTTAGCGCGGCGTTCCTGGCCCACGACAATGGACGTAGATTTGTAACCTGTCAAATGGTGTACATATGGCTGGGGTTTTTTCATAGATAATCCGAAAAAGATTAAAGTAGCTTTGTTTCTTTAGTACTTCGATTATGTAGTCGATTTTTTAAGAGAAATAAATGATTTAAACTAGGCTACTAGGTTGTGTTTCAGAATAAAAATGCAACTGAGGTAGGGCATAGACCACAGTTAAATAATACGGTTTTCAAGCAGTATTGAGTTCTTGTTGGTGATTAAGGTAAGCTGAGCTCCTGGGGGCGTTGGGGATAGGGTCGCCAAACAAGCGTACGGACCACCTGATAGTAAGCGATTACTGTAGCCAATAGACGCCTGCATTACCAGAAGCATCGTAAGTGTGTTGCCGACCTTTCCCTCACTATCATCATGAGCTCTGGCCACCTTATTCATCATAGGAACTGTTAAATTATTTAAATTATAACATAAAAATTGTTTTGTAATGTAGTAACATTGATTATATTGGGTTTGTGTGGTCTGTGGAGTCACCCTGTTATATATGGCAACACCGCCTTGCTATCTCTTCCTGCCTAGACGTCGAATCAAGTGTACGTGCGCTCTGTGCGGAATTAAAGTTTTTCCATATTAAAAAGTGTTTTTATGGTTTCCCATACCAGGAACACAACACTACTTAAGAGCAGTGCTATGTAGCTGTGATCTTCTGTTAAGTTGAGAGTATTTCGCCAGACAGGCTGCTCCAGATTTTTAGCAGGATATATTCTGCTGTGTCCTACCTCAATCATAATAAACTTTGGAAGGAGAAAAAAAAGTGCGTGCGTACAAAGTACACAATATGTCCAATAAAAATAAAAATAAACTAATTAAAAAAAACGAATTTAAAATACAAAAAAACTAATTAAAAAAAACAAAAAGCCAACGTCACGTGGTGTTCCCAGGTGGTCACCCATCCAAGTACTGACCGTCCCTGACGCTGCGTTACCAGTCGCTCAAATTTTACTCCTCATGTGCTTAAAGAAGTTTCACTTCAAAAATATAGTAAGGGGAGTGCAATAATAAAAATTTTCAAATATTCGCGGTCTCTATCCATACTACTTACTGACTTATAGCGATTGTCAACTTGAAACTTCCGATATTTCGGCGACGCTGTAAACGTCATGATGACTCATGAAATATTAGGCGTTTCAAAATGACAATCGGATCCCGTATAAGTAAAAGTTTTGCCTGCAATAATATTTTTAATGCTTATTTTATAATTAACAATTAAGGTTGTAGTTAGTATTGTAGATGCAACATTATTTGTACATGTTACATCCCACTGCTGGGTATAGGCCTCTTTGTCCTTGTAGGAGAAGGATTGGAGCATAATCCACCACGCTGCTCCACTGTGGGTTAGGGGATATGTTCCTCACTACGAGTAACGATCGCTATCAGGTATTTATGATAAACAACTGGGATTATGATATCGTTTCGTTTAAATAATAATTTAAATAGTACGAAATAAATGAGATTAGTTTACAAAAATTTAGATAAATCACAAAATATAATTTTATTCTTGAGAGTCTTTAAGGAGAATACAAAGTTACCTTATTTACATTTTTGTTATAAGTAATCTCTTAACGGCTGATTGATGCGCTAGATACTGCATCGCACGTAAATGAAGGCTCGAAGAGGCAATTTTTAAATGCACCAATAACTTTATATGCATAATTTACTTAGATTTTTTCAGTTTTAGTAAGTCTTCGTTCAGCTGATTTATTTAAATTCCTTTTATAGCTTCGTTTCCCTTCGTAGAGAGAGAAGAGAAAAGATGGAAAGAAGAGAGATATTGTTTTTACTCGCTTTTTATTAGCTTCACCTATATGTTTGCAATCGACTCCATTTTTACCCATTCCATTGGACTTCATTTTTACCCATTTCAAACGTTCAGATTTCATTTAAACTTAGTAAACTTATCAAGGATCGATGCCGATGCTAATTTGATAAGATTATTCCTTTTTAGTTTGGTTTATTTATAAAAGCGTGTTTTTTTTTAAACTATTATTTTTTATTTTTTGTCGTTTTCGACTTCCGGTACAACTTCAAATAATTATTTCTGTGCTGCCAATGCTGCTTACGTAAGTGATTTATAAACAAGACGTTATGGTTACATAAATGTCAAAATGGGTAAAACTGCTTCATTTCGAAATTGATATATACGAGAAAGAAAACAATTTGTTTAATTTATATATCAACTCATATGACGCTGCATATATTACATAATTATAGGAGAGTGAGGCCAATGAGGTAATTACATTCTACTGGTACATAATTAATTGCTCTTAATAATCTACTACGAGCACGAGAACCGAAGTTATTAAATCGAGGCAAGCTATTTTCAAATTCTTAGACGTTCATTCCGTAAGTTTTAATAATTAATCAATAAGTTAAGTATGTTATTAATTCTTAAACGTGTAATTATCGAGCGATGTTCTTAATTTATTTAAAGGATGAAATTGAATTGAAGTGTAATTATAAATGAAATTACGAAATGTATGTAATTAAATTGCTTTCATTTTAGTCATTTCAAGTTATGAAATACTAGTAGAAAACATAATTTGCCGCGCATACGATAACTATTATTATACAAGGGGTTCGGTTTCCCCTTGAAGACATTTACTTTTAGTCTGAATCTCTGAATATTTGTCTGTATTCCCACGTTTATCTGTGTAAGAATCATATCTGTTTAGCAGTAGTCAAATAGTGTAGTGGATAATGCCTTAGAGACACTTCTTGTATACGAAGATAAGGTTTTTGCCAATAAATGGTAAATATATAATACTAGAGACCCGCCCCAGCTTCGCACGGTTGCTAAACCTATCACTGTTCCTCTACTATATCTATACTTATATAATAAAGCTGAAGAGTTTGTTTGTTTGATTGTTTGTTTGTTTGTTTGAACGCGCTAATCTCAGGATCAGCTACTGGTCTGATTTGAAAAATTATTTCAGTGTTAGATAGCCTATTTATCGAGGAAGGCTATAGGCTATATATCATCACGCTAAGACCAATGGAAGCGAAGCACCAATGAAGAATGTTTCAAAACCGGGTTTTTTTTTTAGAGCTTCCGCTGCGTAAACGGTTAAAGTTTCGCACAAATCATGTATTACAGAATAAAATACAGAATTGGTCCTATTTCACGGGGACAAAATCGCACGCAGAAGCTAGTGTATTATACATATAAACCTTCCTTGTGAATCACTCCATCTATTTTTAAAAAAAAACCGCATCAAAATCCGTTGCGTAGTTTTAAGGATCTAAGCATACATAGGAACAGACAGACAGTGGGAAGCGACTTTGTTTTATAATAGGTATTGGTAAGCTATCGTTTCTTACTATCAATTGTTATATTTGAAATTATTCTAAAACTCTAAATAACAATATTAAAAAATTGTTGAAGCAGCGGATAATTATTAATCTTCGGTAAAAGCAGCTAAACTTCTACTTGTGACGTCTGAACTAAAACGGACGTTGCTAGGTAAGGACGCAAACGAGCTAAATGGAACGTAAAATTGCTCTAAGTCTTCCGTATTTTCGTTTATCCCTAGAGGTCGTAGTCTTTAACATACGAACGATAAATCGCTAAAGGCGCCGATAACAGTCGTACATTACTATCCTAGTTCAATAGCGTAAACGGCTAGCTTAAATTCAAATTTCAAACAATTATCGACCTTATATGAACTGGAGTAAAGTTTCATATAAAAATATCACTATAACTCTGAAGGATATTTCTAATAGGAGATAGACCTAACATTTGTCTTTTAAGATTTTTTTCTATCGTTAAATTATCGGACCGTTGGAAGTGTGAAAAAATATTTTAAGAATTGATTTTATGACGGAATTCGGAGTTGATTTATGTATGTTACACCTAATTTGCTGCTGCTGATTATGGTATATAAAATATATAATAACAAAACTAAAAATGTTCAATATTATGTATTTTGTAACTGCTATGAGTGAGTTCACAAACGCGCTGTATGATGATGATACGTAAACTAACCTTATGTAGCTAATAAATTGTGCAAAATGCTGATCGAGCTATATGTTTGTGTGGCTGAACCGTCCAATTTCCTTTTACTTATTGTAATGTCAATACGTTATTGGAATAGATTTACTAGTGCGTGTAGTAAGATCTCGACATCCCTGCACACGACAAACCTTTGTATTGGCCATACAGGTGTTTACCGGGGTCTGGGTGTTTGTGCAGTCCTTGTGGGTCTCCCAACCGTGCCTCGGAGAGCACGTTAAGACGTTGGTCCCAGTTGTTATCATGTACTCCTGATAGCGATCGTTACTCATAGTAGGGAATATATATCCGCCAACCCGCATTGGAGCAGCGTGGTGCTTTAAGCTCTGATTCTTCTCCTACATGGGGAAAGAGGCCTATGTCCAGAAGTGATTTATGAAGTGTACTAAGATCTTAAATCGATTCGATTGAGTATAACCTGTGGTTAGATACGAAATCTGCATCAGTCACAAGCACTATGGCGTTATGAGAGAGCAATTATGGCGACGGTTGACTTCATTATGTAAAACAAGAAGCTTATTTCACTGAGGTACCATAGTAATGCGCGGTTTTCTCGACGTAAATAGAGCAGAGGGCTATAAAAGTGGTACAATTTTTTTAAATTACTTTAAGAACTATTTTTTAGACTAATTACTTGCTAAATAAAAGTAAATTTACTAAGTAATTTAGTTATTACTGAAAAAAAAACAGTTCGTAAGAAATATTGAATAATTAGGCACCAATTATTTTCTAAAGTTCTTTACGTGAATTTCTACCTATTTTATTAAATTTTTATTCAAATTTCAGTTTATAACCGACTTCCAAAACAGAAGGACGTTGTCAATTGAATTGTATTTTTTTATGTCTGTTACCTCAGAACAACCTACGTTGTATTATACTTCATAACTTTTTACTGGTTTTAACGATTTTGATGGTTCATGTTTTAATCGAAAGCCGATACTTGTTTGTAGTCTTATTTAACTTTGATCGAGATCAGATGAGTACTTTTTAGTTTATATTTGATAGCGCGTATTTACTTGACTATTTTATCGTCTACTTACGTTGTATTACTTGTCGATCTACCTAATTGGAGTTGTTTTTTTTTTCGTGTGCAAGCAAACACAATTATAAAGTCTTGGACTCGATAGTAGGGTCCAAAGTGTGAGAAGATGAGAAATGTTAAATTATGATATGGATTTACAAAACAGAATTCTTGGCTAAGTATTTTAGGTAGGGATCCCTAGTACATTTTTTTCACCTGATCAGTATCAAGCTAATTTTTTGGGAGTGGCTACATTTTGATGAGGCGAACAAAAAATTCCTCTTCGAAAACTCTCGATTGTGGTAGCTAACAGAGATAGTAGGGGGTAGAGCAGCAGTGAGCGTAGGACCGGGATAACGTACCACGCAATTTGTAGGACATTATTACTATTAAATTATATAGATATTAACTAACTAAAAGCAAAAAAAAATCAGAAAAAAAATTAATTTTGATGACCTTACGAGGTCATCAACTTGATGACCTCGTAAGGTCATCAAAAATTACTACTAACCAGCTGATTTTTTTTCTTTTAGACTAACACTCCCAAAAAATTAGCTTGATACTGATCAGGTGAAAAAAATGTACTAGGGATCCCTACCTATTTTGATTTTAAGATTTAATGGTCTAAGATCCGGGATAAAAAATAATATTCCCTCATCTGTTAATTAGATGAAACAATTTTTTATAGGCTGATTTCAATATTGTGAATTTATAAAAACAACCTCTGCCACCATAAGCCTGCTGCAAATAATAATGCTTAAAAATTTTTTTTCTTTTCCCTCTCATGTTAATTACATGTAGTAAGCTAAAACCGTCAATATTTTACATTATATACCTGACTGTAGTAGGCACCCATTTCTATGATTGCTATACTTACCTGCAGCCAGGTTACTGCTGACTGAGGTTACTGACGCGAGTTTCACAGTTTTTACCCATCCCACAAAAGTGCTCAACGCCGCTAAAGAAGTTTTCACTTCAAAAAAATTGTAGCCGGCTTATGGTGGCAGTTCTCGTACTTTGTATTGTCTCATACTCAATGTTGAACATAGATGAACTTTGATACCTACCTGGTAGAGTAATTTGCCGTCTTGAAATTTTATCGCCTTGCCACCGTCGCGTCGGTATGGTTGATTTGGTCGATCATCGGCAATCGTGCAATATTCATATAATTATAGTCCCGCATATCACAGCAGTTTAATTTAATACTTCTTTCAGCTCAATGCCCCTTTTAGTAACTAAATCGTTAACGTTATATGTTCTCAAGTCTAGTCACCGGGGCTGGCAGCAAAATCACTGTCATTAGAGTCACTGCCAAAGAGTCGTTAGAAAGTCTGCCCTTTCATTACCTAAACCTCTACTATGTTTTTTTCTTGAAGACTCATGAAAACTATGCCCTAGTGGCAACTACATTGAAAAAGTTCGTTGGTCGTCAACAGATCTAGGCTGGTTCATGCTGACATTGTTGTTGGCCTACATTAGCTCGTGAATTTTCCAGTCCAGTCTGCTCAGTTTACTAGTTAAAAATTGGGCCTCCTACTTATCCTCTAAAATATGAATCACATAAAAAAATACAGTCCAATTGAGACTATCCTCGTTTTTTAATAAATAAAAATATAGACGTCACCAGTACGTACAGACTTATAAATTGCTTAAAATATTTATTTGGGGCATGTATATTCATATATAGTTAATATACATGCATATAGTTGTAGTATTTTTCTAAGAACTTTGTTTATCAGATTTCAAACGTATTTCGTTATCCTCAGTACAATACTAAATTAAATTTTGCTACCACTACGTTCTAAATGTGTATATCCGTTAATTACTAAAGCCAGGCTTCTCAATTTACGTGGAAAATCCCACGATAGAGGTGATACGATACAATGGTCTGTCATTATTCTTACTGTACAGTTTTCCCAATATTTACGACCGTTGTCGCTCCCTGTAAATTCATCTTAAACTTCAAAAACAACACTCGTAAAAGTTATTATCTAGATCAGATGTGTCAATCTCAATTTTGCAAAGGGGCAATATATTAAACTAGCCGACCCGTGCCCACTTCGTTGGGCGTTATAATCCATTTCACATAAGAAGGGTACGGTGAAATTTGATATGTTCCAATACACTCTCACTATTTTCAGCAAATCAGATAAATATAAATGTTTTAAAATCACCAATTAATTTCTAAGGCAAATAATAATGCTTGATTAGATTGAATTGTTGACACGGCACGTCAGAGGGCGCAGGTTCAAATCCTGCTGATTTAAAATCTTTATATATTTTTATCTTTTTCCTTTTATCTTGTCACTCCTGAATAGTGTAGCTTTCTGTTAGCGAAAGAATTTTCATGATCGGATCAGTATTTGCGAAGATTACCCCGTATATACAAACAAAGTTATAAACTTTACCTCTTTATAATATTAGTATAGATTTAGAATGTGTAGGCGAGCCAGATTCAAATAAAAATGTGTACTGAATGATTATAACATTTTACTTATTTAATTATGTAGTATATAATAAATATACGGTTGTTAAAATCATATAAGATCGCGGGCCGTATCTTTGACATCCCTGATCTACATTGTACTTTGTAGCTATAGCAAGGAATTTGTCCTGTAAAAGAAACAAGACCTGGAAATACTATACCCCGTGGGAACTATCGCTTAACCAGTTTACTTCACAGGCTTAACATATTAAAGTTACGTCATACTTGTATTGTTACAAGAAATATGCTTTCTTGTTCTTGTAATATAAGTAAACGTGATACAATTTTAAGTATGTTTTCATAATTAAGTATCATGTTTTTATATTTCAGACTTGGTTGATGTTTTTACAGAGTTTGTATAAAAGAAATTTCGTTAAAAGTTGAAGAAAAACCACTCACATATTTTTATTTATTCTAATTCCTCTTATGTAAGGCTATATTGCTAATTATAATATATAGCTAAGGGGGTTTGAAAATTCGTTTATCTTGTAAATTTATGCTTAATTAGTCAGACAGGTAAAACAAATATTATATCAACTTCATACAAGGACGCTTTTGTTAAAATTAATTATTGAATATTAGTTTGTAACATTTAACCTTGTTCTAACCTTTACCTTTATGTTCTGGCATTTGTATAACTTTCAAAATGTTAGCAAAATAATTAGTACCTAGCTTCTTTCAAAATACAGATAACTAAGAAAATCATACATTTTTTTTTTGTCATACAAATCACGTTACAAACAAAAACTGCTATAGGCGTCTCTTTAGAGAAAAATAATCCATTATAATTATTAATATTAGCTTGTATTTTTGTAATTTATAGAATGAGGTTAATCTTCTAAACATACATATTAATATGAGAACTAAATGAAATTTATTCGTAATATAATTAGTTGTTGTTTTGTGTTACTTTCAAAATGAGCACCGTTCAATCATCACACTCCGGTCCATTCATCCGGTCAATTCATCGACTATTTAGCTTCCTAAGGTAAGGTTTTATATAAATTACGTTAGTGTACATTACCTAAGTTTGTAATGTTATACCTATCTTATTTTAAAATGTAGAACTTTGAAATTGTTAGTTTTTTTTTTTGCTATCATGATTTTTTTATATGTAATTTCTTTTTGACATTCATTTAGTGTGTATATTTACAATATGGAGAAATAAAGGTTTTCATTTCATTATTTTATAAGCAAAAGGTCCTAGGTAGGTAGGTAGGGTTATTGTTACACGCATCCAAATAAGCTTGAATTTGTTTAGGTTTACATTTAACCTTAGACAGTAACGTAGATTCAGATTTTTTTTAAGATTCTCTTTGTAAAAAACACAAAAAAAACATAATTATGCTAATTCAAGTAAACACAATTTTCGGAACACAGTTTTCGGATCATACAAGAATATAATAATATGGTTATTTGGAAACTGTATATAGGCACTTACCAAACTTTTTTTTACTTCCAATATAGTTTTTGCGGTAAAACACAAAAAAATAATTCTTTACATGAATAAAACTAAACTTACTTTAAATAATACCACAACATATTAAAACGAATTATAAATGTAATAAAAAAAACGAGTGTACTTTAGACCACGCGACTGAAGTAAAACTTCTTTAGCTCCATCTAACTTATATCTCCCTCACAACTTCACACTTTTCGTAACGATCTCGTCACGCATTCACCAGCTTACTCCCCAAGTCAAGCGTGCATTTTTCTTCAAAAATTTATTTATAGCCAATGAATAATACACTAATCGAATCGTGGTACACAAAGAACCAATTACATCACAGCTTACTTCAAGCTCCACATATAATTTCTGCAACAAAGTTGGACAAAAAAAAATCCTTTATCAAAGAATCGTGCCGTAATAACATCATGCACTTTTCGTTATCGCGGTAAATGCTTGTTCCGAGTAAATTTCATTTCGAAATTGCATCAAGACTGAACGTAACGCCTTCAGCTATATAATGCTTAGTTTCAGTTTTCAAGTGTTTTTAAAAGGCATATTTTGAATGCAAAATTTTCCACGATATTATTTATATATTTGCATAATTAGTTAGCGTGCGAATATTGTGACTAAAATATGTTCTAAATTAATTTTAAACTTTTAATGGCTAAGCGTGACTGTTGTTTTTTTTTATGTTTATATTTAGTTTCGTTCGTTACAGTTATTTGGTAAACTTCAGAAAGTAGGATATTCTTTAAAAAAATGCGTGATGAAAATGTTCAAAATTAACTACTTTAACTAAGTTTATTAGCATTTATTTATTTATTTACACTTTTTTGGACACCAACACAAAGGTGACAAAAGTTGAATAGCTAATCCTTCCAGGCAACCTTTGGGCAGAGGACTAACATTGTTAGTGGAATAAGAGTCGAAATATTATAATAACTCATCATCATCATCATCATCATATCAGCCTGTTGCAGTCCACTGCTGGACATAGGCCCCCCCAAGCTCGCGCCAGACATCCCGGTTTTCCGCAATCCCCATCCAGCCTACACCAGCAATCTTACGTAGATCGTCGGTCCAGCGGGCCAGAGGGCGTCCTACACTGCGTTTGCCAATACGCGGTCTCCACTCCAGGACACGTCTGCTCCAACGGCCATCGGTCCTGCGACACAGATGACCAGCCCACTGCCACTTCAACTTGCTGATTCTGTGGGCTATGTCGGTTACTTTCGTTCTCTCACGGATAGTCTCATTTGTTATTCTGTCCTTGAGAGAAACCCCAAGCATAGCCCGTTCCATAGCACGTTGAGCGACTTTAAACTTGTGGACCAGTCCCTTCGTCAGTGTCCACGTCTCGGCTCCATATGTCAACACAGGCAGGACGCATTGCTCGAAGACTTTTGTCTTCAAGCATTGCGGAATTTTCGAAGTGAAGACTCGACGAAGCCTGCCAAATGCCGCCCAGCCCAACCGAATCCTCCTATCAGCTTCCTTCTCGAAGTTGTTTCGGCCCAGCTGAATGGTGTGGCCAAGGTAGACATAATCCTCATTATAATAACTCACATAATATATATGTTACGCTCAAAGATCGAAAACGCTCATTGAGCGGAAAAATAGCTCACAACGCGATGTGGTCACAGTAAAACATCCACATAGCGAAATTCGTATTATGGCTCTAATGAAAACGCGCACGACGCGTTGTGGCAATAAAAGAAAGACCAAATAGCGAAATTCGTGTCGTGGCTTACATGCTATTCGATCTCAACGCGTTGTGGCAATGAAGAAAAGCCATGACGCGTTCTGAGCATTCATTGTGTTAACCATATCACGACGGACAGGTTGTAACTTGTCGGTGTCGGCTCGGGTGCAAAGACGCATTGAAACATCAGTTTTATTCATTTCTTTTCTGTTTATGAGAGTGAATTTTAATGTCAGCGCTAATTATGACGAATAAAAAATAATTGTTTTACGATAAATTACGTGAGTTTCTGGAAACAAGCACTGATCGCAGTTTTATAATGACTACAGAAAAATATGAAATGTTACTGAATGAAACAAAACGGTCTCAACTTCTTAAAAAGAAAAAGGAGTCTCTGTCGTCGAAGCAGTATCGACGTCTTAAACGATATGATGTCTTAAAGATTGGTGATACTGAAAAGTTGGTTGAAGCTGGAATAGAAAGCTCAAGTTCAAAAATTCGATATTTCTGCAAAACAGGCCTAGTAGGATCTATATCGGAAAGTAGTGTGCGTTGTAATCAAATAGTATTCCATACGCGTCATGGCTTTTCTTCATTGCCACAATGCGTTGAGATCGAATAGCATGTAAGCCACGACACGAATTTCGCTATTTGGTCTTTCTTTTATTGCCACAACGCGTCGTGCGCGTTTTCATTAGAGCCATAATACGAATTTCGCTATGTGGATGTTTTACTGTGACCACATCGCGTTGTGAGCTATTTTTCCGCTCAATGAGCGTTTTCGATCTTTGAGCGATCTTTTATTTAAGAATAAATCATTAATATCATTTAATTTCATTTCAGAATTGCTTATTAGTACCTAATATTACATTTGATGTTTTTTGAATAAATCAGTTAAAGTATTATACAATCTCAAAGAAAAATAAAATTAATTCTAAATGTTCACCCTTTAGCTGACTCGACTCAAACGAAATCGCATCGTTAACTGTTTTTATTCGTTTCGAGGAATTTAATCTACTACGTTATCACCCAATCAAGAGTCTTTAAAAGAACCATGAATACGTTCTAAAATCGACGCCATGAAACTCGAGTGATTCGAAGTGGAACGGTAGCAATTAACCCTTCTATCGCTTATAACAATTTTCGATGCCATTGTAACGCGACCCTTGGGCTGGCCAGTCGATCTGTTCGAGAATTAGTTCAATTTAATACACAAATGCGTCATGTTATGACTTGTGAACTATTGTGACCATGTCTTTGACAAGATTGAAATTTTGTCTTACAAGAATTATCATGAATATGAAATTAATCTATGTCCAGTATAGTGACTGTATTTTTATTTTCTTAATTTCTTGAAATTCTGTCCGTGCTATACTTATTTTAATTAATGTCTTTCATGGAAAAGATCATAAAATTGTACGTCATACAGGATTTCATTGTCAGTTTAACTATATTCTGCAAGAAGCCAGTTGGAAATGAAAATATACTCACTGAAAAAAAAATAGCACACATGTTAAGTAAAGTATTTCAGAAAAAATCAAGTATTTCGAAACTAAATATTGGGAATATACCGAATTCGGCATTTTACATAAGCGTTTCATTTAGTTCTGCTGTTATAGAGCTTAAAGTAAATTGAACTGGGTGAAAGGGCGAGAGGTCTAATGATATGACTAAGAACCTAGAACTATCAGAGCACTTTTCGAGTACCATTTAGACACTTTAGTGAAAACAAACTTCATGAGATCTTACTAAGTTAGAGTATACATTCATATTTTACATATAGACTGTTAAAGTTAGCTGTTAATTAGTTATTTCGATATAACAAGTACAAAGAGATATAAATTTACTATTTTTGTGAAATTAAAAAAATCATGTTATACTAAATATGCAAGATTTTTTTATTAAAAGTGATATTATCGCTAAAATAGATAATTATTTTCTAGATAAATTTAAAAAGCGTGTTAAAAAGAAGCTTCTTGATATTTAATACTAGCTTCTGCGCGCGACTTCGTCGGCGTGGACTCCGCTCCTATTGGTCTCAGCGTGATGACACATAGCCTATAGCCTTCCTCGATAAATAGGCTATCTAACACTGAAAGAATTTTTCAAATCGGCCCAGTAGTTCCAGAGATTACCGCGTTCAAACAAACAAACAACCATACAAACAAACTCTTTAGCTTTATATATTAGTATAGATTTCAAATACTTGTGTAACATTTGAAAAGTTTATACTTACGTAAAATGTTATCAACATTTTTTCTTTATCATTGATCTTTTTGAATCTATGTACGTGAATTCCGATCTGGTAGTAGTTCTTCATTAACTGTAATGCGTACCAAAATATTTCAGAAATCTGCTAGGAATAAATAATATACTTCAATTAAGCTATTTTTTAAAAACTAGAATAAAAATTATAGATGCCATAATATTACCAAGCAATCTATACTAATATAATAAAGCTGAAGAGTTTGTTTGATTGTTTGTTTGTTTGAACGCGCTAATCTCAGGATCTACTGGTCCGATTTGAAAAATTCTTTCAGTGTTAGATAGCCCATTTATCGAGGAAGGCTATAGGCTATATATCATGACGCTAAGACCAATAGGAGCGGAGTCCACGCCGACGAAGTCGCGCGCAGAAGCTAGTTCGTTATATGCCTGCTAGAGTACTAGATTGCTATACAATTTCTAGGAAATTTTTTTATGGTTCAAAACATTTCATTAAATTAATAGGATTGTATTAAGATAATGGTTAAAGTGGATAATAAAAAATGAAATAAACGAATTTAGTTTAACATATTCTTGAATGTTTTTTAAATATACATTTTTATTTTAAGGCCCAAAAAAGTAAGACGATGCTAGTTTTATTTAACGTATGTATTTGGGTGTCAATTTCCTCATCTCTACTTAAAATAACAAGGACCTATTTAGAAATGCAAATATCTGATCGATCAGGAACCTTGACTGCTGGCGGTAAGAAAGTCTCAACTGGGAAGAACTTTCGTAATCATTACTACAGAATGTACCTTCACTACATATTATAAAACAAAGTCGCTTCCCGCTGTCTGTCTATCTGTCTGTATGTATGCTTAGATCTTAAAAACTACGCAATGGATTTTGATGCACTTTTTTTAATAGATAGAGTGATTCAAGGGGAAGGTTTATATGTATCACGATTCAGCCTGTAATATCCCACTGTTGGGCATAGGCCTCTTCCCCATGTAGGAGAAGGATATTATGCATGTATTTTATATGTATAATACATACATAATATAGTAGAGAAACACTGATCATTTTTGCAACCGTGCGAAGCCGGGGCGGGTCGCTAGTAAATGATAATTCTGTGTATTATCTCTCATAACGCATAATCGAGTTCTATAAAATTACGAGAACTACGTCGTACAGTGAGGAAGATATTCCTCTAACACACAAGCACCAGATATTCCAATCAGCGGAACAGTCTTGAAGTTTTAGCGAATATGGTGTTCCGAATAATTCCATACTTGAAATACTATCCACAGAGTCTCACTATCATAAAGTTTAGACTCGTGATACAACTTTGGCCGTAAAATTATTATGAGCGAGAAACTAGTTATATGGCTATGCGCATTAATTGTTCAAATCTTAGAAGTAGTACGAAATGTTAGGTACTCGTACTTGTACACTTTAGATAGTATCTAGACTAAACTTATACGATATATTGTTAAAGCTAATAAATTAAAAGTAAAAAACCTTTTTAAAAAACAAGCTCGTATTTGAATGCGCTAAAACGAAAAAAATATTTTTTTTTACTTTAAAACTTTTACTATCTACTTATAAAGTCACTAGCCGACCCGTGCCCACTTCGTTGGGCGTTATAATCCATTTCACATAAGAAGGGTACGGTGAAATTTGATATGTTCCAATACATTCTCACTATTTTCAGCAAATCAGATAAATATAAATGTTTTAAAATCACCAATTAATTTCTAAGGCAAATAATAATGCTTGATTAGATTGAATTGTTGACACGGCACGTCAGAGGGCGCAGGTTCAAATCCTGCTGATTTAAAATCTTTATATATTTTTATCTTTTTCCTTTTATCTTGTCACTCCTGAATAGTGTAGGTTTCTGTTAGCGAAAGAATTTTCATGATCGGATCAGTATTTGCGAAGATTACCCCGTATATACAAACAAAGTTATAAACTTTACCTCTTTATAATATTAGTATAGATTACACATAATCTATATGATAGAAAAGCTTGTCGCGAGATATGAGTACTCGTATTTCCTGTCTGAAAATTTTAATAGTTCAAATCAATCACATCAATTTGTTTAATTTACTTGTTTACAAGCAAATCTGCTAGTGTAGTGCAAGTTATAGTTATTACTTATTAAAATCTCATTTTCTTGACAAAAATATAACTAAGAACACAGTATGACTTACTCCTTTTTTCAAAGAAAAATATGAAAATTTTTGATATAAAAAGCGTTTAATAATAGATAATAATATGTACCTACTTGAATAGTATCTAGTTTCATTTAAATTCATCCAGATGTTCACGATAAGCGTCGAAGATACAGATAGAAGTAAATAAAACTAAATAAAACCATTGGAGATACCATCAGCGTATTGCTCCCATACTATCAATCTGTTACATTTTTATTAGAAGACTAGCTGCTGCTCGCGACATCGTCTGCGTGCGTTCACTGCTCATTCACCGTAGGTGGTAGCGTGATAATATTTAGCCTATATTCTTATCCGACTTCTTAATAATATTCGTGCCAAATTTGAAGTAAATCCATGCAGTACTTTTTGAGTTTATCGCGGACATACATTGACTTTCCTATCATTTTATTATGTGTATATAGATTACCTGAACATTGGCGACTACAAGCTTGAATAATAACAATAACCTTAAATTATTATTTGTTACAAAATTCTTACGTATAGGTACAAAAAAGTAACAGAACTTGTTCGAAAAAAATCAGATTAGCGAAAATTATTTACTAATTAACAAGAAGACTGACTTTATTGAAATAACGAAAAGAAAATCTTATTTTAATGAGTTGTAAACATTTTAATAATTTCTAAATGTAAATATTATTATCATTTAATTCTTTCGTTAAATATAACAAGAGGTATTATTAAAAAAATGAAAAAAAATGAAAATAAGAATGTTTTTAAATGAAATTGTGGACCGGACAAACAGAATTTAATCCTAAGTAAACATCAGGTGATGCTGTGATACAATACGTTCTGTATATTTTGTGGATTTACGAATAATTGAGGATACATCTAGGTTCTGATCATAAACGAAATATCGGTATATAAAAGAAAAATATTTTCGTGTATGTAAAAGACTTTTCGTAATACGTTAATCTGATTTCGTAAAAGATCTGAATATGGACCTTTAACCGTAACATGTGATTTTATGACCCATTCTTAAAATAAACATGATTATAAATAGACTATACATATTTAGAAAGAAATTTAGAGTCATTACGAGTTTATAAGATATGCATGTAGGACTGTAGGACTTTTTTGTTTATTAGATTTTTGAAGTGAAACTTCTCTAGGCGCATGAGGGGTAAACTTTGAGCAACTGGTCACGCGGCAGCGTCATGACGGTCAGTACTTAGATGGGTGACGGCCTGGAAACACCGCGACGTTGGCTTTTTGTTTTTTTTAGCTTATTATTTTTTTGTATTTTAAATAGGTGACCAGAGCTGCTGGGGGGGATTGGGGATGGGGTCGGTAATGCGCTTGGAATGCTTCTGGTGTTGCAGGCGTCATAAGCCACCTAGTTATATATAAAAAAAATGATTTACTACTTACAATTATAACTGAGTCACACTTAAGAAAAGTTTATATTATCGTAGTTTACATAAAAACAAAACTAATTACATCTGTCTGTTGATTTGTATTATAACACCTTTATAAATAGTTATTTCCATTTCCGAAAATAGGAAAGGGTTAAAAGCGAGACGACTCAACCGTGTCAGATATATGAATCTTACTACAAAAGAAATAAGGCTTACAATACTTTGATTTATTTATGACCTAAAGTTGTGAGTACAAAAGAAAACTTTGTAAAGAAAATACCGCAGCTCGATCAACTGTGAAATAAACAAGAGGTCAATCGTAAAGCCAAAACAAGGTATCCTGAAAGTAAAGGGAAAAAGCATAAATAAACTGTCTTGATTTGGGTGCGGGACTGTGTCGGAATTTAAATTAAATGGCTCTTAGTAGTCTGTGATCTCGAAATTTTGGTCTATTTTCTTGTAATTGACGAGACTGGTGACATTTGAGCTTATGTTTTAATTACACCACGAATATACTTGTGTTTATTATTTCAGTATAGTATTTATTGAGTAATTATTTAACGAAGTAATAGTCTAATTAAATGTAATTACTTTTGGAAGTAAACAAAATCATACATATCAAAATACACATCGAAATCATTTTACAATTAAAATTTGCTACTCTTAAATGGAAAAGTAAACTATGTTCAAAGTTATATACTAAAAATGTATACTGTTAATGTATCGTTAAGTATAGGTACGTTTACATATACATATATATACATAGCGATTTAATTTGAACATATTAATTTCTCTTGTAGTTCGGATCTTAAACAATATTCTAAAAAAAATATAGTGCAGTGACAGAGCCGGAAACCAACATCACAGTATTTCCTTGTCTTGACTCCTTGCCTATTTCTTTTGCAAGAAAATCATATTTGGTGAATGTTTCAGCAGGAATTGTTTTACGCTTATTATAAAATAACACCAAATTATTCTCTCGTTAATGTTATAAAAATGTATAGTAAATATTGTGTTATTCATTTCAAGCTTCAACTTGTGTATTTTATACGCGTCGCTGGGATATAATTAGATGGATTTTAATGAAAATCGACATATTGTTAGCTTAAGCCTCGAGTAAATACGATTCTGTGTATTTCTCTGTATTAATGAATTTTCAGAATATCAAAAAACATTTAATATATTAACAGGAACGAAATCGTGGATACAATTTAAATATTTCATTAACTTTATCATTAAATGGTGTACATAATTTCGTGTTTACTTCGTTTTTAATTATTGTTGCTTTGAATATTTATTTTTGTTTTTTATTACATGATTACAAAGATTTAATAAATTGAATAGAATATATAAGAAAGATTATGTTCTGTATCTGAAAATTATATAAGTACGTTCTATTTAGTATTAATTTATTAAACGACTCCCGCTCACGGCAGATATTTGTATTGGCCATATTATACTCGTAGATGTTTGTCGTGGTCTGGGCGTTTGTCCTTGTACATTGTGTGTGTTTCACACAGGAGAAAATCCTACTGGGGGCCGTTGAGTGTGAAACGTTTATTTATGACTATTGTTGTGAGTAAAGCAAGCCAGAACTCTTGTGGATGCGTGTACACAAAGCACCTTACTTTCAAGGGGGGAAGAAAAGTCGGCCACGTGTTTTTGGTGCTCCTAGTTGGTTGCAGGTGTTTATAGGCTACGGTAACCTCTACCCGTCAGGCAGACTGTGGCTTATTTGAGTAGACTACTACTAGAGTGCTAATTCATTTAGAGAAGTATAAGTTAGAAGATAAAATTTATTTTATGGTTCTGTTGATAATGTTATGTATTGTGCAATGTATATCTTAGGTTAATATAGTAACATGTAGAAAGACTTGATGGGGTTATTTTTTGTAGGAAATATTACAGCTTACATGAATTCCAGTAGCCTCGTCGATTAAGCCCTTCTCCTGTGTAGGTGTGTTTTAACTCAGCTCAGTTGTAAACATTTTAGAAGTACTTTTTTGTAATTATTAAGTCACTAGCTTCTGCGCGCGACTTCGTCGGCGTGGACTCCGCTCCTATTGGTCTTAGCGTGATGAATACATAGCCTATAGCCTTCCTCGATAAATGGGCTACCTAAAACTGAAAGAATTTTTCAAATCGGCCCAGTAGTTCCAGAGGTTACCGCGTTCAAACAAACAAACAAACAAACAAACAAACAAACAAACAAACAAACAAACAAACAAACAATCAATCAAACAAACAAACTCTTCAGCTTTATATATTAGTATAGATATAATTATAATTTACTAGCTGGTACCCGCGACTTCGTCTGCGTAGAATTAATATGTACTTTCGAGTAGCAAACTTTCGCGTTTATAATATTAGTAGGGTAATGTATGAGTATTGCTACACTTGTATTATTGTAATTATTTTTAATCGCTAATTATTGAAAGTGTCCAAGGTGACACTATTCGTCACTTCTCTTTTTACACTTCCCTTAAACTTCTAATATACACAATACTACTTAAACACTTTCACTATGCCGTGATACGTATTCATGTAAATTAGTTTTATAACGAAGTTTACGACTTTAATTTTTAAATAATGAGTACAAGGAAAGTCTTCGCAAGCAATAACTCATTATCGCGTGCGGAACAGTCTGCTAACCGCTTCGAATCAGTAATATCAGGTATTAAATGTTAATTTCGCACGAACATTGTAAAGCATTTTACTGTTACCCTGCTGCGTTTTTAATCTTTTTTTTCACGAGTTCTACTTTGATTCGTGCTAAGGGATTAAAGTGTACTACACTTTTTTCATATAAGAACAATTTTATTCTAATAATTTTGATATTAAAAATGATAAATTATTATTATTTGTCATGTGATCTTAATAAATTTTAAAATATATGATATGAAGAAGCATATTTTTAAGTATATAGTTTAACAAATACATTTTATTCCTAAATTACATTACATTAAATAAAAACGCAGAGATTTTTCTATATCTGTTTTTATGTGGTGGCAAAAACCGTATGACCTACCTAACTAAATGCATTTTTTTTTGTTATCTATGCACGCAACACAACACTACTCGTGAGCTACTGGAAAGCTACTGTAAGATTGGTATAGGTACTTTCCTAGTTAAGCAGCTCCAGATTTTGATCCGTGTCCGTAATAGCCATATTTTCATTTACTTGACGCAGATTGGTAATTAAATGATTGGTAAACTAGCCCAGGGTGATAGTGTTATCACCGCCGTATCATGTGCTCTCCGATGCACGATGGGGAGACCCACAAGGACTGCACAACACCCAGACCACGGCAACATCTGTATGGCCAATACAAATGTTTGTCCTTTGCGGCGATCGAACCCGCAACCACCAGCGCAACAGCAATAAACCAGTGCTGTGACCGTTGCGACAACGTGTCGTATTTGCATATAATTCCACTAAATTACTATTTATTATTTTAACTGACGTATGGCACAGCAGGAAATATCCTGCTCTAATCTGATCCAGCGCGACTCGGGAATTACCTCGACCTTACAGAAGATTACAGCTAAATAGCACTGTTTTCAAGCAGTTTTGTGTTCCTGTGATGAGTAAGGTGATCTCGGGGGGACTGGACGGTAGGGTCGGTAACACGCTTGCGATGCTTCTGGCGTTGCAGGCGTCTATAAGCTACGGTAATTGCTTAACATCAAGTGAGTGGTCTTGTTTGCCGACACAGTTGCATAAAAAAAAAGACCCGGAGCAACAGGTAAAATAAAATAAATGTCTCGAATATGTATTTACGAAATCTTATTAAATAAAACAGCACTAGTAAACAACAAGTGACATTCAGTATTTAATGCCGAGAGCAATATTATATTTTAATTTAATCAATCTTAATACGAAATTCATAATTTTTGATAAAATATAATATGCGTTGACTACAAAATAGGTATAATATTATAATCCCGAAATTATATGCAATGCAGAGTATGCCGCGGGCGTACCTACCTACCGTTGCTTTTCAATAATTATGGCAACGTAACATGCGAATTTCTAACAATTTAAAACTTTTGTTATGTAAACAGATAATTCAAGGTAAAACTTGTATTAATTTATAATAAACTTTATTATTAATGATTTTATTTGAGATATTTCATTAAATATTATACAACGTACTTGTAGTCACATGACTTATCTTATTAAATGTTATTGAAAATAATAAAGAAAACTGACTATTATAATTATATGTATTACTACTCTATAATGTTGAGTGTGGCCGCCATATTGGATTTAGAATGACGTCACATAGCTAAATATGCATTGTCATCTAAACTAAACGTAGGTATATAAAAAATTCAGCTCAGCGGTTAAGAATATAAACTTTAAAATTGAGTTGCAAGATTCCACACTAACAAACATACATACTTACATTGCAAGTATAATAAAAGATTTTAAAAATATGTTTAAAAATAAAACGAAACACGTTAGTTATTGAAATTATACAAAATTGGTATTCGCAACCACAAAGACCACAAAGTCAACATCGAAGAGCAATAACGTATGCTTTACAAAACGCATTGCTATTCATAACGCTACAAATACAATTTTGGCACTCCGCGCGAATGTGCGCTATCTATGAATGCTAGTCTGGCAAATGTATTTGAACTGCCTATAAGATTGATGTATGGCGGGGCGGACCTGGTAATTGGATTGATGGACAGACTGGTATACCAATACCTACTGCGTTCAACGGACCTAATTGAAATGGATAACAATTTAGTGTATAGAAACTACCTATTCTAGTATATTCATCTATCTGTCTACCTACCTATCTGTCTACCTACCAAGGTTGTCTGGTAGAAATCGCTTGCCTAGCGATAAGACCGCCTTTGTGCATAACATTAGTTTGTAAGTTTTATTATTTTTTTGTATACCTTTGTATGTTAATGCACAATAAAGTATATTTATCTTATTTATCTTATCTATCTTATCTTATTTATCTATTTCTATAAATAAAAATTAGAAATGTATGTGAGCGCATAACTTTGAAACTACCGCACCAAATTGTTCAAATCTTTTTTATTAAAGTGAAATTTATTTAGGCGCATGAGGGGTAAAATTTGAGCCACCGGTAACGCGGCAGCGTCATGATGATCAGTACTTGGATGGGTGATCGCCTGGGAACACCACGTGAAGAATGCTTTTTTTAATTTTTTTTTTGTTTTTTTAATTCGTTTTTTTAATTTGTTTTTAATTTAAAAAAAAATAATGTAAAAAAACCTATCCAAGTACTGACCGCGTTGCCGTGTTGCCGCGTTACCGGTCGCTCAAATTTTAACCCTCATGCGCCTAAAGAAGTTTCACTTAAAAAAAAGAAACAGCGGTACAAAAATAAAATGAAACAAATGTTACACTGACAACATGCAAAGGCGGTGTTAAAGTGATCTCTTCCAGACAACCCCAGGTGAAAGGAGATTATTAGTAACAAAGTTTATTTATACATTTTGCCTTGATGAACTTTCCCTTTCCGTTAAGCTCAAGGTGAATTTTAAATATTTAAGCCACTTACAACTTTACGGTGTTGACCTGGGTTTAACCATTTGAAAATTTAATTCATATGTTTCAAGCACTGATTAATATACTAGGTTTATGGAAAAACTGAAGAAAAATATTGTTGTGTGAGTAATAAATAAAAAAGCTAAATTAATATTTGTTTTTATTGTATAAAAAAAGCATTTCAATACAGTTTTTTAAGTTTTCGTTTTTAAAAATAGAAAGAAAGAAAGAAAAGTTATTTAAAATGAATTACTGTTTTCAAAAAAAAATCGTTTTAATATTTCGATTCAATTTCTGCGAAAACTATTAAAAAATAAAATTGTACCAAGTATTGTTAGAGCGTTTCATTCTTAGTAGGAAAATAAACTAGAGAATCGTAGTATCAGAGTCTAGCTCTTGAGAGTACTTTAAAGGCAGTGTAACAATTAAGCTGCTCACAGACGTTCGAGGAAAGTTAGAAACCATTAGGAAACGGTTTACTTAAAACTAACTTAACGTCAGTATAAGCTGATAACAAAATTAATCTTAATGTGTAAGTGATTCTTTATTATAAGTTATTCATGAAATTATTAAAACTTTTCTTGTAAGTTTCTGTTTTTTTTTAATATTTTGCATGTATTAGATAAAGGCTTCTTCTATCTATGTATAGGCACGGTTTTCTAACAGAAAACAATTTAGAACGTGGCACCAGTGTTAAATATTACAGAATCATGCTTTGCTTAGCTATTGCTCTATAATAATAATCAATCAATTATAAATTTCGCACTCTCTAGGGCGCCCACTGTGATTTTCTGTGTTAGGGGTCCGAAAACACGAGCAATACACAAACATAAATGCTTAGACAACGGGAAACGCTCGTATGACCTAAACAATGTTGTGTGTGTTTTCACCATGAGTGTACCCTGTGATAGCAAACGCAACAGTCAGTGTGACAGCTATGCCAACCACCAACGCGTCGTCAAAATGTATTTCCTACTTGACATCACTTATGACAAATATATCATAAATAAACTTAACGTGAATTCAGCCTATTACATCCCGCTTCTGGACATAGGCATCTTTCTTCATGTGTTAGAAGGATTGGAGCTTAATCCAACAAGCTGCTACAGTGCGTTAGCGGATGTTATTATCGAATTTATTGGCGGACTTATTGTAATGCAATATGAAAAAAGCGGAAAGAGCCACCATCACGCCAATTTACTATCGTTTGGTCTACACCAAGCGTGACGATCCTTATCAGGTACTAGCTTCTGCGCGCGACTTCGTCGGCGTGGACTCCGCTCCTATTGGTCTTAGCGTGATGATACATAGCCTATAGCCTTCCTCGATAAATGGGCTATCTAACACTGAAAGAATTTTTCAAATCGGCCCAGTATTTCCAGAGATTACCGCGTTCAAACAAACAAATAAACAAACAAACAAACTCTTCAGCTTTATTATATTAGTATAGATTTCTAACGCAAGAGATACGTTGAAGAAATCTACACCACAATACAAATTAGTATTGAAAATAAAGACGTTACTCCGAATCTCAATCATAGATATCTGATAGTGATCCATAGTCATGGCAAAGAAATCATCCACCAGCCCGCGTTAAAGTAGCGTGACGAGTTAAACCCCAACCCTTCTCCTATACTTAGAAAAAACCGTTGCCCAAAATAATGCTAAATTAAATACATTATATCAATGAACTGTCAAATTAGTGATACAATTTAATGATTACGAAGTAATTGAAAAACAAATGTTTCGTATATAGAAAATACCACAAATCACGAACTTCGTGTAGAGTCACAGATTTATTCATCAGTCTAGTTCACAGATATGTCCGATTTCAGATTTCCTTAAGGAAAATGTATATTTTATATTAATTTTAGTTTTTAGTGTTAGAAGATAGACTATAGTTTAGTTTGTACTAGTAGTAGAAAAGTTTGTTTTGTTAGATCAATACAACACATATTCAATTTGCGTTCAACCCTCTTTCAAAAGCAACTAACGTTACGTCAATCAAACTTCTAACCAGATAACCCTTGAAGCGAATCACGAACAATGTTTAGAGACACGAAGATATTAACAAACATTTAAAAAAAAAACGTTCAAAGAACTTTCATCTGTATTCACTCTGAAATAAAATCTGTAATTCCATGAAAGAAATATGCGTCGTAAAATGCGTTTAATGCTGTACCATTTAGTTGGACCGCAACACGGAAGTTAAATGATTGCCTGATAGCTAGCACCTTTTCAGTTACAAACTGATCGGTAGAACGTTTTAACCAGCGCGCTATTAGTCCTAAATGTTTTGGAATTGTCATCGATTTCACATAAAAACCGTTCCAATGAAATATTCAACTGCCTTGATAGACCACGTGACAGTCAATATCACAATATGCTATAGAGTAGTGACTTCAGTAAACATGCTATACATATTCATCTGTCAGCTTGTTTTAATGTGTATATGTGTCAAACAGTATAACTTAAATTTTAAGATGATACAAATAAAATTCAACACTGTCGTAATAGACGAATAGACGGAATTGTATTACGAGCTACACATCTACATATAATTTGATTAATAGTAGTTAGCGCTCAATATACGGCGAATTTTACTGTGGAACTGTTGTATCGAATAAGAATCTTATAACTTTTTTAAATATTTATTTTTCACAGTCATTATCAATGCTTTTCCTTGTATATGATTTACTTATACTGGACTTATAGCATCTGCGACCTCGGCGAAAGTTGAGTTTTGAAATTACTATACGATAAGTCTCATACAAGCAAAATAATGTTTTATAATCATGAAAAGATATTCATAATTCTAATTTTTTTTCTCCAATTCAAATTACAATATATAGTACAATGAAATTCTGTGACATTGTTTACGTTTCAAAGGTTCGGCAGCGATTCAAAATCGATGAGTTGATTGAAACTATATCGATCGCCTCTCCAATTACCCACCGAAAGTGTCAATAACTTAAGATTCTATGGTTATTGGTCGTCTTGGGGGCACTTTGAATTGTTTAAGTTAAAGATGGTAGTAAGCAAATTATTAAACTTAAGAATACACTAATTACTATTAAAGATCGTTAAAAAAAACAATTTAATTAATTACTTTATAATATAGAAGATTGATCTCATCAAACAAATAAAAATTAATAAAAATTATTAGTCTAAGAAAGAATATATTAGCTAAGATCGGGAGGAAGAAAATATCTCTTTTTTTTCAACCATCTGGCGTATAAAGAGGCAGATACAATGAGCCATTTATTGATTAAGACTGCGGCAAGAACTGTCCAAGTTTCAAAACTGTTGACACCCTGTTTGGTAGAAACTTTTGTTTTTACTGACGTTGCGAAAGTACTGCAAAATTGCGGTTATAATAAGGTTCAGTCAGGCGATATGAAGGCATAAAAGTTTAAACAGTAATAGTTTGAAGATGTTTAAACATGATGAGGACGTAAAAAATACTACCTTAAATAATACATAAAACTTATAACTTAACAGGCTTCACCTTTCCCAAATCATAAAAAGACATATTTTTAAAATTCTTAAATTACCCTCTTGTTTCGACGAAAATTTCCGTTTTCGTTAATTTTAAAAGTAAAAGTTATTAGGTTTAAGTTATCACTAGAGACCGGATTATATGCAACATAAAAAGCTTGTTATATGCATGCAAATATGCATGAAAAATGCTTGAAATATGCACGGAAATAGGCAGAATATGCAAAATTAAATGGTAAATTTTATGAAAAAAGTAAGTTTTTATTTTTTTTATTTCAAAATCAGTATACAATATGTAAATTACTTTTTGATAGGCGAAAATAAGTATCGTAACATGACATTAAAATTATTTAAATTTTTTGTAAACGTAAACAATCAAGTATTTTTCCAAAATTTCAGTGGTGAGATTGTGTCTTCGCTCATTTAGAATATTTTTGTAAGTGGAAAAGGTTCGCTCCACATCGACTGAGGTAACTATGGGTAGCATTTTAACTTGGGTGCTATGTTAGTACTTATAGTTTCTGGCAAAAGTTCTGCCATCCCATTTAAAACTATCAATGAGACACAAACTTTCAAAACCTGGGTTATTGTTTAATATGTTTTCAAAGTTTTTTTTTACGGCAATGTTATTGGCAACGTAGAGTTAATTTGGCGTTGTTTGGATAGATTCAGTCGATGCCAGACCGCGAGTTTCAAGCTTTTTAATACTTTCAGGTATGTAGGAAAAATTAGTGCAAATCACGGCTATGTAATATTGTAAATGTACCGATAATATGCATCATAACTAGATCTTAGGTAAAATATGCTATTACCGCTGAGAATGGCCTAAATAAGCAAATGCATATGCAAATATGCAAATGCATATAATCCGGTCCCTAGTTATCACATATGTGTAATGATGACTAAATAATCTTAACATATATACCAACAACAAAGCCATGACTGCTAGTTCATTCTCATTTAAATAAACATTAAGAAAATCAATGAGATGAATAAAGATAAGAAAAAATACAGATGATCATAACATTAAAAACTTTACTTAATAATAAAAGCTATAAATATTATGTAATTATTATGCATCATTGGCAATATTATAGGGATCGCTTGCCCATTGCTAAATCAGCCCTTTTCGTTCAAGCGGAAACCTTTGAGTACCCTTGATCTGAATGAAAGAACTTCGAGGTCAATGGCGATAGAAAATATTGAGAAAATCGTAAAAAAAAAAACCATTTAGCGACGTTCTTTAAGTATTCGTTAATGAACTTGACATTCTTGTGACTGATTTCGTGATATCGGTAAGTACGTACTTTTTTTTTGTTTGATTTTTTATATGAAACTTAATATTAACTCCTATTTTACTGCCAATCAAGAATTTAGATATTCATACTGAAATATAGAGGTCAGTAAAAATTTTATGGTTTAAGGAAATGAACTCAAATATAAAATTCGATTGATTTTTCTCTAAAACTTATCATAATATTGTGAAGCTAGTTTATTTAAAATATTAAGGAACTACTAATTTTTTTGGATTTAAAGTATTATTTTCAGAAAGAAAGTCAGAAGTTTTGTATTGTATTGTATTGTATTTTCAGAAAGTCACACAGTAAATACGAAACAAGAATGAAGCAGTAAGTAAACTAAGTTTGTCAACTAAACATTACAAGTACCAAACTTTCCTGAGAAAGAATCCAAGTTGCATCTCTAAGCCTCTTTTATGTATTCTAGTATTCTATAAATCGTAAATATTTGCATGAAAATATATTTTTAAATAACTAAATTAATATCCTCATAGGCCTCTTTCTCCATGTAGGAGAAGGATTGCGGGTTGCTGAATATGTTACCAACTATGAGTAACGATCGCTATCAGGTATTTATGATAACAACCGGAACAGACGGCACAACGTGTTCTCCGAGGCATAGGTCTCCCGACCCACAAGGACATACATCCAAACCGGAAAGAAATATTTGTACAATCCATCCCGAGCATACAGCGGTTTTTGAGATTTGGTGATGAGTCAATGAGCTAACGATTTTATATTAGTAGTAATATACTTATTAAAGTTTTTATAACTATTAAATCTCAATAAGTAACTGAGTAATAATATTATTTAAAAAAAAAATGATAATATCATGAATACACGTTGAACATCAAGTATCGATATAAAATAGATTTTCCCATCTATATTCAAAACGCTGCACCTATATAAGAATAAAGGTACCGAATAATTTTTGCATCGCTTCCAAGCGTTTTGGATATAGAGAATCTCACGGAAAAGTTTTTTCAACGTTTACCTCTCCTTTGTTACGATCTTCAGCCAAATATAAGACTTATGTAAATGTTATAGAGTTCAATATTAAACGCGAATGACATGCAGGTTAAAGTTTCACATAAAACCTACCCTCGTTTAAAAGTTAGAAGCGTCGGAGCAATAAAACACTCCCCGTCGAATCGCAAAATCACTAACTAATTATAGGTGCTGTTCGATCGAAATTAGCAACTGGATGGTTTTATATCGACTTGTTCGATGCCAGGATGGGTTCGATGGTGGAGTGGTTTATTTAAGTGCTCTTTCTTTCTTTTTAACTTAATCGCGCTTTAGTTAAGAGGAGCAGGTTTGTTCGTGTGAAGGACGATAATTGGGGTAGAATTTTGTACTTTTGTTTTTTCTTTTTCACCGACTTCCAAAAAAGGAGGAGGTGCTCAATTCGATTGTATTTTTTTTAATGACTGTTAGATCCTTTTGACTGGGTAGACCGATTTCGATGAATTTTGTTTTATTTGAAAGGCGTTGCTTGTCATGTGGTCCCATTTAAATTTAATTGAGATCTGACAAGTACTTTTAGAGTTATCTATACTAATATATAAAGCTGAAGAGTTTGTTTGTTTGTTTGTTTGTTTGTTTGTTTGTTTGTTTGTTTGAACGCGGTAATCTCTGGAACTACTGGGCCGATTTGAAAAATTCTTTCACTGTTAGATAGCCCGTTTATCGAGGAAGGCTATAGGCTATGTATCATCACGCTAAGACCAATAGGGGCGGAGTCCACGCCGACGAAGTCGCGCGAAGAAGCTAGTATTTAATAATACGTATTTACTTGACTACTTTTTTGTCGACCTACGTTTTATTGAACCGCGTAACTTTTTACTGGTTTTCTCGATTTTGATGATTTTTAATTTAATCGAAAGCTTGCCATGTAGTCTTGTTTAAATTTGATCGAGATCTGATCACAGCTTTTTGAATAAACTGTGATAGCGCGTATTTACTTGACTGTTTTTTCGTCTTATTACGTTGTATTACTTGTCGATGTAATTGAAGTCATTTTTTTTGTTTGCAAGCAAACACAATTATTTGATTTAAAAAAACCGGGCAAATGCGAGTCGGAGTTAAATCCAATACATATTATATTTTTAACAACAAAATTGGGGAAATATTTATTGTAGCTTGTAGTCACATAAATAATAATTGTTTAGTAATCATCTTGTCTTTAATTAGTTAAGAATGTGTGTCCATTAGAATTAGAGTTCTTACTACGTTCGTCTAAAAAAAGATTAACTAAATTTATGTTGTTTTTTTTTCTCATGTACATATGTTTAAAAAAATAGAGATGTAGGTCAATTTTTCCGTATTAATGTTTTTAGTTAATATAATATCAAATCTTTATTTGACATTGATTTATAATCAAAGACTTTTCTCTATCTAATGTACAAATATAAGTTACATTAATTCTTTGAAACACTAACGATATTAGATTTCTTAATGAAAGTTGTACTGTAATTGAAACGGACCAAATAGTTTAAGCGGCATTGCAGTCCAACTTCCAATAATCACAGAACTACAGACTACAGACAATGAAACTAATTACTGTCTTATAAACGAAGAGTTTGCTACAATCTCGTTTAGTGATGCGAGTTTTTTAATATTTTGCTGTTTTTCTAAGTTCACGTCTGTTTTGTTTCAAAAGTCATGTTTGTTTTTACAACGTCATTTTTTTTCATGAGTATATCGATTGCTTTATTTAAATTTTCTTCACTTCAGCTTATCGCAGTCCACTGCTGGACATAGGCCAATAGTCACCACGCTGGGCAGGCGAGTTGGTGACCGCAGGGTTGAATTTGTTGCCCCGAAGACGCTGCTGCCAGTCTTCGGCCTGTGTATTTCAAAGCCAGCAATTGGATGGTTACCCCGCCATCGTTCGGCTTTTTAAGTTCCAAGGTGATGGTGAAACTGTGTTATCTATTAAGTCGTGTCTTACGACACCCACGGGATGAGATGAGTGCCTATATTTTTTACTGCCGTAGCCACACAGCAGTAAAATTTTCTTATATTATACAAACCTTGTCGACGTATGATGAACACAAAAATAAGAGATCAAATTTTATAAGTTGTCGGGGCCGGTGCCCTGTGTCACGGTGGTTAAAAAAAACTGGGTACTCGAGCGCTGGTTGGTTAATAAGTGGACTGTATTTTCAATAATCGTTTATTACAATAAAAATTGCGTATGTACAAAGTACACATGTCAGAAGTGAAACTTCTTTGGCAAACTAATTTAAAATTATTTGCATAGATTTACAAAGTAGCGTAGCGTGCAGCGCGACGCGCTCTTCCCTGTCGTTTTTCCGTTGCATCCGGTTTCAAATCACAACGATTCTAAAGAAGTTTCACTTTAAAAATATGAAAAGGTACAAAAACTATGGACGTCTTATCGTAGGTTAAAGAATAGTAGTAGTGACGGCTCGGCGTCGTGGATAATAATCGCATACGCGGCTGTTGCGCTTGCACCTGCCGCCTCCTGTCGCCCGCACCCCGAGAGCTAGACCAGGAGTCGGTGCTCCAACATAACGTTCTGGAGATATGTACCTACGTACATGCATTTCGGCGATTATTTTTATATAGAATAGATGTTGAATTATGTTTGGCGTAGGTACACACAGGCATGGTGGCGTAGGTTGATGGTTTATGCGCTAGTGTTTTCAAGTTTGATCCCCGCACGTCGAGATCTGGACGTTTATGGTTATGTTGTGTGTATGTTTCCGAACCTCGGAAACAAAAATAATATCTAATCGGAGTTGTTTAGTTTAGTAAAACGTCTGTGAACTAATTTATTTGTTAAACTATTAAATATGTTTGTTTCGCGCCAAGTTTCGCTTATGATAAAAATACGAAATATAAAATCTACAATATAAATTAAAACGAAAATAAGATTTTTTTTAATTTTTTTTTTATCATTCAACTAATCGTATTTATTATGTTGCTTAAAATAAAATATAAAGAGACCGTACGGTTGATAAAAAACATAATAAAACGAAATTATATGAAAAAAAAAAATACCACCTATTGTATTTCGTTTTAATAGGTATTTAATCATTTATGAACATCTCTGCCGTCATTCGGGCGTTAGAAAAAAGAAATGTATGGAAATACGTAAATCGTGGGCATTGTGGAGTTTTTCAGCGGAATCGCTTATGATAAATGTATTACGTTAACGGACAATGGACCCTCGCTTTGTGTTTGATTAATGACAGTTTAAAAACTCGATTCGGACCAGCCTTAGGTACTACACACATTAAGTGCGTTAGTCGTAGGTGCGGAGAGAATAAGTATTTTTATTCTATACAGTTGTTTAGGGTGCGAAACAAGCATACAGCCCGCTTGATAGTAAGCAATGTTCGTATGTAGCACCAGAAGCATCGCAATCGGGTTGCCAACCCTACCTCTGATCCTCCCTAGAAGTTCTGGCTAACTTACTCACTACAGGAACACAACACTACTTGTGAGCAGTATTATTTAGTTGTAATCTTCTGTAAGGTTGAGATTCCCCAGATAGGCTAATTTAGGTTTTGAGCAGGATATTTCCTGCTATGCTCTCAATAAAATTGTTATTGTAGTTGTCTATATTAAAAATGGAAGGATTATATTATGGTCATATGTTTTTTTTTAAACATTCTACCTTGCCCTTACAAAAGTGTAGTAAAGTTGAAATGCCATTCAATCTGACACATGACACGTGTAAAGCTACAACATTTAGGATCCTTATAAAATTCTAAAATCTGTTTAGTGTGAATTACTCCTAAGGCGGATTTTACAGTAAGTGTAATATACGGAAGATTGTACAAAGGCTTGTATAATATGAGTACGAGTATATAATATGTAAGTCTTTGAACTATTTTATATTATAAAATAGTACCTTAGAACGTTATATTACTTTGGAGTGCCCCCGTATCTAAGGAGGCTCTTGGAGGCGTACCTGTCCGATCGGAGGGTAGGCTACGAGAACCGGTCGGGGTCCGTGGAATGGCGGCAAGTCGGCTGCGGTGTCCCGCAGGGATCGGTTCTGGGACCGATCCTGTGGGACATCGGGTACGACTGGGTCCTGCGAGGACGTCTCCTCCCCGGGATGGGTGTCATCTGCTACGCGGATGACACCCTCGTGTACTCCCGGGGACGTGACTTCAATGAGGCGGCGCGGCTGGCCGAGGTCGGACTCGACCTCGTAATCAGCCGCATAAAGAGTTTAGGGCTTCGTGTCAGAATTGACAAGACCGAAGCCCTCCTATTCCGCGGGACCGGACGCAAGGGACCCCCACCGGGGGCTACCCTGCAGATCGGAGAGGGGAGGGTCAGGATGAGCCCCCAAATCAAATATCTGGGGCTCATCCTCGATGGAGGGTGGACCTTTGGCCCACACTTCGCCATGGTGGGACCGAAGGTCGTGAAGGTGGCGAGTGCACTGGGCAGACTCCTCCCGAACCTCGGAGGACCCAGCGCCGCCTGCAGGCAGCTGTACTCCGGTGTCTGCCGGAGTATGGCAACGTACGGTGCCCCGGTTTGGGCGGATCGCCTCACTGCGAGAAATAAGGCCGCGCTGCGCTCTGCGCAGAGGACCATCGCGGTGAGGGTGATTCGGGGGTACCGTACGGTATCGTGGGCTGCAGCTACTGCTCTAGCCGGCAACCCCCCGTGGGAACTCGTGGCGGAGGTTCTTGCCGAGACCTACTCATACGTCTCGGGTAGGAGGGCTCTTGGTGAGAACCCCACGTTGGACGGGATCCTACGGATGCGCCGGATAGGGCAGGAAGCGTTAATGCAGAGGTGGGGGGAGGACCTGGCACAGGAGCCGTATGGCACACGCGTTACGGCTGCCCTGCGCCCGGTCCTTGAGCGGTGGATGCGTCGAAAATGCAAGCCCCTCACCTTCCGTCTGACGCAGGTTCTCACCGGGCACGGTTGCTTTGGTGACTACCTGTGTCGGACGGCCCAAAGGGAGCCGACGACTGAATGTCACGATTGTGGTGCGGTGGTGGACTCTGCCCAGCATACCCTCGAGGTGTGCCCGAGATGGGCGGCGCTGCGTCGCGATCTGACGACAGTCCTCGGAGGGGACTTGTCACTCCCGAGCGTCATCACCGCGATGCTCGGCAACGACGAGTCCTGGAAGGCGATGGTCTCCTTCTGCGAGACAGTTATGTCCCAGAAGGAGGCTGACGAGCGGGTGAGAGAGGAGGCCGCCGACGTGGCTTCCACCCGCGGGCGACGAATGGGGGTGCGTAGGAGGCGCTACTTAATGCGCTTCCAGTAATGCCCCTGTGCCCGTGTCGGGCCGGGATGGGAACCCGGGCCTGCTAGACACGGCGTCGTCGGGACTGTTCAGAGGTGAGCCGGACAGTCCCCATGGAGGAGAAGTCTGGCCTTTTCGCCGAGGCCAGCCTGTCGCTGGAGGGATCCTGTTGCCTGCAGATCCGGGACCCTCCAATTAAAGCGGCTGAAGGCTCCCGCAGGGGGTTTAGTGCGGTAGTAGCACCCCCAAGTGCTGAGTCCAACATACGGTCTAGGACTGCCTACCCGGGCGTCCTGGATATCACCCGTAAATGGGTTACCCTGCGATATCAAAAAAAAAAAAAAAAAAAGAACGTTATATTAGATGTATAAGTATATAAACGCTAAATTTTATGCAGCACATATGATTCAATTTACAATGATTGACGGTTTTTATTAAAAATCGTTTTAAAAAGTTTTATGGTGCTTTTCCTCAGTAGAGTCTACATTCCGAAACAGAGGTAGCTTGAAATTAATCGTAACTAATGGATTTAAGGGCATTATATTATGGTCAGTCAAATAGCCGTTGAAATTTAAATTGAATTGTGCTTTTATGGGCTTATTTAATCAAATAAATTTTGGATATTAATTTGTAAAGTTTATGGACTCTAATATTGTGAATAAACTCAGTTTTTTTATTTCTATAACTAGGTCGGCAAACAAACGTACGGCTCACCTGATGGTAAGCATTACTGTAGCTTATAGACGCCTGCAACACCATAAGCATCGCAAGCGCGTTGTCGACCCTATTCCCAATCCCCCCAGAAGCTCTGGTCGTCTCACTCACCAACAGGAACACAATACTGCTTGAAAACAGTATTATTTAACTGTTTTCTGTTTCGTCTTCTGTAAGGTCGAGGTACTACCCCAGTCGGGCTGCTCAAAATTTTGAGCAGGAAATTTCCTGCTGTACGCTAACTCTGTTAAAAGAACATAGTTAGGTATATACGTATTTACATATTTTTATTGATTTTATCTTAAAGGAGTTATCTCCAAAACCAAATTACCCCATCTATTATTAAGAACAAATCGCTTCTAATATGGAACTGGTCAATTTTCTCCAAAATTATTTCATAATATAAAAGGAAATAAATTTAATCAGTGCCAGTGTCTACATGAATAACAAAATGTTCACGACGTGATTTATGTCTGTTCATAAAGGACTTAATAGATGGTAAAAGATAAATGCTTCTACGGAAACGTTTACGAAGTAGGCCAAATTTGAATTATTGAAATATAATTACGTACTAAAATATTTAAGTGCTGTATGAGAATAAATTAATTATTATTTTCAAAAACAGAAAATCTCAGACAGTTAAAAATTTTGGAATAAAAAATTAAATAGGCTTTACAGGGGCAAGTACTATTTTTATAAGATGGGGTTTAATTTTTTTATATTTGATTTTAATGATTACTACTTTAAATTTTAAAGAATCATATAATATATTTAGAGTGACTTTAAATTTTAAAGAATAATATAAGAGACTTTCAAAGGTAAGGTAATATAGAGGGAAGATATTAGTGTCAGAAGTACAATATTTTCAGATTATAATATATTATAAATGTAAAATACGATAATACATTATAAAACAAAATTAAATAAAATTGGACTTAATGTAACCCAATAAAAATTGTAAAATATAAAAAAAATGTTAATAAATAATAAAAAAAGTGAAAGTTTTTAAAAAAATGTGTTATACGCGGTTGTTGTCAGATAATTTGCACCTTCCAGATAATTTCAAGACAAACGTCTTGTCAAATGAATCAAAATTACTTCAGTTTCTTTAACTAAAATTAATAAAGAAGTCATGAAATCAGCTTATGACTGGTATTATACGCCTTCTTATTTTTGGAGCTGCATAAAACTTAATGAAGACTGTCTTTTCTTTTCGACTTCCGATCCAAGCTAGTTTAGTTCGCTATTGTGTTAACGTGTTGGTATATTACGTTATTATTAATGACAATGGCAGATTTGAAATTTTACTGGACATTGGATCAAATTCAGGAACAGTTTTATCACCAAATAAACACTATAAGAAAAAATGAGACACGTTCAATTGATCCAGAAGCGATTAGTAAACACAAAAGAAAGAACCATAAAGCAATTGAACAGAAGTCAGGAATGCAAACATATTGTCACTGAGCTTAAAAAAATCTAAATATAAAAATATCTTGATGAAGATTAAAATTTACTACAAAATGAAGATAATCAATATGAAATGGAAAACACATTGCAACTTGACGAATTATCATAATAATGTTTTTAACATATCTCATTATTGATTCCCAAGGAGGGTTGATGTCAGGCAGGCGGCCGGTCGTAAAAAATAATATTATGCCAAATCACTTACAACATGAGTCTGAGGAAGAGAAGAACATGTTGTGCCGACCCTATATAAATAGGATAAGGACAGGGAGATGATGAAGTACAATATTTTCAGAGGTAATAGACGACGAACTATTTGTGTATTTTATTACCTTTTTTTTTATTACACCTATTATTCTATTGTAGTAATGACGGTAGCCATCTTAACGCTGGCGTGGCGATCATGGAATCGATTTCTAGACGGAGCAGATATTTTAATATGTACATCTTTTTTTCAAAACTGTGTGCACGTTCTTAATGGTTCTTTTCAACGTGCTTCGGAGTTCCTTCGAAGCCATCGATTCTTGTCATAAACATTTGGTAGTGGTGTCAATTAAGCTCCAATCGCTCTCCTATACAGGGAACGGCTTTTATATTGTGTAAAATTTTACAATGCAAGAAAATGATGGGTTTGACTTCTACAAAGGTTTTATACTTGCAATTAATTATTTATGCTCTTCAATTCAATTAAAGGAACAATTATTGAACATTTTTTCTAGTTTTACCTGATTAAAAAGTGTATCTTTAAATATAAATAAGAAATCTGAATTAAAGTTCAGATTTTAACTCTAAACTAGCTTCTGCGCGCGACCTCGTCGGCGTAGACTCCGCTCCTATTGGTCTTAGTGTGATGATATATAGCCTATAGCCTTCCTCGATAAATGGGCTATCTAACACTGAAAGAATTTTTCAAATCGGACCAGTAGATCCTGAGATTATCGCGTTCAAACAAACAAACAAACAAACAAACAATCAAACAAACAAACAAACTCTTCAGCTTTATTATATTAGTATAGATATAATATAGTTACTATAGGATAGCACAATATTTGTGATTTTAACAAAATTTTCATGCAAACGAATCGGATAGCTGCTAGTGTAATTTAAAAAATGATAAAAAACCTGTAATTAAAATTTCTTTCTATTTATATAATATTTAACATTCAAGAACGTAAATAGACAAGCTTGTCGCTTTATATAGATATTTTAAAAAGAGCGTATTAATATCGCACCGTTGGTCAAAGGCGTCTACTAATAAAACGTAACTCAACCGCAACTTCACAGATTGAGGAAAAAAAATACTCAGAAAATCTCTCACAAGACGCATTCTTAATATTTACGGCGTCGTGAAAGTGCCAGTTACTAATTTACAAGGAAACATTTTGTTCGTTAATATTAGAAATTAACGCATAAATAATATTTTTTACGACTTTATTATTACTTTTACCTATTTTTATTAAAGCAACTTGCAATATTTTAAATATGGATTTTATGTGTAATTTGTGTCGTATAAATTAATATTTTTTTGTTGATTGCACTTTGTTTAATTCTGATTTAAGTAGATTGGGTTTGTTTTAATAAACAATATGGACGAATTAGTCTGCAAAGGATTAACTGCTGTGACTTCTCAATATAGGAGTAGCATTAGAGAACTGTTAAATAATTTTATTTTAAGCTTTAAAGTGGGGCTTAAGGTTTAACTTTTTTGAATAAAAATTACACGAACTAATTTAGGTTAATAAGAGAGTTTTCTAAGTGCAATTCTAATGAGGCGCAGTCGTAAAGAAAATAGCGCGAACTTTTACGTTATAAAGAGCATCATAAGACAGGTTGAGAAAAAGTTCAAAGAATATAAAAGAAGTTATTTAAAATATAATACGACACTAGAGAATTTTGAGCACCTCAATATCCAACAGGCGAGACGCCAACGAAATTTATTGTTATTTGCAAGAAAATTAGGAACTCGCAAACTGATTACAAAGCCGGAAAATTTTTAATAGAATCCGATTTAATTATGCTATTAAAGTAAATAGTAGTTCTAAAGTCAAGAAATGGGCTATTATAGTGAACGTTTTAAATTTGTCACGATAATGTGCACCGTGCCAAGTTACGGAGTGAATTACTTACGAGTTTGACATTTTTACAGGTGCTACATGAGTTAGATACCACGTGAGGTAAAAAGGGTTAAAAGTTTATGTCAGACCACTTTAATAATAGCGGTAGTCTAAGAGATACACATCTATTGCAATCATTAATTGAAATATTAATAAATTACTATTAATAAAAATTGCACAAAAACCAGTTCAGTAAAGTTCTAGTATATTATAAATAGTATGTATAAAAATTAAAAAAAAAACAATTAATTATAAGAATAATACTTAAAATCTCGAAGTGTCTAGGACATCATTAGAACTCTGAGTCTGCTATAAGAAGCTTCATCTGCTATATAGCGATCGACCATCGGTTTAACCCACGTTTAACCACCGCGGTAGCCCCACCACACTACGCGCGATCCACGTGCGGAGCTTAGACCACCCCGCCGCGACGACTGCCCCACTGTGTCGAAACGGACTCTTCTCCTGGGGGGGATTGGGGATAGGGTCGGCAACGGGCTTGCGACGCTTCTGGTGTTGCAGGCGTCTATAGGCTACGGTAGTCACTTACCATCTGGTGAGCCGTACGGTTGTTTGACGACTTAGTAACATAAAAAAAAACTTAGAATTTATATTTACATATAATCAAGTTGTAAGGGAAAAAAATCTGTACATTGAAGATGTAGATGAAGTCGTTTTGTCTAGAAGAGGTATTTTGGAATCTATATTGAAGCCAAAACTGTATTTTTTTATTTTATTTTTTGTCTATTTGACTGTGCATCAATATAAAACTACTGAAAGATTTTGAATGAAATTCGGCATTACTTAAGTCCTTATTACGAGCTAGACACTAAATATATTTTACCCTGAAACTAAGTAGAGTTATATAGGAAAAGAGAGAAAAGAAAAAAATCGATCTTGTATTCAATAGTCTCACTGTCCATGAGGAATAACGAATTAATATGATCCTTAAGCAACATATATATATATATTTTAGGTTTAGTGTACATACGACTGACAGAAGTGTGAAGACATTGTAAGAATTCTACGAAATTCACAATTTATAGTAACAAAATATATAGCTTTAAAATAAATAATTTTATTTTAAAATAGTTATTTTTTAAATTATATGTTACGCCCGGCTCTTGGCCTAAAAAACATTTTCCATAAACATCAATCATCTTTGAATGACGTAATTTTTACACAATCGTTTTTTGACTAAATGCTTTGAAATCAGAATTTTTATTTTCGTAATAAAAATTTTGCCATTTATATGACAAAACATTTATGGAAATTTTATATGGACCATAATTACTATGAAAAGTATCGTGATATTTTTACATATAAGCTGACAAGGACAAAACATTAGTATGTATGTACAATGTTACGTATTCTATAAAATAATCAACGATGTATTGATGTATAAGAGAAAGTCTACTAAGCTTCATCGGCATTTCAAAACACAGTAAGGAAAAAAAATTTGAAATCGGTTTTTTAGCATTTTTCGTTCCAATGGAGTCCTGTGAACATATTACATAGATATATAAAAATAAAAATAAAAATTGTCGCTTACTGTGTCTTGAAATTGGGCAGCCGTCATGTGTATTATTTTTTTCAGAAATGTGACTCATCTTAACGTAACCAATTTTATGTTTAAAATATAAAAGGTCATTTTATATTTTTATGATGATAAATATTAGAATTATTTATCAAGGTCAAAAAAAAAAAAAATAAATATTTTTTACTACGGTTCGCCTGACGGTGTGCGGATAGAGTAACCTGCAAACGAATACAATAATAATTAAAAAATAATTAGTTTTTTTTTTAAATTAGTTTGCCAAAGAAGTTTCACTTCTGACATGTGTACTTTGTACGCACGTAATTTTTTTTTACTTACAATTAGTATACATAAATTAATATTCGGAAATTTCTTTCGGAACATGCAGCTTTAATATGTCTACAATTTCAAAGATACAACCGATTAAAAATTTTGCGCTATCTAAATGCTATCCAGCATTTGAAGCTGCGTCTTTCTGACATTCGTTCTCGTATTACTACAATCTTGATACACTGACCGTGCTAAGTTACATTTTTTTCATAAAATCGATCATAAGTCACGCGTAAAAGCCAATTAGCATAAGTAGCAACAAAAATGTATTTCTCAAATCCCTTGACCTTACCGCACAAAAGGGACACAAGTATAACAACATAACTTTTAAAACAATCCTACTTTCCTACAACGTTGATAAGTAAACAAGTATTACGGACGGGTACATTGTAGGGGTGAAAATGAGTGATTTAGACAGTGAGTCAGCGCCGCCGTGACATGTTTCAACGGCGGAAACTATTCATTATAACTTGCTATGTCACCGACAAGAAAAGTGGGGTGTACAGTAAAATCTAACATGAAAATGAAAATAATATATCGTAAAAAAGAAAATCCATCACAATTAAAATTCTTCTTTTGCGATAACTTAGCTTTATTTCTTTGATTTTATATCTAGTAAGATACAAATATGATTTTTGCCCGACTTCCAAGATTCATATCTTCCAAATCACAGTAAGGACTTATATAATTAATAATCGTTGGATTCGTCTTTGATAATTCGATAATTTTTAGATATGTGGGATTAAAATAATGAACATGACGACTGTGAGACGCTACTTTAAAATAAAAAGAAATGTTAGATGCTACAATATGATTTTAAAATGCCATATCATGAACATATTTAATTTTTTATTCAGCAAGGTTTTTTATTTATAAAAATTACGTTACTTGTTTAAGCATACTTATATTTTTAATTATTAGTACTTTACCAGTGATAATACGTAATAAAACAGTACATTAAGCATGCAAGGAATATGGTAAACGACTACTAGTGAGTACTAGTGAGAAACAGACGGACGGACAAAGTATTCTTGATGAAAGATTACTAACTCGGGCTCTGATGCAAACTTCAGATTCAGCAATAATTGAAGTTTATAGATTGTATGATCCTAAATTGCGCAATGGCTTAAAGGAAAAATATACTTTCACACCCAAACATACAACAGCTGAAACAAAACAAAATTTTCTAAGAACGTGTCTAGCGCAGAATTTTTACATTGTATAGATATATTGACATTGTTTCAAGACCCGTAAAGTTGTCTGGAAGAGATCGCTACTTAGTGATAAGAACGCCATGTTTCCCGACCACCTCTAAATTGTTTTAATGTTATCTTTGTTGTATTTTCTTTTTCTTTTCGTAGTGCTGTGGAACATTTTGTTATTATAAAACTTACAATTTATTATTAGCTAAATTATTCTGGTAAAACTTTTCCTCTCCATTTACTCTATAAAATATAAAAGATATAATAGCGATTTATAAAATAATACATTTTATGGGGCCTTATTACAATGCCCTAACTCGAATTGTTGGAAATTTTTTCTCAAGCGAATGTTTTGCCGTATGTTATGCCAAGAATGAAACAAATTTTTGAGGTTTCAGTTTTTAGGGTTCCGTACCCAAAGGATAAAACGGAACCCTATTACTAATCCTGTCCGTCTGTCCGTCCGTCTGTCACCAGGCTGTATCCCAAGAACGGCGAACCATATAATTTGTGAAAATTTCAACTGTCTAGCTATCGCCCAAAAAAACATTATCAAATTGTAAATCTTCGAATACAAATAGATATTTTTGCGCTGTATTTGTTGCCGTATGTCATACCTAATTTAAAAAGATTTGCTATCTGTTTGAATCGTCTAAAGGTTAACAAAACCACCCACTACTCCTTATACTCTGCAAGTTATGTTCACGATGATGACTTCCTATGTTATTAAGTAGTGAACTTAAGAGCGAAAAAAGTTATGTAATTGAGCGTCATGTCACATTTTAGTTATTAAACTTTTGAACGAGAACCAAAAAGTATTTAAAAACTTATGCTTCAATGACAAATGAAAGTAAGTAATTTCTATGAAATGGTAACACACTTACATAATTTACTGTACGTCGTTCATATTGCTATCCAAGCAACGTCCATTTAATTTTTAAGGTCATAATTTACGACATTAAATAAATTTAAAACGTTGTTATTAATATAAGCTGAAATAAATTTATATACTATTCGTAAAGTAAGTTATAAAAATTTAATATTAAGAATAGTCGTCTATTCCACCACTACAGCCTATCACAGTCCACTGTTGGACATAGGCCTCCACAAGTTCGCGCCCGACATTATGACGCGAACTCATGTGTTTTGCCCATAGTCACCACGCTGGGCAGGCGGGTTGGTGACCGCGGGGCTGGCTTTGTCGCACCGAAGACGCTGCTGCCCGTCTTTGGCCTGTGTATTTCAAAGCCAGCATGGATGGTTATCCCGCCATCCGTCGGCTTTTTAAGTTCCAAGGTGATAGTGGAACTGTGTTATCCCTTAGTCGCCTCTTACGACACCCACGGGAAGAGAGGGGGTGGCTACATTCTTTAGTGCCGTAACCACACAGCACACGTCTATTGTGTTCTTACAAACATGTTTAAAAAGTTAATAATCCAATATTTTTTTGTTAAAAAAAATTAAACAATACTTAATCACTTCTCTATAATTACATTACTATTATACAACGTGACAACAAATTTCATCTTGACAAGAACCGGCAACAAACTCGGAAAGTTGCTCATTTATTATTCTTTACCGCTTAGAATGTGGTTCGAACATAATTATAATTAATTATACTTTAAGTCACGTGACTTAAGCCCTCGACTTCTACATGTCGCAACACAAATCCACCTTCCATTTGAGCAATCTTCCGTAAATTAATAATTAATTTGATGTTGTTAGACATTGTACGCTAAAACGTATATAATATTATTAATTAATTATATTAATATTAAATTACGCTTTTATTTACGAAAATTATTTTTATAATACTTTATTGTACTTTGAAAATTACATTAAATAAAATAATATAACGATGTTTTAATTTTAAAAATGTAAAAAGGCAGTCTTATCACTTAATATTAATATAAAATATTACGTAAGGTATGGCTCCTGGATTGGGGATAGGGTCGGTAACGTGCTTGCGATGCTTCTGGTGTTGCAGTCGTCTATAGGCTACGGTCTTACCATCAGGTGAGCCGTACGCTTGTTTGCCAACCTATTTACATAAAAAAAAAATGGCACAATAGAAAATATCCTGCTCAAAATCTTGAGCAGCTCGACTTATAGACTGGAATTGCAGTGTATTCATATAACCGAACTAGCTTTGTTTCATAACCAAATCAATATTCGAACTCGAACTCAAACAACGTAATACAACATTTTATTAATTATTCAACTTTTTTATTATTACTTACGCGTTATATTTCCTCAAAATATAACAGTTTAGAACTATCTAATAACAAAATCTTATTTTTTATGTATTGAATGAATTGTTGGCGCGTGTTGGCGAGTGGTCACAGCATTGGTTTGTGGCTGTTGCGCTAGCGGTTGCGGGTTCGATCCCCGCACATGACAAACATTTGTATTGGCCATACAGATGTTTGCCTTGGTATATGTGTTTATGCCGTCCTTGTGGGTCTCCCCACCGTGCCTCGGAGAGCACTTAAGCCGTCGGTCCTGGTTATTATCATGTAGGGAATATATCCGCCAACCTGCATTGGAGCAGCGTGGTGGATTAAGCTCCGATCCTTCTCCTACATGGGGAAAGAGGCCTATGCCCAGCAGTGGGATATTACAAGGCTGAAGCGAATGAATTATTTAAAAATTTGAAATTATAAATAATTTAAATTTCTGAATAAAATAATTTATGTTGTATAATAGAGTAATATATTAAAGTGATCCCATAAGCCCCTTTCAGAGGGATCCACCGTCAAAAGCCAAAATGAAACGTTCATTAAAAGTATATAAGTGTTGTAGCGCCCCTGAATACTAAGTTAGATGATAGGTAACGGGCAATTTCGTCGAGGATAATTTATGGTTTTATATCCTAATATAAAAAATTAAGCTTTTTCACACGGGACGAGGCTTAAAATATGGTGAAAATAAGGTTTTTTCTTCTGGTCGTAAATTGTTAATGAAAACATGTTTTTATTAATAAATAAATATCTTATATCTTATAACATATACACACGATCGTCTGTTTCAATGGTAAGCAACTTAATGCTTGTTATAGGTAACAGCCAACAGTTATAGCAAAATATTTCTTAATATACATAAAAATAATACATAATTATGTTAAATATATAAATACAAATATTACACCGAGACTCAGTCGTCAATCGAACCCGTAACCCGTGGAGTAGATAGCAGGGCCATTACAAACTGCACCAATGGGCTAGTCAGATATAATCCAGTTCCTTTTAATACCAACGAAATTATATTTCTGACATTGGTCTTGTCTACAATATACCATCATTACTTAAGTATTTTTAAGCTGAGCATACAATATTTCTTTAGAGTGACATTTAGACTAATATCATACTGCTCCCCTAGTCTTAAATATTGAAAGGGGTGGAGAAATAGTCACACGAAAAGCAATTAAGTAAAACGAATTTGAATTAGTAACGCTGAACGACTAGTGTGTCCAACTCTGTAGCTAAATAATAATATGTAGCTAATAATAATAGCTGTAAATTAATACCTAGTCTAATTGTACAATATTTTTTTTTCTAAAATGTCAATAAACAAAACAAATTGCAAACAAAATAAAACACTATCTTGCATGACGCGCGAGCTTCACTAATTCTACACATCTTTATCATTACAAACTAAACAAACATTATAAACTGAGGTAGGGCACAGTAGGAAATTTCCTGCTCAAAATATGTTGCAGCCCGACTGGGGTAGTACCTCGACCTTACAGAAGACCACAGCTAAATAATACTGTTTTCAAGCAGTATTGTGTTCCTGTTGGTGAGTAAGGTGACCAGAGCTCTTGGGGGGGATTGGGGATAGGGTCGGCAACGCGCTTGCGATGCTTCTGGTGTTGCAGGCGTCTATAGGCTACGGTCTTACCATTCAGGTGAGCCGTACGCTTGTTTGCCAACCTAGTTACATAAAAAAAAAAAAATTAAAGTTATCCTGCACTGAATAATAATAAGCTATTCATTTATTTTTAATAATTACTCATAGTAGTGAATATCCACCAACCTGTATTGGAACAGCGTGGTGGATTAAGCTCCAGTCCTTATCCTACATGGAAAAAGAGGCCTATGCTCAGCAGTGGAATAATAGGGCAGAATTGATAACTTATTCATATCTTTCATTTTAGAATAAATTAAAAATAGAAGAGGAAATTGCACAAGTGTCAACTAAAGAAAACCAATTGCAACTAAATCATAATAATGAGTTATATTGTACATAGGCTATGTATAATATAAGTGAATGCCGCAAACTGTGGTCACTGCATTTATAAGCGCTAGCAACAAACCTCACTACTGCGTTTGACACCTAATATCCTTTGGAAGGCCATAAATCGGATACATAACTTCCTATTACCGAGACAACAAGGACCCGTGGTGTTAGTATCGATATTTGTGGTTTACGAAAGAGCATGCGTTAAACTTTTCATGTACAAAATATATTTACACATACATGTACATGCGTATTATTGTTACTTTTTTGTAAATTGTTTTGATATCTTTTCTGAAAAAAAAACAAAAACTTTGTATTCGGTCTTGAAATTGTAGTAGTATATAATATTATAAAGAATAAATATATATATGTGTGTGTGTGTGTGTGTGTGTGTGTGTGTGTGTGTGTGTGTGTGTGTGTGATATGTATTACAAAAGTATTTATCGTGTTTCTCTAACTTTTGTGTAAGGTCCTTAAATAAAAGCTGTTCATTTATTTATACTTAACTAGCTGTACCCGCGACTTCGTCCGCGTGGAATTTAACAAAAAAGTTAAAAAAAAGTTCGATAAAATGATCTTTGATATTCTTTGATTTCCTTTATTAGCATGAGCAGGCGGTCGAGCGATGCGGGGCAGAGGGTATGGACTCGCCCGCGCCCGCGCCGCCCGTAGGCATCTCAAGGAAAGAACGCTAGCTCGCCGAGCATTAAATGTTTCGCTGCTAATTACTTCTAACGATGATATCTCAAAAACTATTTATCTGATTGATATAGTGTAAAAGGCAATTATAATCTGCATTAAATTCTTAAGCTAACTAACATATTTATTTGGATAAGGATCAATACTGAACTAAAGAAAATAGCTTTGAAAATAACGTAATATTTTTAATTACAAATTTGAACATAAAAGTGGTTATTGTAAGTCAACCGTAAGAGATAGAGATATGCTGTCGCGGACTTTTTTGTAGCATTTTTATAGATTTTGAATTCGCTAGTACATTACTTAACTATATCTTTGCTAGTTTACGCAGCGTTCGCGAGGAAAGGTCCCCGTTGGCGAGATTTTTTGCGACCTCTTCAACATTTATCGCCATATTTCTGCTAATTTACATAAAAGCATAATAAATTATATACCTAAACCTTCCTCAAGAATCACTCTTTCTATTGTTGAAAACCGTGTAAAAATCCGTTGCGTAGTTTTCGAGTTTATCGCGTTCAGACAGGAGGACAGACAGACAGACAGGAGGACAGAAAGACGCGGCCGGGGGACTTATTTTTATAATAAGTATAGATTATAATAATACAAGATATGTGTAAAAGAAGTTTACATCAACACTAGTTCGTCACACTCTATTAACATACAAAAACAAAACTACAAGCTGAAATCTTGTTTATTTTCATAATAACGGAGTAGGTCAATGATACGTCAAACCTATAGTACACCTACTTCGTGATGATGTAGACTCTTGAAACTTGTCACCTTTCATAACAAAATGAGGTGAAATTCTGAAATATAAATAATAATCATTTTATACGGAGTATTCTACGGAATTAATTGGTAGCGCTCCTCTAAAAGGTGGATGACCGGCACGAGTTCAGTTAAAAATTTATTCCCATACAGTATTTTGATTACAGTATGTTGATTCATTGTATGGAACAAAATTAATAATCAAAAGTTTACATGCGATATAATAACATACTCCTTTAAAAATTTGATGGTTGTTAGGTTTTTGTTAATATTGTTATATTATATTATAATTTTAATTATTCACTCCTTTATTTTTGTAAAAAACTTTTTTGAAAATATTTTCTTGTGACAAAACTTTGTTCATTTAACAAGTTTGCTAACTACCTATATACTAGCGTCTATATCAGAAATAAATTTTAATTGTCGTAAATTGTTTATTTTTAGCGCACTGAGGAAAACAAGTACACACACGTACTAACACGATTTCTTATAATGAAATGAACCAAATTGGTTCCTTTACTACGATGGATTACATCCACCACAAACAAACCAATGTAATATGAACTTTATTCGCTCTACATAAGATCTATATTCCATTAATCAATTTATAATATTTCGGAAGAAAATTTCGTATCGGAAACCTAGTTCGAATCTACGTAGATAATTTATAGACAGATACAAAGTAACGAAGTGTAAAATTGCTTCACGCTAATTTAACATTTCTGTCGAAGTAATATGAACTGATATAGTATGCATAGTTTGAGTAAATGAACTTTATAAACTTGGTCATCTGTAAAACGAATAGTGATATAAATCTTTGCTTGCGCTTTGATGAAATTTGTAACGATATATTCTATTCGAGATGTTATAATATTACAAGCGTTCTGAGAATGTTTTATTACTGGAAGACGGCCTTTTGTGTAAGGTGCAGAGTAACAGCTTCGCTAAAGCATAAAAAAGCTGTCGCTATCGAATTAAATTATTATAAACTTTTTTCTACTTGGTATTTTATAGGTCAGTTCTAGTTATTATTCTAGTTACGATCTGACTGCAATGTCAATAACCTTCTAAGGCCGGAATAATTTCTCGTCCAAGAATTATTAAGTGTATATTATAATAATCGTAGCATATAAAAACCACAGCCCGTATTCCCTATGAGAATAAATGATCGTAAGGTATGAAAAACTTTCGTCTTCATGCATTAGATACAGTTGTTGTTAAGTAAATAATAGGTAGATAAAAAATATTATTTATATTTTGTATAGATAATAAACAGAATAATGCGAATAGTAAAGTTGGGTTGAAATTATAAAATGCTGTACGAGTGTACGTATTAAATTGATAACTATCTATTTTTATTTTCGTTATTTATTGTAATATAATTATAATAGCCATAGTCATAGTATGTATATACTGTGTGAAATTTTACATGTGCCTGTAGCATGACGTTGTTTAAAATACAAGATTTATTGATAACAGCGCATGCATGGAAGCATGATCGGAAAATATAATGATATATCTATAATTACGTTTCTAAATTGTATGTACTGTGTATGAATATTTCGTACTTTATGTATCTATAATTATTTAGCTCATTCCTATTTGCATAAAGTGCCGTTGGCATAGTATATAGTGGTCTTGCTTTCTGTTCCGCTGGTAGCGGGTTCGATTCCAGTCTAAAAAAATATATTTAACTTTAACAGTCGGCTGTTACCTGTAATACAAGCATTAAGTTGCTTACCATAGGAACAGACAACCATGTGTGTATGTTATAAGATAAGATATATTTTATAATATAATATCGATCTATAGATCAATATAGTAATCATCTAGTAAACTAAAACCATAGATTTTGATAATTTAAAAAAAATGTGTTATATAATTAATTTATAAGTTGGTTATTTTTTTAGTTAAAGAAATTATTGCTTGCAGTCATAGTCACTTTGGTTTTTATAACTTTGCCAATATTCTACATCTCGCTACATTTGAGTTATGATATTTATATGTATCTAGTTTTGAATAATAGTTGCGCTGGCGGTTGCGGGTTCGATCCCCGCACACGACAATATTTGAATTGGCCATACCGGTGTTTGCCGGGGTCTGGGTGTTTGTGCAGCCTTTGTGGGTCTTCCCACCGTGCCTCGCAGAGCACGGTATGCCGTTGGTCCCGGTTGTTATCATGTATCTATAACTGATAGCGATAGTTACTCATAGTAGGGAATATATCCGCCAACCCGCATTGGATCAGCTTGGTGGATTAAGCTCCGATCCTTCTCCGCCATGGGGAAGAGGCCTATGCTCAACAGTGGGATATTACAGGCTGAATCGTATCGATCGTTTGAATAATATTGTAGTCAAGATTCATACTGACTATTTAGTGGCGAAATGCACTAAGAAATTGAAAAAAATTCAAAAGGAGAGTTTAAAGTTTCAAATTTTTAAACCATTTTCTAAATTTATTTAAATATAATATAGGCACTTGTATTTTATTTCAAGTATAAATTGAATGCCTAAAATAAGTAAATTATACAAAAACATTCTCGTTTTAATTTTATTTTTCTTGAGATTTAATCTAGACCGTTAAGAACTCAATGAAAGTAAATATGACTGTCCTAAAATAACAAAGTAAAGTGGCTGAATTAAAATTAAGTGCTTTATCATATATTAATTAAAATAAGGTTTCTCAAAATATTAACACTTTTATGTAAAAAATACCGAGTTGCGTAATATATTAAATACTTGCAATTGAATTTTTTTATATAATATTCTTATTATTTCTATGTAAATTAAAAGCTAATTAATTAAAATATAACAGCTTAACTAAAATTTCAAATACGTTCCGGACGATCTAGAATAAATTAGAAATGCAATAAAATTTACTAAACCCACTAGATTTTAATCAGACCATAACTTCTAAACATAATACAGACATTTAGTTACAACTTTATATAATTTAAGAATCTGTTCTCATTTTAATAAAATATTGCGTATAAAATAAAAAAAGTACGAACTTGAAACAATAATAAGATGTAGAGGACAGTAGCGGCCTTAGGGTTGTGAACGAGGCAAACGCCCAGGGCCTTGCTTTTGTAATGTACCCGCGCAACAACTTGAATATTTTTTTTTATTTTATAATGCTTTCCCTAGAAAAATCAACTTTTAACATACTTATAAAATATACATTGTTTTAGTTCGGATAAACTTTTATCACCGAGAAGTGTTGTCGGAGAGATTCATATAATATTTATATTTCTAAACAAAATGAAATAATAATAGTAATAAATATAATATCTAAAAATAATATACCATATACTTTAATATTTAAAAAAATAATGACCCTGTACTGTAATAATTACAGTACAGGGTCATTATTTTTAATAATTAGTAATAATTTGGAAATTAGAACATTTATTTTTTTGTATTCGAATCGATTCATGGCTAGTTTAAAAAAAAATTATATTTCTTTAAATAGATGAGATTTCGACTATAAAATAATAAGCATCTATTTTTTTTTAGAAAACTGTTCGATATATTAGTAGTTTGATTAAAATGTGGATTAAAACTTGCGCAGTGAGTTAAGTTGGGTGTTTGAAGGAAACTTTGCCGTCTATATTGCAAGCTAATTAGGGCTGTAACATTAAACTTTAAGTAATTTTATGTGTTACTAAATGTAGTTATTTGCTCTATGTGGAATTTGTACTAATATTAGTATATAGCAAATAATATTATAGAGCTAATATCCTCATTTATTTATTTCAAATTCGTTAAGCTCTGGACCCAATTACTTTATAATTTAAGATTAAGTTATAAGAGCGTAACATTGCTTCTAAAAGAGAAACAAGAAACGATTTTCTTTGCAGAGCGACGTAGTCGTAGTTATATTTGTAGTGTTAATTAAATATGTGTTAATGTAAAAAAATATTTGTAAATTGCAAAGTTGTCTCTTCTTAGTAGACATAAAACCTTACATATCAAAGTCTTGAGATAAAACCAATTTTTGATGTTTGAAAACAATTATTGATTGTTGATTAAATTACATAGTTTTTGTGAGATAGAGGCAACTTGCTATACCGTGCGTCATCTGTTGCGCGATTTAATAATTTGTGTATGATCTATGGTGTGTATGAACTATTTTAAAAACTGAAATAAAATTTTAAGAATTTTTTAATATCTAATTTGTATAAAATTATTTTTTTGACACACGACAACCCTAATTAATTTTATAATAAGTAATATTTTAGAACATAAACGGCGCAACTTAGTTACTCTCAGGAAACTTATAGATTAATATCTGTCAATTAAAAGATAAAGGCTCAGCGCATTCGACAACTTTCGTTAATGCATCTATCAAGCGAATATAAGGTTTCATCAAGGTTTTTAATTGAATAGATTATGGGCGATTACCGTTAGTGTTAGTATAAGCCTCTGAAGGTCTAAAATGTCTTTAATTTTTTAATTTTAGTTTAATTTTCTTTTATATGCGCTTCAGCCTGTAATATCCCACTACTGGGCATAGGCCTTTTTCCCCGTGTAGGAGAAGGATCGGAGCTTAATTCACCACGTCTGCTCCAATGCGGGTTGGCATATATTCCCTACTATGAGTAACGATCGTTATAAGGTGTACATGATAACAACGGGGACAGACGGCTTAACGTGCTCTCCGAGGCACGGTGGGGAGACCCACAACATCAAACATTTGTATGGCCAATAGAAATGTTTGTCATGTACGGGGATCGAACATACAACCGTCGCACTAAACCCCCTGCGGGAGCCTTCAACCGCTTTAATTGGAGGGTCCCGGATCTGCAGGCAACAGAATCCCTCCAGCGACAGGCTCGGCGAAAAGGCCAGACTTCTCCTCCGTGGGGACTGTCAGGCTCACCTCTGAACAGTCCCGACAACGCCGTATCTAGCAGGACCGGGTTCCCGTCCCGGCCCGACACGGACACAGGGGCGTTACTGGAAGCGCATTGAACACACAACCGCCAGCGCAACAACCACAAATCAGTGCAGTGACCGTTGCGCCAACGCGTCGCAGTTTTTTTTTACATAGACATATTGATAAATATTGTTACGAGTACACAAAAAAGGAGCTTGCGCCATCTAGCGGGGAGCGAAGGAACCACGTTGTGTGCTGTACAAACCACTTTGTTACAAAAACAACGTGAACCATCCACTCAATACTAGATGGCGCTAGAGGACATATAGGTGAATGAACTCAGGATCGAGTACACGCACGAAGGTTCTAGAACTGTCTGGGTGTAGGCTCGGCCCGGTATAAAAAGGCCGATTGAGGCCGAGCGGAGCCAGTTCAGTTTGAGCTAACGACGAAGCGACTTCGAAGTGAATACTAGTGATCAAGAAGTGATACCAGCGGAAACCTACGACATTGGCTACGACCTCGGACATTGTTAGTGCTTAGTGAAGTGTACCTAGTGATAAGTGAGTGTACCTAGTGCTCAGTGCTTGTACTTAGTGCGTAGTATTTGTACCTAGTGCTTGTGTCGGACCTAGTGCTAGTGAATAAAGTCTCTAAAAGAGTCAGCAGGTCTTTCTCTCCAAATCGTTCGAACCCTAACACTTAACAATATAATTGTTTGTGTATTAAAAAAGTTACTATGTATATTTTAATGGAACTTATCTCTTTAGATCTTTTTTATTCTACGTGACATGGCAAAATCGTCTGTGCTATCTAGCTACTAGTAAAAGCTTATTTATAATTGTGATTGCTCGTAAACTAAAGAAAACCGACTTCGATGTACATCGGCGAGTAATACATGGGAGTACACGACAAGCTTCTCTTATATTAAATGAAACCACATGCCAAGTCGAAATCAGTCCACCCAGCAAACATTTCTGAGCTAACATACAAAAAATATGCCATCAACTTGAGAACCTCCTCCTATTTTTTACGTCGATTAAAAATAGAACTAGATAAAGAACCTTATCCTTTTCTGAAGTCGGGCCTAATGAGCCGGACTAAGGTCGAAACAGACAGGACGGTAAGGTTAATATATTTATTCGTAAATATACTCGTATTACAGTTCTTTCTTCTTGTCTTTCATCATAGAAACTCTCTTAATTATGAAATGAATAGAAATGATTTCTTAAGTAAACGTATAATTAATTCGGCAGAAATAATATTACTTTTATAAAGAGGCTTAGACGTTGACGTCACTAAGACTTAGCAATAAAAATTATCATGATCCTTATGAGGTATATCGGTAAAAGGGATAAGTAATTTTTTTTTTGTGAAATGTTTTAATATTTTACACTTTTACTTAGTTATTCTAGTAGTACGGTAATGGCTTACCATCAGACGAGCTACGCTTCTTTGCCGATCTAGTTACATAAAAAAAAATTAAGACTTCTATGCACCAAATGAAGATGAGGTTAGGCGTATTTATTTTTCTAAATAAAATTTATTATTAACATAGAAGAAGAAAGGTCCAGCTGGAAATAACTTGTTCAAAATTTGGAGCAGCCCGACTGGGGAAGAACTTTTACCTTACAGAAAACCACAGACAAATGACACTGCAAACAATTAGCGTTATGCTTCTGTGACGAGTAATGAGAGCTCCGGGAAGGGTCGGGGATAAGGTTGGCAGTGCGATCGCGATGCTTTTGGTATTGCATTCTTCCATAGACTATAGTATTTTACTAAGGTAGAGCACAGCAGGAAATTTCCTGCTCAAAATATGGAGCAGCCCGACTGGGGTAGTACCTCGACCTTACAGAAGACCGCAGCTAAATAATACCTACTGTTTTCAAGCAGTATTGTGTTCCTGTTGGTGAGTAAGGTGACCAGAGCTCCTGGGGGGATTGGGGATAGGGTCGGCAACGCGCTAGCGATGCTTCTGGTGTTGCAGGCGTCTATAGGCTACGGTCTCACCATCAGGTGAGCCGTACGCTTGTTTGCCGACCTAGTAACATTTAAAAAAAAAGTATCTGCTGACCATTAGGCTGTTTTCTTTTGGCTACCTTTACAGTATGAAAAAAAAAAATCTTAGTAAGTCTCAGCAATCATAAAATACGAGTAGCATAACATTTTTATGTAATAGACGTGGCGAGATAGGAACAGTAGTGACGAGCCAACGTGGTGACTATTCGATGTTAATATTGTGAAAATATTATGTGAGTTCACAAATAATGAAATTATTAGTGAAACATACTTTTTTGAAATAATTTTGACACACGAGTTACCTTCGGAATGGCACGTACTAAAGATCTTTGAAATGTTTTTATTGAAATAACTAATAAAAATGTGTGAAACTTTCTGTTGTATTTAATTATTATATTAGTATGTCAACCGCCTTCGATTTAATAATATTACAGCTAACAGGACAATTGTTTAACACTCCTATAACATAATAAGCGAGAACATTTACAAAATAATATATCCAGAACAATACACGGATGAAAGACAATTGTGAAGTAGCTTTAGTTAGATTTACAAGTCCCTTCCTCTATACGAAATTAATATTAATAACAATGGAAATGTCCAAAACTAACAACGAGAAGGGTACATTTAATTTTCACTATTCACAAACGAGATCAGTTTGAAGTTTATTTTCACTTGATTCGTCGACGCACAATGAAGAGTAACCGGCTCATCATCTGAATTTCTGTCATTCAAACATTTCAAACTAATTCCTTATATACATTTATGTATACACTAGTGCCACAAATAGTAGGTAAATCAACAATGTGCGTGTACTATAACCGTTGTCTAAACAATAGTCCTCAAGCCTTTTCTTGAAAGATAAATGGATTAAGCTTTCGTAATCCAATTAGAGTACGCCGTCAACATATGTACTTATGTTATTATTGCCGTTTGAGTTGCTGCTGACCTTTTGCGTTGTGCTTTTGTAACTATTTTCCTTTCAATTTATATTTGTATTATATCCGTATTTTGCATCATTTATTTCATCTTCAATAGGAGTAGCAGTATAATAAATAATAAAATACGTTTTCCTTTTTTATTTTCGGGATATTCTATTTGATTAGTAGGTTAATATTTTTTTTTTGTTTTAATATCAATTAAACAAAACAATAACAGACAATTTTAGTACTATTTTTTAAATTATTTTAACGACTCAATTTATTAGTTTCAATAGCATTTCAATGAATAATTTTTACAACAACCATTTTCGCTTTCTAAAGAGCTTAGGTATATTAATTGAATATAGATGGATAGAGATAATTAATATGAGTTCTGACTAATTAATTTACGAGTATATTTGATTAAAAAAAATTAAAAACTAAACAATATGTACATAGAAGATACTTTGAAACTTTTTTGTGATATACATAGATATATATATATATATATATACAGGGTGTCCCGCGATAAAGTGCAACCCCGAAAGAGGGTGAAACTAGACCATAAATTATCGACAAAAAACAGAAAAAAATTAAAAAAATTTAAAAAAAAATTTTAATTTTTTTTGTTGACGAATTGAGATTTTTATATAGCTTACGTAGCCTCTTTGTACAAAAAATGATGATTTTTGTACGTGTTTTTTGGGATACAGGCGTAAATTTTTTTTTATTTGAATGGCAATATGGTAAGAAATAATAATAAATCATAAAATTTTCTGGTATTGGGGGCATAATTCTGAGAAAATTAGAGATCATTGAAAAAAACAGTCATAAAAAATGGATTTTTTTTCACAAGAAGCATAGTTAAAGACATAATGCCACTTTTTTGCGAGCTAATTTTTATTTTATCCTTACCGCCAAGTACGTGGCGTAATATTTTATTTTATTTTAAAGTAATCGACCCACTACTTTGGAAGAAATCATCATTTTTTGTACATAGAGTCTAGGTAAGATATAAAAATCTTAATTCGTCAATAAAAAATAAAATATTTTTTTAAAAAAGTTTTTTCTATGTTTTTTGTCGATAATTTATGGTCTAGTTTCACCCCCTTTCGGGGTTGCACTTTATCGCGGGACACCCTGTATATATATATATATATATATATATTTACTCTATAATCGATACTCAAGCCAAAATTTTATATGTATATTTTTTCTTTTTTTGTCTGTGCCTGCTAACCAGAACTATTTTAATTAATTTTAATAAAACCGAATATGATTTTAGTTAACGTTATGAGCTAGGGTATTGTTAGTTTTTTATCTTTATATTGGTTACTATTTTCTTAGAAAAAGGGATGAGATTAAAATATATCCTCAAATGTAACAGTTCAACGCGTAGTCTGATTTCAATTATTAGTTTTCTTGAAAAGAGTAATATTAAGTTTTTTTTTCGTAAATATTTCAAACTGGTTCAAGTAGATACTATATTTTATAGGATTAATTAAAAAGATAGTAATCGTAAACACAGCAGCAATAGCTAGAAAATAATATTTATTAACTTTTACAGTTACGCGTTAATTTTTAATAGATAAGTAATTTTTTTTTAAATAAATATCTACATAATACACATACTGTCGTCTGTTACTAAAGTAAGCAACTTAATGCTTTTGTTATAGGTAACAGCCGACTGGTCTAGCTACATTTTTTTTAAGTTATTTTGAGTAATAAATTTTGACCTAATTAAGACTTTGTAACCGATACACAAAATGAAATTTATGCTAGACTAACATTTGCCCAATGAAAATACCGTCTGTATATTATATACGCGTCGCTGGATGTGTCCTTCGTTCTTGAAGCGTTTTCCATTTATCCACTGAAGACGTTTTGTATCCGCAGGAGAATTTTTGTCGTTTTTATTTTTGGATAATAATAGAAATCTTTATATTTGAAATGGCAGTGTACGTTTATCGGTGGACACGATATCGATCGAATCTTAAAAAAAGTATTGTACAAGATAAAGCTAATGGCCTCTATTCAAATCGGCCTGGATAGAAATAGAAATAGATAGAATGAACATTTTTTAAAGTTCTGGTGTTTTTAAGTTACTAATAGTAAAGTAAACATAGCAGCCTGAGAGTTACGAGAGACTGCCAGTCTCTCGTAAGTCACAATCTTTCTACCAAGTTATACGAAGATAGCGAATAATAGGTTTGTTGTAGTTGTTTTTCCTTTTGTCTTTGATTTGTTATACTAAACTTCTAAGAACTTCAAGTTAAATGGTTGAATACCATTTTGAACACAATTTTTATCTTTTACTAGCTGACCCGGCAAACTTCGTAACGCCTAACAGTCGATTCAAATTTTTTTAATACTTATCCATTCCGGAACCCCTCCTCTAACACTTAAACTTTATGGTATGGTATTAAAGTTCAAATTAACTTAAGTATTATTACGAATCTTTTGTATGGGAATAAATAGAAAAGTGTTGTTTTTAGACTTTTTTAGGATTTTTTTTAAATTTTCTCTCCGTAACAACCATTGTCGTACTTCAAGGAATATTATAAAAAAAGAATTAGCGAAATCGGCTCAGCTGCTCTCGAGATTTGCTCTTAGCAACACATTTAGCGATTCATTTTTATATTTATGGAGACTACACGCTCCTTAGCTTAGCTAAGTATTTTGACTCATAATTTGAAATTTTGTCAAAATTTGCTGATCTATTTTTGTTGGTAATACCGGACTGAGCCTAATCTTTCTTCGGTGATATTGTGTCATGTTAAGTACCATCAAGATAATTCAAATGTGCTATGTTTTGAAAGAAACCATTATTTTTTTTTATTTTAACTTAAAAAATTTTAACTTATGTGTGTAGTTTCTTTTTATAATAATATTTGAATGGCTTCATTCACTTACCGCAGAACAAAACTAAAGCACTATAAAACTTCGCTTCTTAAAAGTTTATCTAACAAAATGGAGATCAGGAAATCTCCGGATCCCAACGACTCTATTAGGCTTGCAACACCGAAACAGTCTAAGTTCGGATGCAACGCTGTAGTGAAAGAAAAGTTTTGAGAGCTCAAAAGAGAGCAGTAAACAAGTTTGGCTCTATTTGGGGAACAAATGGCGTCGCGTTTAGCCCGAGTTTTCTTATAAAATTATAGAGTGTCACACGTACTGTATTAACTGTTTTAAGATATAAAAAATATGCTGCTAGGTTTAATCTATATATATATATATATATATATATATATATATATATATATATATATATATATAAATCAATTGCTGTTCGTTAGTCTCGCTAAAACTCAAGAATGGCTTAACCGATTTAGCTAATTTTGATCTTGAAATGTTTTAGGAAGTTCAGGAAATGTTTAAACGGTGAGAAACATAAATAATATGTAACGGAAAGTACTAAAAACGACGATTTAATTTTCCAATACAAAATGTTCCAAGCGGGGAAATTTTAGTCTTTTGTCAAAAACGTTGTCAATTGGTTGTCAAATATTTATAGGTGCGTTCAGAAAGTGTTTTGTGTATATTTTTCACAAATGTACGTAGGTGATACGAAGTTCACCGGGCCATCTAGTCGAAAATAAAAGTCATTTTTAGTAGTACTCATTATCTAACTAAGTACAATGAAGTCGACAGAATTGTTTGTTGGTCACACAAAATATAACTATAGAAAATACCTAAACCTTGTTTTTAATATTGTAAAAAGAAGAATATAAACAAATACTTTAACATGTTATATGTCTTTTTAGAAGGCTTTTTGCTAAATTACTTCCAAACTTTTTTGTAAGATGGAATGTTCGTAAAAGAGGTTACGACTTCTGAGTGATTGATGATTGATCCTATGTAGTTTGGTAAGTGTAATAATTTTGTAAAAACGAAAAAAAACCGACTTCAATTACATCGACAAGTAATACAACATAATAAAACGAAAAAATAGGTAAGTAAATACGCAATATAAAAGATTACTCAAAAATTTGAAATCAGATCTCGATCTAATTTAAACAAGACTACATGACAAGTATTAGCTTTCGATTAAAGTAACAATCATCAAAATCGGTACACCGAGTAAAATGTTCTACGGTATAATTCAACGTAAGTCGACGAAAAAGTAGTCAAGTGAATACGCATTACTAGATATAACTCTAAAAGTACTTGTCAGATCTTAATTAAATTTAAATGGGACCACATGACACGCAAAACCTTTCAATTAAAACAAAATTGATCAAAATCGGTCCCAGTCAAAAGGTCTGAGCTAACATACGTAAAAAAAATACAGTCGAATTGAGAACCTCCTCCTTTTTTGGAAGTTGGTTAAAAAAATTAGAATGTTATATTATATTTTTGTACCGTTTGCAGTCGAAACACTTGGACCTTGGAGTAGCAGTGCAAAAAAATTCTTAAATGAGATAACTCCTCGCCTTATTGCCTCCACTGGTGACAAGAGGGCTGGTGCATTTTTTGCCCCGAGAATCGGCATAGCGATTCAACGGGGAAATGCTGCCAGCATTCTTGGCACAATTCCACGCGGACATGATTTGTATCAAAACTATCTGTAAATATTTAGTTCTTAAGTTGTGTCTTGTAAATATGTATAATGTTTAATATCAACTAAACTGAAAAAAAATTTTTTATTGATATATGTATATGACATGAAAACAAATAAAGTAGAGCATTCATAAAAACCCAAAACTGACTGAGAGACGTGGTGGCGAGACTATTATGTTTAAATGACACATGGCAACCATATTGCACAAACTGGGACCCAGATGGCAGAATTGTTCGCGGACAGCTTCGCGTCAGTATACAATTCTTAAATACTACCTGAAAAAACATCGGCTATAGTAAACGAATCGCATTATATGAGTAATGTAAATTTCTCCGAGAGAAAAGTTATAAGCGCAATTAAAAAAATTGACATCTTCAAGTGTGCTGACCCCGACGAAGTCCCACCAGTCTTTGTAAAACGTTGAGGACCCGTTCCGGCACTACCTCTATCGCTTATTTCCCGATGAATGGAAGAAAGCTAAAATTTTACCAGTCTACAAAAAAAGGTGATTGTAACGATGTTTAAAATTATCGCCCAATTTCAATATTGTCATGTTTCTCTAAACTCTTCAAGACTATTGTTTGCTCGATTTTCACCAGCTATTTCAGATATGCAGCATGGGTTTGTAAAAGAACGTTCTGTCCAAATAAACTTGCTATGCTTTTAATATAGTAATAGGATACCACTTTTATATTATAACACAGAATGAAACACTCAAAAATCGAATAGAATCGACTAATCAAATACCTATATATGCAATTTTGTTTTGTTAAACTTTATATTTAACTAGCTTCTGCGCGCGACTTCGTCGGCGTGGACTCCACTCCTATTGGTCTTAGCGTGATGATACATAGCCTATAGCCTTCCTCGATAAATGGCCTATCTAACACTGAAAGAATTTTTCAAATCGGCCCAGTAGTTCCAGAGATTACCGCGTTCAAACAAACAAACAAACAAACAAACAAACAAACAAACAAACAAACAATCAAACAAACAAACTCTTCAGCTTTATATATTAGTATAGATGAAAAATATATATTTTTTACGTTAGTCTATCTTTTAAATCCTCAAAATTTACTGAACGATATTCACAAGTATTTTTCTAATAAACAAACGACTGAAAATACAATTCTTTAAAATACGTTTGTGCAATTTTTACTTCTACGATGATTGATTTACGGCCAACTATGCTGTGTAGCATTTATTTATAAGGACACTGAAAATATTTGTCAGTGCAATATTTATTGTTTGTAAAAAAAGTGCGTATTTAAAAAAGAAGAATTCTTTTTATTTTTATACTAGCTTCTGCGCGCGACTTCGTCGGCGTGAACTCCGCTCCTTCTGGTCTTAGCGTGATGATACATAGCCTATAGCCTTCCTCGATAAATGGGCTATCTAACACTAAAAGAATTTTTCAAATCGGACCAGTAGATCCTGAGATTAGCGCGTTCAAACAAACAAACAAACAAACAATCAAACAAACAAACTCTTCAGCTTTATTATATTAGTATAGATTTGCTTAGTACAGTAAATTAATGTTTTATAATTATTACATACTAGCTTCTGCGCGCGACTTCGTCGGCGTGGACTCCGCTCCTATTGGTCTTAGCGTGATGACACATAGCCTATAGCCTTCCTCGATAAATGGGCTATCTAACACTGAAAGAATTTTTCAAATCGGCCTAGTAGTTCTAAAGATTACCGCGTTCAAACAAACAAACAAACAAACAAACTCTTCAGCTTTATATATTAGTATAGATAAATGTGAATATGCCTTATGAAATTTTCTGTCATCAAAATCGATTATTTAAATTTTTACTCGCGTCTAATCATTTTCTTTCAGTATTTATTTTATAGTATAATCAAAATAATGATTTGACTTCAGTTTGACTACAGTTTGTATGCAGATAACTTGGAAAGAGTAACGCGGAACTAAGAACGGCTTATTAAGTGAAAATTATTTTTATGAATGCTTGTTATGTATCTTTTCTTAGTTTATCACTAATTTGAAATTATATAAGATTGTATTAACTTATTTAATTAGAATGAAATCATAATTATAATTATATTTTTAGGTTAAAAATATATTTAAATTAAAATAAATATGTGCTATACATAAATATTGAATTGCCTAATTTAATAAGAATATTGAATAATTTGATAAATATCGTTTTACACACAAAAACATTTGCAGTGATAAATTCTAATTTATCTAAAATAAATTTTATTTTACAGAATATGTGACACAAACAAAACACGCTTCACGTTTCATTTATATTTTTGTTAGCAAACACGACGGTGTTTTATTTGACAGGTGAATAGCGTTTGCACAAAATGTTTAGTCATTAACATGGTTATCTTTAATTTTATCCAGTTCGTTTATTCAACAGTATTGATGCTATAAAAGTTTTGAGTATTTATGATCGAAAAATACACGGAAAATATAATTCTCCTGACAATTTACACGCGGGTCGCGTTAGAGTTCAGTCCTGCTTTTGAAAGAATCATTGGACAGCTAATCCATTTTATTGTGATTAAAATAGTTTATGTTTATGTCTTAAATTAATTTTAGCTATTATAATTGCAGCGGAAATTTTGCATCGCGAAAGAGTAATAAAAAAAGGGTAAACAAAGTAAAAAAAAAAACATCAATGCCATTTAATTTGTAAAATACAAAAATAGAAAACACATGTCTAATAAGAGATTTCAGTAACAGTAGAAATTAGAAGATTTTTTATTTATTCAGATTTGTGTCCAATTCTCATCCAAAAAAAAATAATTATATACTTTTTTAAACCAGAAATGGTACGTGTGGTAAGCAAAACTACTAATATTTCGGTCTATTTAGACACCTTAATGTACGAACTCTCGGGACGAAATTAGCACCTGCTGCGGAAATGTAATCGCGTATTCGGTTGAATGCAGATATGTAATACAATTAAGTACGAGTAGTATCTCAAAACGCGTTACCCGCCCACGGCGCGTGCATTTGCAGCGGGACTAAACTGAAATTAAACTTGCTTGGAAATTACTCACTGCTTGATAGAAGGCCCCTTCTTATTATAAAACTCATTTATGAAGAGGATAGTTTTATTTAACTAAATAAACGGAACGATACTTAGCAAGTGTATGTGATAAAAATAAATAATTGCTTTTAAGTGTTCTCAGAGGTACAGTGGGACGAAATATATAAACTTGACAAGAAATGATTTGTACAACAATTTGTTTCGAGAAATGAATCCATGATACGAGTAGTTGAAGTGAATGGAACTACCACACACTACCATGCCGGAACAGTATCCACAGCATCTGGAGACTACTCGTGGCCGTCAGAATCTGCGCTCATTGTTTTCTATCCGTTCAAAGTTTGGTAAAAAATTGGTGAATGATGTTCCGATTCTCAACCATGTTACATTTAAGTTGTGGCTATTTCTGCAAACGACGGAAACTATGCGTAGCCAAAAACCTTATGAACTTCGGAACTACATTTTCTACTATACGTATGTTCAATTCTGTAAAAATACATCTAGCATGATATGTCATTGTGCTGTAGTGAGTCCAATTCGAGGCTTTTTTTTAAATAATTGCTTCACTTTTTATTTTCTTTCTGAAAGTGGTCGTCAGAAATCGACCTCAGAAATAAAATAAAATTTGATGTAAGCAAAAATACGACCTTTATCGAATTTATAGTACATTTTATGCGGAATCCACGTGGTGTGATTGTAACCGTCCACGCGATAGATATTTACCGTTTATTGCTCACCATAAATTCATATTTACGATCTCTAATGCTGGTCACTGGATGCAGGCTTATGAACCATTTATAAGGTAGATCGTTATCGCTCATAGACATCATCAAATTGACTTTTATTAGTACTTAAAAATCAACGAATATATTTAAGGATATAATACACTAATGGCCAATTATGCAGATTTTTGATAGATTTCAGATTTATATCTGACATTTAATGGTGTCCAATTGAAAAACATTTCAGAAATATTTTTCCTGTAATAACAGAAAAATATTTTATCTTATCTTATATATAAAATTCTCATGTGACAATGTTAGTTACAATATTCATCCCAAACAGCTGGACCGATTTTTATGAAATTTTGTGTGCATATCGGGTAGGTCTGAGAATCGACCAACATCTATTTTGCATACCCCTTAGTTATAAGGGGGGGATAAGGGGGTTATTAACATATATGGCAAAACAACGTTTGCAGGGTGTGCTAAGTACTATAAATTCCTATTACTTTTCAACAACAAAATGTATTGTTAATTATGTTAAGCCTACTGATCTGATTTTAAATCCTGATTTATTTAAATTATAGACTAAAAAAGTATGCTACGACACCTAAGAGAGGAGGAAAAGCTATTATCGTTACCTAAAATTGCGAGTCTCATTTTAGAGGCAAAGTAATAGAGGAAAGCATGAAAGAACTCAGAACTGGCAGTCAAGAGAATTTAGATTTTTTTTTGTGCTTGACATTTTATTAACAACGGCACATATATGATAAGTTTAGAAACATTTTGCTAAATATATTTGTAATAAGTATTTTTTGACCATATTCAGAAATCAGAAGATTAACAAAAAATCTTTGTGATTACTATTCTTAAATTCAATTATCATAATCATGATTAAATATTATTGTGAAGAAATAAGAACTTTATTGCATGACGAATCAATTATTCAGCTTGTAATTTCCCACCGCTAATAATAGGCATATTTCTCCACGTATGAGGATCGGAGCTTAATCCACCACGCTATTATCTGCGGGTTGGCGAATAAATTCCCTTCCTTCAATGACTAACGACCGTTATCAGGTGTCTATCATAACGACCAGGAGACAGCTTAATGTGCTCTCCGAGGCATGGTGGAAACATCTACAAAAACAGACATCCAAACCGGAAAGAAATGTTTATACAAATACAAATCCATCCTAAGTGGGAATCGAATCCGCTATCGCCCGGTAAACCTGAAACATTACTAAAAAATATTTATACGTATTTTTTATTTCTTTCTCATTACCGTTATTCTATTCACTAATAGATCGTTTATTCAATGCTGAAAGAACCGTTCGTAAAAAAATTGCTAACATAGTATGCTGAATACATTCAGTCACAGCTACATTTCAAATTATTATTTTCAAAAATAAACATCAGTCAAAGAAATGGCTTCATTTTGTAAGAAACGGGGCTTCATATCGTCGTATCTAAAACTCAATTCACAGCGGAATTGCGTTTGGGATCGGCTCGAATGAAAGCTATTTCGTTTTTCAACTGAGAAAGTGTTTGTTTTTACTTAAACTCCTTCATGGGACATGGTACAGAGTCGATTTGTGGTTTCAAACTCTTTCAGTTTTAATGATGGCGTAATAGATTTTATAAAAATACTACTACTTGTCTTTTATTTATATAAAAATTTCGTGTCACGATGTATGTTCGCGATAAAGTCCGAAACTATTGGAGCAATTTTTATCAAATTTTGTAAACATCTGTAATTTGGTCCAACTTGGGAGATAGGGAGTAAACTTAGAGTAGTTGTTATCTCAATTATTGATTTCGATATTTTTTATTGCAAATTAAATATTTATTATATGACTTTAGTGTGTATTTAACGGTTAGTTCTATATCCTGCGGGGAGTGGATTGGAGGTAGAGTTTAAGTTGTTGTATTGTTGGTTTTTATCTATACTAATATTATAAAGAGGTAAAGTTTATAACTTTGTTTGTATATACGGGGTAATCTTCGCAAATACTGATCCGATCATGAAAATTCTTTCGCTAACAGAAAGCTACACTATTCAGGAGTGACAAGATAAAAGGAAAAAGATAAAAATATATAAAGATTTTAAATCAGCAGGATTTGAACCTGCGCCCTCTGACGTACCGTGTCAACAATTCAATCTAATCAAGCATTATTATTTGCCTTAGAAATTAATTGGTGATTTTAAAACATTTATATTTATCTGATTTGCTGAAAATAGTGAGAGTGTATTGGAACATATCAAATTTCACCGTACCCTTCTTATGTGAAATGGATTATAACGCCCAACGAAGTGGGCACGGGTCGGCTAGTAATTGATATAAACAATAAATGTACGAGTATTTAAGATGAAAATACTTTGTTTCAAGATTGTTATTTCTTTTTTTATTCGTTTTTAACGTTCTAGTATTTGAATAATTGTTATGATTCAACTAAAATATGTCAAAAAATTTAAGATTTTATTTACAAACTAGCTGTGCCCGCGACTTCATCCGCGTGGAATTTAACAAAAAAGCTATTGTTCAGTTTGTAGAGTTATAAAATAGATAAATTTCTAAAATAAAAGTAACTTAAGTTACTCCTTATTACATCAGCTGTCTACCAGTGAAAGTCCCATCAAAAGCGGTACAACCGTTTTAGACATTAGCTGGAACAAACAAACAAACAGACAGACAGACAGACAAAAATTGTAAAAAAATGTTATCTTGCTATATGTACCGTGTATACATCCATATGCATATATTGAGGACTTATTAGATACTATATACATAAAAATTTTAAAACTCTAACTTATTTTACTACTATTTTACTTATTTTATGTAAAACTTAGACACAAAAATCAAGTCGTAAATATAAATACAGGTAAAATCGCAGTGGTCATTTAGTTCATAACATTATTATTCTTTTTATTTTAACAATACCAATCGAAGTTGAAAAAAATTAAACGTAGATATGAACGGACCGTTGTTTTGACCGCTTATAACATATTGCGACAGAGTAGATTCTATACTGTTAGTAATAGGGTTGAAAATTATAATATCAACAATAGTTCAGAATGAAATTATTGTCGAAGTTTTAGTACAGCAGGATTTGTGAACGCATTCACACCGAACAATTGGGAATGGAAACGAGTTCGGGTTTAATTTTGAACCGGTTATTTATTTTAACGTACATTTCTACATTTGAGAGCAAATGGTTTGTTATTTTAGTGTTCGCTGTACAAAATTGTTATCTGAAGCGGTACGATGCGGTTTCAAATTTAGCTTTGCCTTAAATCTTTACGGAATGTGCAAACATTCTTACTATATTTTATGATTATATCATTTATATATAAATTGCTCATGTTTTCGATATTTTACACAGTATTATGTAGTATCTAGTTTTTGTTTCGTGTATTAACGTAACAAAGCAAGTCAATTTGACTTTTAGATTTTGCGTATCTCGGAGTTTGCTTATTGAGATCAGTTTTCTTTTCGTTTATGTACACGCAGTCGTCTGCTACTTAGGCAGCTGGGTATATTCATGTATATATTTATGTAACAACCTGAACAGTCTATGGTTTACTTTTAATAAATGTACATTTAACACATAGTTATATGAATAGTACACCTATAATCAAATCAGGATGTGAACCCACAGCTCTGGAGCAGAAACAGGCTCATGAATAACTGCCTCAAATGATGATTAAAAAATTAATGTCTCAAACATTCACATTACTCACGTGATCGTCTGTTCCTCAGACGAGAGATATAGCTACGCACTTTTAGCGACATCTGTCTTGCCACATACGAACTAAAAACTGACGCATCCTACTGCATACATCGCGATATTAAAGTTATCCGAGCGATTGAACATATACAAGAACCCAACAACAACCGTGGGTGCAGTAGCCCACCAGACATTACACCCATCTGGTCGGAGTATCCTCCCTTTTCAATGGTGGATGAGGAACTTCACATCCTGTTCCTCGCAGCCCTAAAAACTTCTATTTCTGAAAATGTGTGTTTTAAATATGCATAATTGTATGTATTTGTATTTTTTCCATATACTTTTTTTATTGAAATTGTGTTTAATATATTATTATAATAGAGTTAACATAAACTAAAATCCTTACTTAACAAAGTTAATCCCTATTTTGAAAGGTAAAGTTCTGGGGTCTATAATATCGTCCCACAAATTGTTTTACAATTACCAATAGGTTTAAAGTTTGTATTTAGGAGTCTTCGTTATGAACATATTTAGTACAAGAATATTCAAATTATAAATATTCGTAAGTCGTATGAGATTCGTAAGACTGGCTTTCATAATTACAAGAGAATAACCATCTTCATAAAATATTGAATATTTTAAAACGTTAAGTTTATATTTTTCTAACCTAATATAGATTGTGTTTCAAATCTAGTGGTAGCTTTATATCATCCATACTAATATTATAAATGCGAAAGTAACTCTGTCTGTCTGTCTGTCTGTCGCGCAATCACGCTAAAACCACTGAACACATTTAAATGAAATTTGGTATACAGATAGTCTAGAGTCTGAGAAAGGACATAGGCTACTTTTTAATGCGAAAAAAAGGGTTAAATAGGTTGTATAGAAATATGATGTACAATGTTCGCGCGTTTCGTAACTGTCAAACATTTAATGTTCATCCCGTCGATATGGTAAACTCTCCCTTAAAATTAAAGAACGTATTTAAATAAAGGTTTCGAATCGACAACATATATCCACAATATACGGATAGTGGCGTATTTTAGATTTTAAAAATGTATAATAATGTCAGTAATGATAACGAATTGACATAATATACATTGGTTGTCAAATATTTATGCGTGCGTTCAGAAATTTATTAAATATACAATAGATGATAAATGTACAAATGAATTAAATACAAAAAAAAAAATCCTCAAATCAACGCGGGTGAAACCGCGGGGCACAGCTAGTATATAATATTTAATTAGGTACCTATGAATAAATTTTAAATAAATAAAAACAAAAAAAAACTTTAAAATAAAATTTTAATAATGTAATTAATGAATTCAATTTTAATCTTACCCTACTGAAAAATAATTGTTTTAATCAAAAACGGCTTTCGTAAAATTATTTTAATTGAATCGCTTATTTATTGGGAAGAGAGGATGTTACTTCCAAATCAAGATTGAAGGGGTTGCTCTCAACCATAATCATAAGACTGCTAAATATACGTTAAAAAATTATTACGAATAATGTAATCTGATTCAATTAATATATTTTAAATGTAAATGAAAAATATAATACAATCTTTAAATAAATTAATAGACTTTACTCAAACGTAAATAACTAGTGAAATATACTTCTACGATTTCCTAGAATATACTATCATAATATTTTAAGTTTTCAATGCTAAGTAATAGTTTTAAGCACAATGGGAGTATAAATCAGGCTCACCTCGTCGACCTCATTTCGAAGAGACTATGCTAATTGAAAAAATTAATTTCTCTCGACTTCATAACTCGAACTAAGTTTCAGAAAATAATTTTCCAGTTCTAACAAGTGCGGGGGCTTTGTTTCTCGTGGTTTATTTCTTCTTTTTACAATTTAAGTCCGAGTTTCTACAGGCTACGTTATGCAACGCGGTACGCTGTAGCAGAATTTTTGCGTAGCACAGCAGTACTGCGTAGCACTGTGTAGTTTCGTAGCGTGTGTAACGTAGTGTAGTTACGTAGTGATGCATGCTCTACGAAATTAAGAATGTGATTATTTTTATGCATAACTCTGATTTCGCGTTTTATTTTATTACAGCCATTTATTTGGTTAACTTAGCGTAGCTTTGACATTTTATAACCTATAATCTTCCTAAATAAAAAGGCTTGTTAACTTCATATATTTTTTCACATTAAATATGTTCCGACCAACGAATAAGCACTTCAGCTTTATTGGCTTAAAATAGAATGATATGCTATTACTTTTCGTGTACTTAGAAATACTTAAAAACAAGTTTTTGGTTGCTAATAATAACTAATATGAAGAATAAATTGAAAGTTTTATTTTACTGTTCATATTGTTAATTGAATGAGTTATATGTACTTGCGCATTTTCCTACTTTTATGGTATCAATTTTCTGTTTTCTCAATTTTCCAATTTATTAGGAATTGAGTTCTACCTGTAATATAAGACGTATGTAAGAAATAAATAAGTTTATTTAATGAAAAATATGTTCCGAACAGACTTGTGTGTACTATACATTCTATAGTTTTGTTATTAATTAATTACATAATTTAATACAAATAAACACAATCGATTACTAGAATTGATTCAACAATTGTTTATTAATGCGTAATTTGCGGTCGAGGTCTGTCAATCGCATGGTTTTCAATGTTTATTTTATAATAACAAATATTATAATTTAGAGCTTATTCAGTTTTAACTATTCGAATTAAAGCAATAATTGTATAACAGTGATTAACAAGGAATACAATTTAATACAATATTATAATTAAAATCACAGCAGTTTTGCACATATTGCAAGTTAATTTTTAGAATTCTATAACCGTAATGCGAATTTTATTTAGGTAGGGCCCAATGTATAAAATTTGAAGCAGCCCAACTTGCAAAATATAAGAAGTGTTGTGGAGTTAAGGCAACTGGAACTCCTGGGAAGGATTGGAAGTAGGGTCAACAACGCGCTTGTGTTGTTCCTTTCGTTGCAGGCGTCCATAGGCTACAGTAATCGCCTACCGTTCAAACTTAGAAAGTAAAAAGCGTACGGCTCACCTGATGGTAATCGGTTACCTTAGCTTATATACAGACGCCTGCAACACCATTAACTTCCCAAGTGCGTTTGTGACCCTACCCCCAATCCCAACAGGAGCTCTGGTCACCTTACTCACTACAGTATTACTACCTCAACTCTTTTAATAGTTAATTAATTTACAAAAAACAAAAGCAATAATATTTTTTTTAATTGTGGATGCTAGTAGAGCAAGCAATTATCTATGAAATGATATATAATTTGTGTGGACTGATTGTGAGTTTTTTTTCTAAAAAGGGAGGCAAACATTTTAACCTTAATGTATTAATATATCGCGGGCTTCAAGCCAGAGGGGCGTATAAACAAAATGCGTTTTTTTATTACGTCAATCATTTCTAAGTTTATCGATACATCACCTCCGTTTTTTTCTTAACTGTAGGTAAATTATTTTAGAAAATATTAATAAAATACTTTCAGGCGTATAACTGAAGTCAGATATTATTTTCATGCCAGAAAGTCGTACCGCGTTATTGCTTATACGCCCTTCTGGCTTGAAGCCCGATGATGATATGTATAGGTACATGTCATTGTAGGACAAAAGTCGAAACAATAATTTGTCATAAACTTCGTTCCGTATATTTTGAAGTAATTTAGATTTTGTTTTATAAATGTTAAAAAACCTTCATGATGAAAATTATGGTAATACAATTTTAAATTCCTCAACGTATAAACGATATGCTTTCCCCGAAACAGGGGAGACCTTTATTAACCAGATGGTAAATAAAAAATAATACTACGTCTTAGAACACTGTCTTTTGGAAATGATACGCGTATTATAGATATATTAGATAAATACGTATTTTTACTTTAACAACTTTCAAACATTAAAAAAGATTACGCTTATTGTTAGAAGACAAATGTGAATAAAGTTCGAGTTTTTTGGAAAAGTAAAAAAAAAAACATTAATTTTAGAAACAATTACAATTATTTGTAACTCCCACAGCTTCCGTGCTTTTCGAGGCATGTTGAGGTGAACCACAAAAATATGCCCACAGACCAGATAAAAAAATATTTTAATGCACAAATCTAACTGTTAGCGTTATGGCAACTTATCGAACCATTATACTAGATTCGAGTATAATGTGATTGTGATGTGATGTGATTGGGTTTCTCTCAAAGATAGTGTTAGAAACGAGACTATCCGCGAGAGAACGAAAGTAACCGACATAGCCTACAGAATTAGCAAGTTGAAGTGGCAGTGGGCTGGTCATCTGTGTCGTAGGACCGATGGCCGTTGGAGCAGACGTGTCCTGGAGTGGAGACCGCGTCTTGGCAAACGCAGTGTGGGACGTCCTCCGGCCCGTTGGACCGACGATCTTCCTAAGATTGCCGGTGTAGGCTGGATGAGGATTGCGGAAAACCGGGATGTCTGGCGCAAACTTGGGGAGGCCTATGTCCAGCAGTGGACTGCAATAGGCTGAACTGACTGACTGACTGACTGTGATTGTAATTGTAATTCTAGTAGTATGATGATGATGAATGATGAATTCTAGTAACTAGAACGTTTATCATTCATCATAGTACGTACCATTTCCATAAGTCTCAGTTCTATAGCTAACTTTAACACGCAAATAATATCGGATAGAATTTATGTTTTTATTTTGTGAGTTATTCGACTCTTTATAAAAACTAGACGCGGTGAACACGTCCAGTGTTTTATTGCTCGGATCACGCATACTATGTTCTGCTCGTTCGTATGTATATTATTTTTATTTAACCATGTCGGTTATTAAACTACAATGGGTCCGTGTTCGTTCGTAATTTCTTTAAAAGATTACGGTAACGATATAAAGGCGCTGAACGAGGTATTTGGCTAATGCTTGATATTTGTTTGTGTGTGTGAGTGTTATAATTATAATCATCAAACCAGATTGATTAGATGTAGTATATTTTTGAAGTAGGGCATAGCAGGAAATATACTGCTCAAAATTTGGGGCAGGTCGGCTAGGGAAGTACCACAATCTTACCGTTCTTGTAGTATGTGTGGCGTGGGGGGTGGGGGGATGTAGTGTCGTGACGGTCATTGTATATCATTTTTACATGTTTACTTCTAAAATGAAAAAATTTATCCCATAAAAATTATAACAAATATCGTCTGTAACTATGCCATTGTTTATGTAAATCATCTTATATCTAAGATAATAGTTTTGTTTTCAGAAAAGTCAAGCATCTTATCTTTGTTTTCCATATCATTGCCAAAGAGGATATTAATTTACAGCAAACAGATTAGAAATTAATTTGAGAACGATTGAAAATTTAATGTGTCTAATCCATATTTAAGCACCTAATACTTCGGTTAAAATTATCGTGTTTTGGCCACTGGAACATTTCGTCTCACATTTCATGAACTAATTTAGTTAAAGCCAAATAAGCTGAAACGCACTCGCCCTAGTAATTAAATAAAACCGTTGCTTTCCATCATTAAACTGTAGCTGGTATTAAAGTTTTCGGCATTGCGTTATTTTGGCAATATATATATATATATATATATATATATATATATATATATATATATATATATATATATATATATATATTTTGTTATTTGAAAATAAAATTTATTTATAGATTTTTATAAATAAAAAGAGAGCACATTATTTATTTCTAATTATTACATCAAAAATAAAATCAATTACTTAAGCCACTTTTTAAAGTCACTTTCAAAAATTTTTCGAGAAAATCTCATAATTGAAAAAAAAATTAACAAATTATAAAAATTTAAAATCATGGAAGCACTAAAATAATCAACTGAGTTTCCGCAAATAAAGCAGGGGCTTTTATTTAAAAAAAAAAAAACTGCGTGCGTACAAAGTACACAATATGTCAATAGTGAAACTTCTTTGTGGCTACGGCATAGAATTTAGCCTCCCCCTCTCTTCCCGTGGGTGTCGTAAGAGGCGACTAAGGGATAATATAGTTTCACTACCACCTTGGAACTTAAAAAGCCGACCGATGGCGGGATAACCATCCAACTGCTGACTTTGATGTACACAGGCCGAAGACGGGCAGCAACGTCTTCGGTGTGACAAAGCCAGCCCTGCGGTCACCAACCCGCCTGCCCAGCGTGGTGACTATTGGTAAAACACATGAGTTCACGCCATTATTGGCGCGAACTTGTGGAGGCCTATGTCCAGCAGTGGACTGCGATAGGCTGAAATGATGATGATGATGATGATGATGAATGATGAAACTTCTTTGGCAAACTAATTAAAAAAAAACGAATTTAAAATACCAAAAAAAGTAATCGAAAAAAAAGAAGACAACGTCACGCGGTGTTCCCAGGCGGTCACCCATCCAAGTACTGACCGTCCCTGAAATTTCCGCGTTAGCGGTCGGTCAATTTACCCCTCCTGCGCCTAAAGAATTTTGTTGTTGTACTTGTTGCACGGGCCATTTTCCGCAACTCGACGACATCAGCGCCTATTCTGCGTGGGTGGCTAGCTGAGGACACTACTCTTGCCAGCCCAGCTCCTTCAGGAAGCCTAGCAGACCCTGCACGTTGCCAACGACTTCCTGGAGCGACCTCGTTGTCCCGAGGTGTCGTGCCCTGTAGTTCGCCACACCAACGCAATCCAGCAGGATGTGTGCGGCCGTTTCTTCTGCCTCCATGCACGCTCTGTATAGGGGGCTGTCTGTAACACCTAAATTGTGTAGGTGTTTGTAAAACAAGGCATGTCCAGTAAGAGCCCCGATCAGTAGTCGGAGCTGAGTTCTCCCATAGCCGCGAAGTTTGCGGGACAATCCGGGGTTGATCCTTGGAAGAACTTCTCTGGTCTGCCTGCAAAAATTTTGTATTCAATTATTTTAACTCTATTTCTTATTTTTATAGTTCCATCCTTGACAACCGTATAACTTAACTAGGAAAAAAAATCTCCTTATACAAACATACTCTGCGTGTTAGAAGTTGTTACCATATGAGTACACAAACTTTCGTCACCGGAACATCAGAAATCTCGTTGTAATCACATGTGAAGGTTTAAAGTAATATTTCATTTAAAACGTGTGTTTAATATTTTACCGCGCAAGTATGTATTGTTGTTGACAACCGTGGTTATAATCAGCTCTTCACTCTTAATTATATTTGCTTAATGAACAGTGATATGCACTTTATATTTTGTACGCGTCACTCCCATTTTTAACCTAAATTTGCTTTATGTTTTAAAATTGAAGACTTTAAGTCTGCAATTATATTATGTTAAAATGTTATTTACTTAGAGTGTATGTATATAAATGTTGTATATGTATATATCTCTTGTTGCACTATACTTGATTGTGACATGAACTTAAGCTAAATTCTACAACTTGAAGTCAAGCAGTTTTATTAAAAATATTACCCGCAGTAATTTAAAGTGATTTAAATTAGTAACTCGATTTTAATTACCCGAAGTTCCCAACGAAATCTAATTTGAAAGTCCCCACAGCGATCGGAGTCGAGCGACATCTGCGCTTTACGTTATTTTCTTGACTTTTATAATTAATTTACTGCCGCACTGTGCATCTGTGTACAATTAATATATATTAATACAAGAAATAATGCAATTCGTTTATTCTTTGAGTCCAGGACATCAATTGAATAGTGTACGCAAGTCTTTACTTACCGCGATTACAAATTGAATTGGAATGTGGACAAGGCTGGATCGGGATGCATTTTGATTGTCAAAATTATCTTTTTAATATCGAGATTGATGGTACCACGTGTTATCTTTTCCAAGAACATGAGTTTTGGCAAAAAATCAGACATTTACAGGTCTTACTATTACAGCTAAAAGACATTAAAGTTTTATTTATCCAACCTTGAGTAATGAATTTAAAAAATAATTACTTTTGATTTTTAAAATCGTATAAGTACGGTATATTGATTTAAATTACTGTAAACTAATTTTATCTCACAGCTTTACACGCCTATAATTATTTCAACATTTTTAGATCGTTTATTGTATAAATGTTTGTAAATGTGTTTAACTGAGGTAGGGCACAGCAGGCAAAATATGGAGCAGCCCGACTGGGATAGTACCTCGACCTTATAGAAGATCACAGCTGAATAACACTGTTTTCAACCAGTGTTTTTTTCCTGTTGGTGAGTAAGGTGACCAGAGGGGGGAACCTAGGGGGAACTGGGGATAGGGTCGGCAATGCCTTGTGATGCTTCTGGTGTTGTAGACGATCTATAAGCTACGGTAATCGCTTGCCGATCTAGCTACATTAAAAAAAAAATGTTTTCAATCTCCCAAATAAAAATCACAATCGTTACAAAAGAATTATTGTTATTTCATTCATTTTTTCGCTGAATATATATATTTTTTGATAAGGTTTCCGTTATCAAAAAAAATATATATTAAGTGATAGGAAATAGAAAGTATACCTTATAAAATGGTTCAGTATAAGATGAAGTTTTTAACAAAGACACAGATGTTTTCCTCACTGGAAATTGCTAGTACATGATTGAAATTCTACAAATCGAGGAAGCATTTCATATCGTTGTCAACATTATAATAATTTATATGTCTTCTGAAATATTCTCGTGTCTACCACTACTAGTCACAAGTTTTATGATTTTCATTGCAAGTGAAATTTAATTGTACCTAAAATATAAAAAAAAACATGAAACTTTATGTGTTTCTTATTATAAATATTTAAATTTCAATCACTCAAAGTTAAATTTCTTAATTATTTTTATTCCACGGCTTTTTAGCGATTGCTTTTGTCATTTCCTAAATATAAAAAAAAACGACAACTTTTTTCTTTGTATCATTAATTTAACAAAATTGAGTAATTTCTCTGAAGTCAGAGTAATTAATTTTCTTTAAACAAAATTATGTTTTTTATCTGCCTTAAGATATTCTCTTGACAACAATTTTAAGGGACAAATTAATTTTATTAAATTAACTACCAGTTTCTTGTGGGTTTGTTACTTTGATGGTCTTTTTTTCTGTATTATCTAACATTTTGTAACTAGGAAAGGAAAGGAGGAAAGTCGTGGCAGAAACTGCTTTCCTCGATTATTTATTGGTGATCATTATGATGTAAGAACTTTCAAATACATGAATAAACACATTTATCTGTTAGTTATGATTCGTGTTCGACCGAACAAAACAGTCAGCTTGGATGGAATATAGTGAATTTAAGCTAGATTAGAATTAGATTTTTCTCTTAGTTTTCCTTTCTCAGTATCTCGACTACACTACGACATAAATGCCTTCAAAGCTGGACTCGTTTCTTCGTTTCAACCTCTCTCAATTATACACACTATCTACTTATAACCATAAACCACTCCCAAATAGTCACAATTCACATCCTATAATGTTCGATACACCATCGCGACATAACTAGTTAAGTTAGTTAAGTTAATTAATATTTTTTTAATATTGATTTTATAAATTAAATTATTGTTATATTGATTAATTTTTGTAAACTTCGGTGGATGAGCGGGGTACCCAGTAACACGGGTTACCACCCAGTACAGGGGCCCTTGCGACTTGTCTTGTAATACTTTATTTTAATCAATAAACTATTTTGTATTTTGTATTTTGTATAACATCTTTAAAAAAATAACAGAAAAACAATATTTTAATCTCAATGATATTTTCCTGCCCTTACAGCCTGTGTGTAGATTATATGGAACTTGCTTTACAAATAAAATCCATAACCCGTCTGCTATAATAATAAAACCGTAAAATATAGATTTACGAGAATACCGTATAGAGTTATATGGATTTATTATGAGTAAATATTAATAAATTTTATTTATTTGCTTTTAATTATATAAAGAGGAAGATTGTCTTTTGAGTTTTATTATATTTTTATTTTTAAAAGCCTGGCAGAGCTCTTGATTAACTGGTGAATAAAGATATGAGACAAAGAGGTTTTTTACAGTTATAGGCTGCGAAGAGGGATTCAAATGTTTTATTGAATGAAATGAAAATTTTAATGAAATTTCCCATTCGAAAATTTGGGATGAAAAGACACCTGTTCAATTCTACCGTCCGATATTGTTACAATAGAAGATATTGAACCCAGCGTTAATAAAAATTTTTAGATTTCGAATTTTTATTTGGAACATTCATGTGCGTATATTGAATAAAATGATAAATTAAATTAATTTAAAATATTTATTTCGCCATATGAAGATACACTTAACGAAAATAACAAAGTTATCTGATAGGTATATCAGTCTATCTAAAAACAATCTCAAAAAAAAAAAAAAAACAAAAAAAAAATCATTAAATATTATTATTATTTATTTGTAATATCCATAATTCAATACTAGTATTACGTGAAAGCGAGTTTGTTTGTTTGTTTCACTTTCATGGCTCAACCATGGCCATGATATTTGGAATGGAACTTAGCTTAGGGTCCAGAACAGACATAGGCTACGTTTCGTCTCGGAAAAATACGTAGCTCCCGTGGGATAGCATAATGTCGTCCCAGGCTCAACAGTAACTTCTATTAATGGAAACATTTCTATGAATGGAAAGTAGGTATAACTGAGGTAGGGCACAGCAGGAAATTTCCTGCTCAAAATATGGAGCAGCCCGACTGGGGTAGTACCTCGACCTTACAGAAGACCACAGCTAAATAATACTGTTTTCAAGCAGTATTGTGTTCCTGTTGGTGAGTAAGGTGACCAGAGCTCCTGGGGGGGATTGGGGATAGGGTCGGCAACGCGCTTGCGATGCTTCTGGTGTTGCAGGCGTCTATAGGCTACGGTCTTACCATCAGGTGAGCCGTACGCTTGTTTGCCGACCTAGTTACATAAAAAAAAAAAAAAATTCAACTAAGGCTATTCTAACCATTAATAACGCCATTCTTTTTAACAATAATGCTATAATTTTTTGTAAAATAATTACAAAGAAATTACATAAGAACATAATGTTTAGGTTAAAATAAAAGCATCGACCACGAGGGTAAAGTCTTCTACATATGTTGTAAATTTTTCCTGTAACCATTTCAAAGTTTAAATTTGAAATATTTCAACTCTTTGTTATGTTGAAATTCTCTGTTCGACCTTTAAATAGCACAAAAAGTAAATTATACTTTTTAGGCTCTTTTACTGTAGAGTTCTGTGGTATTTTTATTTCCACATAAGTAAAACATAATGTATTATACAGTTATGATCTCTCTTATCTTCTTTATCTGGTTCTCTTTCTATATATAGTTTGTATATATCTTTATATAGTTTGAAATTCTTTATATAGTTTGAAATTTTATATATTACACCTCAGTTCTGAAGTGATTATTGTGATATAAAGAAGAAAAATAACTACATTATTACATACATAATTATGTGTTCATTAGAAAACGCTAAATATTCTTCTACTGTAAGTTTTCTAGTGATAATTAATACAATATTAATAAAAATAAAATTAAAAAAGAAACAAAACAGATCAAATAAAATAGAACCACACGTTGTCAAAAATTTTAGAAAGATGTTAAAATATGAAATACCAATAAAGTTATTTAAAATGCATAGGATCTTGTTTGCATTTAGTTTAATTTCATGTGTTTAACCTTTTTTTCTTTATTTCTCCTGTATTTCTTAGTAAGATACATGATATCACAAAAAAAAATCGATAAAACGATTTTTTTCCTTTTAGATCTTAAATTTATTACGTCAATATTACTATAACTTAATTTATATTACTATCGTTACATGAAAAGTAATAGCAGCTAAGTACTAAGTAAATGTACTCGTATCCAAAAATTAAAAGCAAAAGTAATGGGACCTTAATATCGAAGCGCCAATGTAAGCATAATAAAGGTCAGTTTAATTTCCTTCGACAGCGCTAGCAGCCTAGATTCCAAATATGGATTTCATTTGCTCTTATTTCACAGTATGAAAGACGAAAATCTTTTAATTTTGTGGACCAAAAGTTGCTGTGACAAAAGACTTTGGACACATAATTTAAAATACATTAGTCCTTTGACGTATTGTTTCTTTCTTATTAATAGTATTTGTGAAATGAACTCCTTAATTGGTTTTATTAAAATAGATACGTTGCTGGGTCAAAAACTGTTATTATGGGGCACAAGTTTCTTGTGTCTTAGATATATGTGAACTTTTTTGTTAAGACCAAACGCTGCACGTAAGTCGAATGTTTTGCAGATTATCATTAGACCCTCGTGTGTAGAGAGCTTACACTGTCTAATAAAATACAGTCTTACATGAGAGCTTAAAGTCTTGAATATAAATAAAATAAAGTAAAGTAAGAATATAATCACTGAGTGGATTTTATTATCTCACTCTGTAAACAATGTAGAGTAATATATAACCTAAAAGCCCCATATGAAACAAAATTTAATTTTTGAGTATTTATTATAGGAAATTGCGAACTGTGTATTTGTGAATACCTTAACTCGCTGATAAACGGGTGTTTCTATTTCTTATTTAACAGCAATTTGCTTACAAAATATAACAAATTCTAATTGGTATATAATCTGCTACAAAGGTCGTTAATGCGTTGGTATAAATTATAATTAAAGCTAATTAAAAGACAGCGAAATGTTGGGCCTTGTGTCTTACGATATTAGTGTATAAATATCTTATGACAACAACAGTGATAATTATTTTAATTAATTGGTTACCTTGCTATCAGTTAAACAATTATATTTGTACTTTAATGTCATATTCACGATTCAGCCTCTAATATCCCACTGTTGGGCATAGGCCTCTTCTCCATATAGGAGAAGGATCGGAGCTTAATCCACCACGCTGCTCCAATGCGGGTTGGCGGATATATTCCCTACTATGAGTAACGATCGCTATCAGGTGTACATGATAACAACTGGGACCGACGGCTTAACGTGCTCTCCGAGGCACGGTGGGGTAACCCACAAGGACTGCACAAACACCCAGACCACGGCAAACATCTGTATGGCCAATACAAATGTTGTCGTGTGCGGGAATCGAACCCGCAACCGCCCGCGCAACAGCCAATCGCAATCCAGTGCTCTAACCGCTGCGCCAACGCGGTGTCATATTATTAGTAGTACCTGGGTGACCGAGCTTTGCTCGGTATTTTTAGTAAATCATGTTTTTTGGAAATCATATTCAAATATGAATTAAAATAAAAAAAAAACTTTATTCAAATAGGACCAAAGAGCACTGAGAGAGCTCTAGTGAAACCACATTGTTCACTATGAAAAATTCCATTAACTTTAAAATGGAAAAGAAGTTGATTTAGTATATTTTTTCAAAAGTTTTACTTAAGCACGGTATGGTTGAAAAGGGTCTACAATTACTGGGATCACTACGATGTGCCTTTTTAATAATTGTCTTTGCTTGCAAACGAAAAAAATTAACCGACCGACTTCAATTACATCGACAAGACAACTGAGGTAGACGAAAAAGTAGTCAAGTAAATACGCGTTATCAAAGATTTCACAAAAAGTTGTTATCAGATCTCGATGAAATTTAAATTTGACAACATGGTAAGCATCAGCTTTCGACTAAATTAAAAATCATCAAAATCGGTACACCCAGTAAAAAGTTATGCGGTATAATACAACGTAAGTCGACGAAAAAATAGTCAAGTAAAAATGCATTAATAGATATAACCCGAAAAGTACTTGTTAGATCTCAAATAAATTTAAATGGGACCAAATGACACACACCACCTTTCGATTAAAGAAAAAATTTAACAAAATCGGTCCACCCAGTCAAAAGTTCTGAAGTAACACAAAGATTAAAAAAAATACAATCCAATGGAGAACCTCTTCCTTTCTGTTTAAGTCGGTTAAAATTGGTAAAACTTTACTATATTTAAGAAATCTGAAATCTGAAAAAGAACCAACCTTAATAGCATTGTTAAGTGTTAAAGATAAGTACGGAGCGAGGTAATCAATGATAGTACTAATTAATTTAATGAAATGCTCCACAGATCATTGTGCATTGTTTTTGAAGTGAAACTTCTCTTATGCGCATGAAAGGTAAAATTTTGACGGATCAAACGCGTCACGTTAAATACACGGATCTCGTCCGATCACCGAAGTTAAGCAACGTCGGGCACGGTCAGTACTTGGATGGGTGACCGCCTGGGAACTCCGCGTGATGTTGCCTTTTTGTTTTTTTTTGTCAATTATTTTTTTTTTTAAATTAGTCTGCCAAAGAAGTTTCACTTCGTACTTTGTACGCACGCAATTTTTTTTTAATTATGACTTAAACGCTTTTAAAATATCTAAAGAATCAACCCGCGAGAATGAAAAATGAACATTACATTTGCTAACGTTATTTTTAAGAAGTTGGGTAGAATTAGTTGAAGATGAATTCAGTCGAAAAGAAGTCAATGGGTATTTTATCGAAAAAGGCTTCAAAGGCGTATGCCAACTTGTCATCAGATGAGCTGCTGTTGTTTGATTATTATATTATATTGGTATCTATAGTTTGCTTATTACGTTTCCCACAGATACTATTAGGTAATCTTTGATATATTTTGATTTAGCAGCCATACATACAGCAGAACAGCTTCAAAAGTTTTAGAATATTGTTTTACGTAAGCCAAAAATCTAGTCTCCTGATTCCATTGCTTCTTACTGTAGGTAGGTACAGGTCGTAAAACCTATTTCTACTCTTACAAATACCTTCAGAGGCCCATTCACTAAATGTACAATTTACATTTATATCTACAGTTTTAATTTTAAAAATATTATATCCTCTAAGATTAATTTGAAAACTAAATTATAGATTACATCTGGATCTTGCGCCATCATAATTATTTACTTTACATATTTTGTGCGCTACTATATCCCTAAAACAATTTGTTTTCTTTACCGTTATTGGTCTACATGTAATTCTTCGAGAATTTATTTTAATTTTCTCATCAAGAGAAAATTTTGACCGCAGTGATCGGAAGTTCATTTTTATCGTAAATTTCAATATCTATACTAATCTATACTAATATTATAAAGAGGAAAAGTTTATAACTTTGTTTGTATATCGGGGATAATCTTCGCAAATACTGATCCGATCATGAAAATTCTTTCACTAACAAAAAGCTACACTATTCAGGAGTGACATAGACCATATTTTATTGTAATTGTACAAAAAATTCAGTAAAAAAGAAAAATATTAAAATATATTATCAAAATGACAAAGAAACGATCGCCATCTATCGCTATTTATTAGTCTACTTATTTTATTTACTCTTATTTCAGTTAACCAACGTCAATCGACGACGAAGTTTTTTCGCTTTTTGATAGATGGCGTTGGAGCAACATTTTATTTATAAAGTATGTTATTTGGTTCTGTGATTTAAAATAATAAATACACGATATTATTACGATTTTATAAGTCAAATTCTAAACAATGAACCTAATAAAACAGTACTAAGAGCTACACAATATAATTGCATCACAAAGATAATTAACGCCCAACGAAGTGGGCGCGGGTCGGCTAGTGTATTACTAAATAGGTTATCTATTATAATTGATAAAATATGAATAATATTTTTCTATCTTACCGACATAATAATAAAAAATATGAACTCGTTATTTAAATAAAAAATCACGAGTGCAAATAGAAAAAAAAAGGATAAAAAAACGATTGATCTGGAGGTGTGGGATTTGAACTCGGGACCTCTCGATTCGGTACCGGTCAATTTCCTACCTGAGCTATTTGAACTATGATATCAATTGTGAAATTTAGCTTCGTATTCTAATGATATTTTTTAATTGCCTAAAAAACAGGGATAAAACGAATTTTTTTTAAATGAATCATAGCTAGATCAATTTTTCGCCCCCGAAATCCCCTGCATACTAAATTTCACGAAAATCGTTGGAGCCGATTCCGAGATTCAGAAAATATATATATATATATACAAGAATTGCTCGTTTAATAGTATAAGATAAAATATAATGTTTTTAAAGTCTAAGTAACAGAACTTTTCAAATATATTCTAACAATCAAGCATGGAGCATAACTATGTTGTCTTTGTAAACAGTGTTTCACACTTGCTTTCTCATACTGTACACAAACTAAAGTGCTAATTGTGTTACACAACTTTAACATATGAAGATCGCTGTGTAGGCATCAACATTTCTTGCTTCAGTTCTAATTTCATTATACATAACCTGTTTAACAAAGGATGTTTCTGACCAGGCACAGGGCTTCTCTTTACTCTGACATCTGACATTATTATTATCCTTAATTAAATATTTATGTAATTAATTTTAGTTTCACCTTCGAGATTTGTATATAAGATGTATGGTACAATACCTTATTAAGATAAATACTATATATGTATAAATAGAAAACAAAATACGAGAACTTGAAAAAATATTTTGGATAGTTGTAAAACTTATGCCATTTACCGCCACCGCTTCTATTTTAAATATCCGCTAATTTTTTTTTACTTGTATTTAGTTGCTTTTAAAAATTGTAAAAATTGTGATTTTTATGGGTCATTTGATACCCGAAATAAAGAATTATTTATTTTATTTTATTCTTTTAATTCCGTTAATTAATATTGAAACCTTTTAAAACATTTATAAAATTAGCTTATTTTGCTTCGAATATGATAATTAGATATTACTGAAATTTGTTAAGGAATCGTTGTTAAATACAAATTTTTGTTAGAATATAAATTTATGTTAAAATTTATTCACGCAGAAGGCAAAACTGTATGTGATTGTGATCAATAGATGAATAGAGTGAGTTTATGGGTTTCATTTCAATAATATTGTTCGCACAATTTATTTACGTATATTATACTATATCTTGAGCCTTCTTTGGGGTAGATGTATTTATAAATTAAAATCGAGCTCCTCTAAGAATATGTTGTAAAAGGTGTCACTCACACAATTAAACTCCTGAAGCTAAACTACAGGAACTGACATATTCACAAATGAGATAAATATTCATTGCTTTCTAAAAATATTTTAAAAAAAGGTCTTTCTAATGGGGTTATCGAATTTCGCAGAACTATGAATCTTATTATAATTATGTACTTTGTACGCACGCAATTTTTTTTTTATATAACTAGGTCGGCAAACAAGCGCACAGGAACACAACAATGCTTGAAAGCAATATTATTTATCTGTGATGGTCGTGGTAAGGTCGAGGTACACCAGTTGAGTTGGTCCAGATTTTTAATATAATATTTTGGATAATTATTTTGATTGTTAGTTTTAGGTGTGAACGTAACTGCTTTCCCGCATTGTGTAAAGGCACGCTAATGTGTTGTTAGTTACGACTTAGGCTTTGGCTTTTACAGATTAGTACATAACTAAAGCAGTGTAGTATAAAAGCCTAAATAAGCCTTAAGAATATGTGAGCAACTATGTTACAAAATCTTATTACTGTGTTAATTATGTACTCTGGTATGAATAATTAATAGTTAGGGATTGTTGGTTAGAAAAGATAGAATAAAATGTAGTTAAATAAAATATATAACCTTGCCATTAAAGTGTGATTTAAATTGTAGATGAAAACTTTTTTTATACATTTAACCAACTAGACTTATAATAACTAGACAAAGTATTATGTTGAAAGGAATGAATAAAAATTCAACAGTTATTATAATAAATAAATAAATAAATATCTACACATTACACACACGGTCGTCTGTTCCTAAAGTAAGCAACTTAATGCTTGTGTTATAGGTAACAGCCGACTCGTCTAGCTACGTATTTTTTTTTCGATAAATATACTCATAAATAATTCATATATAAATATATAAACAAATATGTATATTACACCAAGACTCGGGGTGGGAATCGAACCCACAACCCCGGAGCAGAAAGCAGGGTCACTACAAACTGCGCCAACGGGCTTCTCGAATATTATTAATACAAAATATAATTGCACGGGAATGTTCTTAAATATATTATTTAATGAATATTTTCTAGCGCAGATAATTTATACTAAATTTATAAAGCTAGAGAGTTTGTTTGCTAGAACTCGCTAATCTCATGATCTAGGTAACTGGTTCGAATTAAAAACTTTTTGGTTTTTGATAGTTCTATAAGCGAGGAAAGTTATAAGCTATATAATATGTTACTACGTATATTCCTCAATTTAACGCAGGTAAAACCGCGAGGTGAAGCTAGAAGAGTAGCACCCATAGGTACTAAAAAAATAATGTATAAAATTACATATTTTCTTTAATAGATAAAAATAAACTGGTTTTGAATTAAGCTCCGGTGGAGAGAACAGAGGTTATTATTAGTACATTTATACGACTTCATGTTAACCCACGCGAATAAATTTTATCATGTATTAACTGGTAATATATTGTATTATTGGACGAAGAGATTTGATAATGAAACATTATTTAAATACATGAAATAGATATTCAGTTATTTCAGAACTATACGCCTATCATAATCCTATTCTTAAATATACAAATACATTACCCGTACACTATATTAAAGATTTTTTAACTTGACTATTTTATTTATGTCTACTTGATACGTCGAACATATTTTTACGCCAGTATTTTAAAATACAAACAACTTTGAAAGTGTTGAAAGCGTAACGTTGTAGAGAAGCGTATGCTGATGACTTTATAGGGAGGAAAATGTATAAGAGAAAAAGGATTTAATAAAGTTATTGAAATGTATTTTACTCACTTGTATGAGTTGTTGATTTATTTTTTACATGATTGTATGTAAAGTCTTCAAATGTAATTCATGATTTATAGGACTTTTAATAACGGTAATATTATATTGGAGAAAATTTATTTCGTTTATAAAAGAACGTTAATTTATCGATGTACTTAACTCCGGTTTTCTTTTCAATACAAACGTATTGAAAATACCTTCGTATTATGGAAAAGCTTGATATAAAATACTTCTTTATAACTAAACACTTAATTTATTCTTTGAATAGCACTGACAAAAACTTTTTCTATCGTAGATTTTTCTGTCTCTTAATGTTAATTATTGTCCCATCTTTTTCGCAAATCCTATCTTTTTGATTTCGTAGACAAGCGTCTGTGTGCCCTCTCTGTTTTTGGCTCCATTCAAGACACAAGATGTTCAAAAGTCTTCGTAAAAATAGATTTGAATCGACCGACAATATTACGTTGGAGTAAAAAATCTGTAAGTACGTCAATTTTAAAGACAGAGCTTTCACATTTTGCACTAATATAAAGTAAAACTGAAAGAAAAACTGAGGTAGGGCACAGCAGGAAATTTCCTGCTCAAAATATGGAGCAGCCCGACTGGGGTAGTACCTCGACCTTACAGAAGACCACAGCTAAATAATACTGTTTTCAAGCAGTATTGTGTTCCTGTTGGTGAGTAAGGTGACCAGAGCTCCTGGGGGGGATTGGGGATAGGGTCGGCAACGCGCTTGCGATGCTTCTAGTGTTGCAGGCGTCTATAGGCTACGGTCTTACCATCAGGTGAGCCGTACGCTTGTTTGCCGACCTAGTTACATAAAAAAAGTGTTGTATAAGGATTTATAAAAATTATTTTTGCTCCGTAAATTAAAAGTTAATGGCATAATTATAGTAATGAAAATATAATAATACCCATACATGTCTTTTCATCAATCATCATACTAAATGACAAAGCTTGCAGGAATATGTTTAGTGGAACTACACGTGTATTTAAAAAATCATAATATTATGTAATATATTGTTTTTTTAATATTTGATAAACAATCTTTAAGAAAATATATTCCTAATATATGCACTATGTCTCTATACCTTTCACAAGAAATATAAAACAAATTCACTTTGAAAATTGCAATTGAAGAACTTAAAATTTTATACCAATCATAAAAACTTTAACTTTACTACATGAAAACAATTACTTAGACTAAATACAATACAAATTACGCTTCAGGACATTAAGGTATGACTTTCAAAGTATTAAGTAATATAATAGAATACCACATTTTTGCAAGTCCAAAAAATCATTTTCGAGACTAGTTTTTTCTACCATATTCCACTGTGCGCTGCTCTACTATGGATAGGTAGTCTAGATAGTGTAGGTCGAGTATGAAATTGCTTATCCCTTAACATGCGTAATTTGAATAATAAATGTATAAGATTAAATGTAAATAAACATAAAAAGTCATACGCGTCGGGTCGAATTAGCGGACAACGCAAGGTCGGTAGGATTTTGTCGAGCAAAGCCTACAAGGGTCGACCCAACCCAATTAATTCTTCAGGCACCTACAGATGCCTCCGGGTAAGTTTTTCAGAACGTTTCCAGAGCACGTTGAACGAATTTAATCTGCTGATGGCGTAAGGGGCCTACATTTTCTCTCAATTAAACCTCATCTCGTGAAGTATGATTATTCTATGGAAACATTTTACAGTACACCTTTTAGTGTGTTAATTTCATGTCCCATGTCATCATGTTTTCATGATGATTATCATGAAAATAACTGACGGAAAGTATAACAATTTTACTTTTTGGTTCTTCATCGATTAATTGATCTATGATCACTAAAATATACAAGTCATGTTATTTTGTCGTCTGAGTCAAAACACATAATTTTTTAGAAAAAAAAAGTGTTTACTGCCTATATAACCGTCCTCAATAAACAGTTTTTTTATGAAATAGCAAAACTTTTGGCTTTATTTTACCCGTAGGAAAAATATTCAGTATTATAAAATATTGCGTTATATCAATTCAATACAGATTATTAGGATTATTGAAAAGTTAATAGCTTAGTTTTAGTACGCACTCAATGTAATAACTCTTGGGTATTGAAATAAATACTTATTAATTTTTTGGTGACAAAAACCATATTTTAAATCGTATTTTCACTTTATGACTATACTTTTTAGCATTTACAAGTTAGTTCTGTAATAAAAAATAATTCATCAAAATTATACTATTAAGAACATAACAAAAAGATATGTGTAATTGTGTATGCATGCATAGCAGTAGAAATGTTTATTGTATTATGAGACTAAACCAAAATAATACAATACTACTAGCAACACTTAAAAAATATATTAAAATACTTTTATTTAAATTTTATTTCCTATTTCGTAATAAAATAAGGAACATTATGAACTACTAATTAAACTTAACTAAATAATTTAAACACTCAATTTCCGATAACGATCACTCAATATCTCATTCAATCAATTGCTTAATATACATGATATAAAATTCATACTGCAAATAATTTAATTTACAAACTTCAAAATGTAATGTTTCGAATAAACATATTTCTGTAGTAAATTTAAAGGATTTGCGTTAACAAGATGTGTAAAATTGAAAACATAGCAAACAAGCTCTCCGCTGGACGCTCTGGGGAACAAATTGAGGTACAAATTTATTGAGGAAATGTTTAGGAAACTAGTCGATTGAGTTACCTTGTAATAAAGAACAAATAAATAAAGCCCCTGGGGATGAATTATGTGTTTAAGAAAGGATAGAAATAATTATTTTCCCATTGGTCCATTTTTATAGTACTCTAGGCGAACGTTTAATCTATATTAATTTATTACGGTAATTTATTGTTTAGATACCCTCTGTTTTAATAGCAAACAGAGCATGTTATTAAAAAAGCTATTACGTAGTATTACAAACTTGAAAGATTAAAACGGAATAAAAACATAATAAGTTACTAGTAACTAGCTTCTGCGCGCGACTTCGTCCCCGTGGAATAAAAGAAAAAAAAAAACCCTATTTTAAAACATTCTTCATTGGTGCTACGCTCCTATTGGTCTTAGCGTGATTATATATAGCCTATAGCCTTCCTCGCTAAATGGGCTATCTAACACTGAAAGAATTTTTCAAATCGGACCAGTAGATCCTGAGATTAGCGCGTTCAAACAAACAAACAAACAAACAAACTCTTCAGCTTTATTATATTAAGTATAGATAAGATGTTATGTTCATAAAAATATACACGAATTTCGCAGGAATTGCGACATGCATAGCATTAATACTAGGAACAAACATAAACTTGTAATGCCTGTAACTCGCTTACGCCGCGTCAGTAATTCCTTCTATGGACAATGTATACGCTTATACAACAGGCTCCCAGAAAACGTTCAAAAAGCTTCTATTGCTAAATTTAAAAAAATTGTGAAAGAACGTTTGTGTACTAAAGGATATTATTCGATCAACGATTTTCTAGAAGACAGTACGCCTTGGGAATGATGTGATCGCCTCCAGGCTATTTCAACCTATAAAATTATTGTTAATTTCAATCGGATTTGAAAAAAAAACATTACGATAGAAAAAAAAAATGACAGTCCCGCTGAGTTTCTTTCGCCAGTTCCTCTCAGGTCAGAGGCTTCTTTTTTCCGAACTGGTAGTAGACTCATGACGTTCAGTAAGAAATTGTTATAATTTTATGCTGAATAAAATATTTTTGATTTTGATTTTGATTTTGATGAAACATTTTCACTGAGGTAGGGCAAAGCATTAAATTTCCTGCTCAAAATATGGAGCAGTCCGACTGGGGTGGTAATTGGACCTCACAGCTAAAGCTACTTTTCAAGCATTGTTGAGTTCCTGTTGGTGAATAAGGTAACCAGAGCTCCTGGGAGAATTCTCAGCTAGTCTTTATGCCTTGGTTCTAACTTCTAAGTCTTTACATACTTTCCAAGGCAAGATGACAATATAAAAAATGAAAGTGATACTCTCACACACAATTATAGAAAATATTTATGAGCTAAAATAATTAAATCTTTTGGCAATGAGGTAGTAATCAATTTAAGTTAACACGGTCTATCTACTACGAAATATCACATTAGCGCAAACTAATCATTTATTTTTAGCATTGCAAAATTGTCTTAATAACTATTAACATAAATAAGCATGCACAAAATATATATACATATTACGTGTAAAACTAAAAGATTTTCTCTAAAAATTTTCATAGAAACTGTTGGATTTCTATGCGATAGTAAAGCGGTAGCAAAAAGTAAAGCGGTATATTAATGTAGGATAGTTTGTCGCTGTCAAAAGTGCACGATGATTAAACGGGAAGGAAACAAAGAATGGATTAATTTGACTTTATTTCTCATTCTGAAGCGCGTTTGTTACGGAAGATTCCACTGCAGTTTCAGATTCAAGAAACTTGGTGTGACGATAATTAAAGATAAGGATCATTTTATCATACAATTACTTATTATTTTCATTATTCGAAATAATAATGGCGGTAAGTCTTCTAGAATCAAGTGATCATAGTAACAATGAACGTGTAAAAAGTTATAATTATTTTTGTTTTATTTTAAATTCAGACTGAACTTTTCATTTAAATATACATATAGGTATTTATACTGATACTATAAAATTGTATGTCCGCATATCCATATATTCTCTATATAAACAATAAAAACAAGAATAGTATTTCAGTATTTATTAAATATAAGCTTTTGATAAGTTTCGTGTAAAAAGGTAATTTATAAGGAACAAATAGTGTAACATAAGTGTTTCTACACGTTTACAAAGGTATCAAGATGTTCATTCAACATCGTCTGCTTCAAGAGAGGAGTTTTCATAGTTTCAAATGTTGAAAGTTTGATTTCAAGAATCAGTGACATCTATAACAAGAATTTGATAAATTCTACGGAATCGTCGTCATACAACTTTATTTATTTTATTTTATTTTTATTTTTTATTTATAAAGAAAACATACAGCTTATAATAACACATATGATTTTTGCAACTAGGTAATACACAAGCCAATTAAGTTTTCACTAATTTTACATTAAAGCAAATATCATTTGGGTAAACATTAAAATTCTAAAAGTTAATACAAATTAAGGTTTTTTTTTTCCTTTTTTAACACAACATTGCATATAAACAAAAATCACAGTAATACATATATTATCTTGTGGCAACTACAGTTTATCTTAATTGCTTGATGACAGTTTTAAATTTATCAGGTTTCAAATAAAAAATGTCTAACATATTATAATTATTATTATACAGTCGACAGGTCCTAACGACAAAACGATTCGAAGCGTAGTTAGTCCTACAGAATGGAATAGCAAATGTATAAGCTCGATTCGATCGCGGAATATATTTAGGACAATTGAAGGATATTTCATTTAACAAATATGACGAATCAATATGGTTATTTAAAATCTTATACAGAAAAATGATATCACGGTGTTCACGTCGAGTTTCCAGGGATAATAAAGTAACAGGTGGAGATGTCTTAAACTTAAATTTGAGTCGCTTGCAGAATTTATCTTGAATACGTTGAAGCATATGCTTATATTTGTCATACTGCGGATTCCATGTAACAGAAGCATATTCTAGGTGTGATCTTACGAGTGCATTGTATAGAATAATAAAAGTATTGATATCTTTAAAATCGGCTGTTTGGCGAATCAAAAAACCCAACATTTTGTACGCTTTGGCAGTAATTTTCTCAAAATGTGATCGGAAAAGCAACTTGCTGTCCAAGAAGACTCCTAAATCTCTCACCTCGGTCACTCTGTTAAGAATTGAATTGTTTATAGTATAGTCATATTGAATAGTTGTTTTCTTCCTACTAAAAGAGATAATGCAGCATTTACTAACATTCAAAAATAACTTATTGTCCAAACAATACTCATTGAGAGCATTTAAATCCTCCTGTAAATGTATGCAATCCTGAACAGATTTTATTCTAGTAAAAATTTTAGTATCATCAGCATATAGTAAAACGCTAGAGTGACGAAAGCAATCCAAAACATCATTTATAAAGATGTTAAATAGAAGAGGACCGAGATGCGAGCCCTGAGGCACACCAGACGTAATGGGAACGAAACAAGATGTAAATCCTTTGACTGCAACCGCTTGAGAACGATCCCTAAGATATGATGAAAGCCATCTAAGGAGGTCGCCATGTATACCGATACGCTCTATTTTATAAATTAACAAAGAATGAGAAATTTTGTCAAAAGCTTTGGAATAATCAGTATACACGGCGTCGACCTGAAAGCCTTTATCCATAGAGTCTAAAATTATATCTAAATATTCACATAAGTTAGTTTCGGTGGATCTTTTATCAATAAAACCATGTTGCTGAGCGATTAAAAAGGGTCTAATAGCAGGAAATAAACTATCATAGATGATTTTCTCGAATATCTTGGGCAAGATTGAAATTTTAGAAATACCCCTGTAATTACACATATCGTGCCTATCCCCGCTCTTAAAAATAGGTACAACAATAGAACGCTTCCAAATTGGTGGCATTATACCACTGGAAAGAGATAAATTAAAAAGAAAACTAACAGGATAAGCTAGTTCACTACAACATCGCTTCAGAAACACAGGATGTAACCCGTCCGGACCACCGCCTTTACTTATGTCGAGCTGACGCAAGTATCTTAAAACAATATCAGGAGTAAATTCGATAGAGTTAATAATTGTATTAGACCCATGTAATGATAACGGTGAGGCACACGCTTCACTCTCAAAGACTGAATGAAAATATGAGTTGAAAAGATTAGCTATTGACTGGCCATCTGAGGCATGCGACCCCCTAAAATACAAGGTATCCGGTATACCACCGACAGACTTTTTAGACTTAATAAAGGCCCAAAATAATTTAGGATTACTTTTAATATTCGTTTCAGCCCTGGATATAAATAAATTATAGCAATCCTTAGATAATTCTTTTGTTTTTTTTCGAAGTTCAGAGAATTTTACGTAATCACTAAGTCTATTGTAACATTTCCATTTTTTATGTACTTTAATTTTTTTCTTAATAAGTTTAATTAGTTGAGACGAATACCAGACCGGATACTTGCTGTCACCAGTTATTTTTTTCTCAGGTATGTACTCAGAGATAACAGTGTTTAATACACCGTAGAAAGTATCAACAGCTGAATTAATATCAGTAGTCGAAAGTAGACTTCGCCAATTTATATTACTTAACCTATTATTGACCGCGTCATAGTCAGCCGCAAAGTACTTGCGTATAGTGCGAGGTGAAGGGCACAGCTCCCGTACTGATCGAGCGAGAACACACTGGACGCTCAGCGACGGGTGATGCGCGTCCTCCGGCAGCGCCAGCGGCCTCGCACGATGTACCAGGCATGGACGACTGCTTATTACGAGATCTAGACATCTATTATTATGGTTTTTAATTCCATTGTATTGCGACCAATCTTTATAACACATAAATGAAAATAATTGATTAGTTAATAAATTGAAAGAGGGGTTAGTTAAGAAATGAACATCTGAATTAATAGTCTGAGTATCCCAGATGGCATCGGGTATGTTAAAATCTCCCAATATGACGAATTCACTATTAGGCATGTTATCGCTTAAATCAGCTAAATAGTCTAAAAACAGTTGCTGTGCTGCAACTTGATCCTTATTTTGTGGAAAATAACAGCAAAAAATATATAAATAATTAGTAGCAACGACACCGCTGCTATCAAGCGCGATCCCAACGCAGAGTACATCGGGCGCGCCGGGCAGCGGCGGCGGCTCGCTCGGCGGGCCCACCGCCAGCGCCAGCCCGCGGCGGACCGCCACCAGCACGCCGCCGCCCATGCGCAGCCCCAGCCGGTCGTAATCGCGGTCGACTCTGTATACACTGTAACGTGGGTCGAATAATTCACTATCGAAAATACCTGGATGCAGCCATGTCTCCGTGATACATATGACGTCATAATCGGAATTCAATACATTGGTTAAAAACTCTTTGGTTTTTGTGCGTAAGCCACGTACGTTTTGGTAAAATATGTCTAAAGAGGCCATTGACACGGAGCTAACTTATTATAATTATCGTATTTATTTATTGTAAACAAAATATAAATTTTACTATTAATTTTACATGATAAAATTGTTGTAGTAGTAACAAAGTAGTGGCTATAATATAGTGACGTTCGATACACATTAAATTCCTTTAATATGATCCCATACACCTCAAGTAAATGTATCAATATTACGGCGAATATACCTTTGCGTATTGTTATAAATGTTATAATAATAACAGATACATTAAATAATGTTATATATCGATCCAGGTGACATGTAAGTAAACAAGCGAAGAAAAAATAGTTGATTATAAAATAAAAGTAATTAGGAGGTAGATTTCTAACAAATAATGTATTTTGCGTTTTAAATATGTTTAATAAAGTACAATGCACTCCGCTCGATCGCATGAATGGTTGCCAACCAATAAAACCACGTTGTACGTTACACAAGGCTCGCTGTGAATAAGCCAGCACAATCAATTTACCTACAAACCACGACGTGAACACCTCAAATACATACTGCAAAAAACTATTACTAAAATAACATCTAAGGATATAATAATAATTAAAGTAGTTTAAGTTAATCAATTTAAGAGCGTTAATCATTATAATTATGTTTATTATAATTATGTTTAAGTAGTCCTCATTTAATTTATGATATAAATATAATATTTTATAATTCGTAAATCGAAAAGAAAAAGTTTTTATATTTGAAAATCTGTCATCAAGCTTACATTTAGACAAACGAAGTAAAAGGAAGAAAAATTGAATCAAAGTAAAAGCAATTCTAACAAGAAAAAGACGGTTAATCTGGTTTTCACTTATACAATTTTTTTTAAGTCGTCCTCAGACGTAATGTGCAAAACTGGTGACTTATCCGATCGACGTACCATAACCGTACAGTTGCGTACCCAGCAGTAGGTATAATTCTTCTCCTTTGACTTGATACGTGCTTGTTGTAAAAGAAATTTATTACGTGTCGATAGATGGTCGTTTATATAGATGCGATTATTCGCACCGGCGAATCCTAGATCGTGTGCTTTCAGATCCTTAAGTTTACGTAGTGCGGATAAAAAATCATCCTTTTTATACCTAGACTGCATCTTCACAATTATCGGTTTTGGTTTTTTTACCTCAGTATTATTTTTAACTGCGATTCTGGTCACAAAATCAATATCCGTGTTAAAGTTGATAGGAAAACTACAACGATCCGATAGTGTTTGAATAATTTGCAATAGATTCTCACCGGCTTTATGAGGGATACCATTTATTTGAATGTTCGATCGGCGTACCCACTGTTCGTTCTTATAGTTATCCTCGATAATTCTATTCGTTATATTTTTGATCTCATCTAAATCGGTCTTAGATGTTTCCAGAACTGAAACCCTGTTTTCGATTGCGGTTACACGTTCAGAAAACTCATCCATTCTTGAATTAAACGTTAACTTAAGATCCGCGATGTCCTTCGTCACTTGCTTAAGGTCACTCTTAATTACGTGAATAGCAGAAACTTGTGATTGAAGCACCTCCATTTTGGATAAAATATCATCGAGAACTTCACGAAGCGACCGGTCGGACTGAGTTTCTTTATTCATACTAGAGTGTTTACCCAATAAACGCACTGCACTGTTAACGTGTTTACCCAATGAACGCTAGCACTGCACTGATTATTCTAGCGCTAGCACTGACTTTTTATCCGAAGTTCTGGTGTCAGTCATGCAAACAACTCTAGAGTAAAATGCCATGAATGAACCAAATTTCCACTTCAAGGTTATTATCTATTATTATACAACGAGTACATTGACAAAGGCTCTGTCAAAGTTTGCTATTTGTTTTATTCTAAAGAACCGACATAATAATGTTTATTTCATATAACTAAAATTACTTCATAAACAACATTACAGATTTATTTGTGAATTATAACCAATAAACTTTTTACGTTACCTCTATGCCACGAAAATCAGGTAAATAAAGTTTTTACCCTTCTCTATGAAGTCACTACCTCGCTTATCGGAATAATTAATAATACATTTATCAATATATCTCCATGTTTCTGACTGTCGTCAAGATCCATTTTTCATGGTATTTTATTATTAGAATTAACTTATCTTGTTATCACCTCTTTATACTATTACTAGCTTGTGCGCGCGACTTCGTCCCCGTGGAATAGGACCACCCGATTTTGAAACATTCTTCATTAGTGCTACACTCCTATTGGTCTTAGCGTGATGATATATAGCCTATAGCCTTCCTCGATAAATGGGCTATCTAACACTGAAAGAATTTTTCAAATCGGTCCAGTAGATCCTGAGATTAGCGCGTTTAAAAAAACAAACAAACAATCAAACAAACAAACTCTTCAGCTTTATTATATTAGTATAGATTTACCTTAAACGACTCAGTAACTCAATATGATAATGTGAAATTTATAAATTTTACGATGAACACTTTGATAGTGCAATAACATCGTTCCTAACGAATGATGGGTGGTTGAAATAGAACCTGCACTAAGGATTTTAAAGCTTTTGAAAGGATAATCAGGTGTAAGAAGCAGATGTGACTCATCGATAGAACTACAATTTTAATTGTTATTTGTGAGTTCATAATGCAATAAATATAAAAATTTATTGCTAAATTTCGACCATCGAGTGAGTCGTAATGCATTAGTTAGCATTCACATAAATTGAAAAAAAAAACAACAGTTATATTGAATACTAGCTACTGCGCGCGACTTCGTCGGCGTGGACTCCGCTCTTATTGGTCTTAGCGTGATGATACATAGCCTATAGCCTTCCTCGATAAATGGGCTATTTAACACTGAAAGAATTTTTCAAATCGGACCAGTAGTTCCAGAGATTACCACGTTCAAACAAACAAACAAACAAACAAACAAACAAACAACCAAACAAACAAACTCTTCAGCTTTATATATTAGTATAGATTAATAATATAATTTAAAAGGTTTAACGTTTATAACACAAAACAATAATTATTCATATTATTATGCTTCTTGATGATGATGATTGATGATGATGATTTTGATTGATGATGTTGTGAGATGTTACGTAAATATCAACTAAAAGTCTGTAACCACACTTCTTTGGCAAAACACATGTAGGCCAGTCAATAAAGCATTTAACCTCGCACTAAATTTCCGATCCAATTTTAGTTTTTTATTAGGTTAAGGGTCACTTGCTGACCATAAAAACATAAAATGCTGACAGATCCAGGTGGAGCTTCGATCGCAATCTTAAAGAAAAGTTTTGGGCCGATATCTCGAAAACTATCAACTTTAGGGCAAAAGTTATTTAAACCTTTTTTGTAGACAATAAAATTGAAAAACAACAAACACTGAAAGAATTTTTCAAATCGGCCCAGTAGTTCCAGAGATTACCGCGTTCAAACAAACAAACAAACAAACAAACTCTTCAGCTTTATATATTGGTATAAATAACTCAAAAAGGATTCCTCAGATCTCCATCAAATTTGAACCACGCGAAAAGCACCAGATTTTACTTTAAACTAGCTTCTGCGCGCGACTTCGTCGGCGTGGACTCCGCTCCTATTGGTCTTAGCGTGATGATACATAGCCTATAGCCTTCCTCGATAAATGGGCTATCTAACACTGAAAGAATTTTTCAAATCGGACCAGTAGATCCTGAGATTAGCGCGTTCAAACAAACAAACAAACAATCAAACAAACAAACAATCAAACAAACAAACTCTTCAGCTTTATTATATTACTAGCTTCTGCGCGCGACTTCGTCGGCGTGGACTCCGCTCCTATTGGTCTTAGCGTGATGATACATAGCCTATAGCCTTCCTCGATAAATGGGCTATCTAACACTGAAAGAATTTTTCAAATCGGCCCAGTAGATCCAGAGATTACCGCGTTCAAACAAACAAACAAACAAACAAACAAACAAACAAACAAACAAACAAACAAACAAACAAACAAACAAACAAACAAACTCTTCAGCTTTATATATTATAGATAGATTAGTATAGATAAATCATAAATATCGGTACACACAGTAAAAAGTTATGAGGTGACTCACATGAAGAACACGCAAATTTTGCGATTATTTTATAATTTTCCTGTGGCAGGACTACTGGAAGAGATTCCATCATATAGGATAAGTAGTGCATTTGTACCAGCATTGTTTATAAGTGCTATTTGTTGTATATTGTTTTCTAGTGTACATCACATCATCATCATCATCAACATCTGCCTATCGCAGTCCGGTGCTGGACATAGGCCTCCCCAAGTTCGCGCCAGACATCCCGGTTTTCCGCAATCCTCATCCAGCCTACGCCGGCAATCTTACGTAGATCGTCGGTCCAACGGGCCGGAGGACGTCCCGCACTGCGTTTGCCAAGATGCGGTCTCCACTCCAGGACACGTCTGCTCCAGCGGCTATCGGTCCTGCGACACAAGTGACCAGCCCACTGCCACTTCAACTTGCTAATTCTGTGGGCTATGTCGGTTACGTTCGTTCTCTCGCGGATATCCTCATTTCTAATTCTATCTTTGAGAGAAACCCCAAGCATAGCCCGTTCCATTGCACAAATAAATAAAATAAATAAATAAGAACACAATCAGATTGAGAAGCTCTTCCGTTTTTAAAGTCGGTCAAATATAGTCCCAGTTAATTGTAAAGTGTAATTTGTATCCTGTGCATTTGCTATTCGCTGGCGGATCTTCATCCGTTATATGTGTATCAAATTCCAGTCATTGATTTGAAAACTTTGTGAGACTATTTTTGAAACTTTAAAAACTAGTAAAATTTTACATACATCTACTTTTAGTTTGACGACTGAAATTTTCATATCCTACGAAGATTCTTCGATAGTATTACTTTTTCTAAGATATTAAGATTATTGATCTTGTTCCAAACTTTTCCAAGGATGTCTTCAGAACAGTAAACAATTTATACAAAGTTGGGACATGTGTTATAGTTTTCCGTTCGCAACAAATAAAGCGCCTGAAGCGAAAATGTTGTTTTAACGGAACGGATAATAGTACATTGACGCTGTTATATTTCTTGTTTTTCATTTTTATTATCATATTATTCCAGTTAAGTACATTCGTATGTTACGCATGAATGCATAGCTTTAATTTATTGAAATTTAAAAATTGAAAAAGTTATTCGAAAACGGGACAGACTCGTGAACACGTCGAAATATCGAGCTCCGCAAAGCAAAAAATAATAAACATGGTAAATATCCCGTTTTCGAATAATTTTCGTAATAGAAGTAGCCATGTTAATCTAAAATCTTATATTGAAAAATTTATTGCAATACAAGTTTCTCAAACGATTAAATTAATTTAATGTTACTATATTGAATGAATTTACTCAAAAATGGAAGGTATGAACTGTTAGTGTTTTTATTTAATTACAGATTACATTTCAGAACAGATTACAGTCACAGTTCACTGAACAGACACAGTTCACTTTGAAGATTCCGCAATGCTTGAAGACAAAAGTCTTAGAGCAATGCGTCCTGCCTGTGTTAACACATGAAGCCGAGACGTGGACACTGACGAAGGGACTGGTCCACAAGTTTAAAGTCGCTCAACGTACAGTGATACGGGCTATGCTTGGGGTTTCTCTCAAAGATAGAATTAGAAATGAGACTATTCGCGAGAGAACGAAAGTAACCGACATAGCCCACATAATTAGTAAGTTGAAGTGGCAATGGGCTGGTCATTTTTTTTTAAAAAAAAGTCCTGGAGTGGAGACCGCGTCTTGACAAACACAATGTGGGACGTCCTCCGGCCCGCTGGACCGACGATCTACGTAAGATTGATGGTGTAGGCTGGATGAGGATTGTGGAAAATCGGGATGTCTGGCGCAAACTTGGGGAGGCCTATGTCCAGAAGTGGACTGCAATAGGCTGAACTGACTGAACTGACTTACTAGTTTAGATCTGGTTATTAAAGCCTACCTAAAATTCATAATTAATTTATTAGTTATATTATAGGATATGGTCCTAGTCGTTTTTTAGACTTCATTAGTCACGCTCATTTCGAACTTTATACGATTTTACCACGATAAATTCCATAATTATATTTTAATTTTGATTGCATATAGGCGTAGGATTAAAAATATGCAATAAGAGATGAATTTATTATTCTCCCCGAGTACACAAATATTTATCATAACATTGAAAACACGATGCTTTTCGAAGAATACGTTGAAATAATATTCCAATTATATTTAATGTTGCAAATTATGTTAAATATTTAACTTATGTTAATATAAACGATAAATTGTTATTGCTTGTAATTCAGACAATTTGGAATTATTGTTGATGGACGTAATTCAAAAAATCACGCACGTATACTCACATACGAGTACATACTTGTACCTATGTTTATTTCATCTATTAATAAATAAATATTTTTAATATACACACGCGGTCGAGTCGAACGAACATTGTTACTAAGGCAAGCGATTTGTTTTTCCTCAGAATTTAGTGTCTCTTTCAAGTGAAAGCTCTGTTCGACTCCTAACTGTGTAGCGGTTAAGAGAATTTTTAGAGATAATCCTAACAACCGACTAACTGAAATTTATAAAAGAAATCCATTGGAATGAAACGATATTACAATTACAAAAAAATTTATTAAAGCTAACACATAGAATCCATACACAAGGTTATTTCAAACTACGCAAAGGAACTAACTGAGTAAACAAAAAAATAATCGGTAAGTTATGCGTAAATTCAAACAAAAGTAAATTAAGACACGAGCTCTAATCACCAGGTCTGTAGGTCCGTAATTAATTATTCCTGCCCACTGAAGGTTACTAAAGGTCACTTAACGGAAGTCCTGCAGCCACGTGGTGAGGCAGCCATTGCCCACAGATGAGGTCCCAGCGTTGCCCACGGCTGGCGTGCGTTGAGATGCCGCCCACAGCGGCGTGGAGGAAACGGGGATCGATCCCCGGTGTAGGGTACAGTCGACGGCTTCCGACTCGTCGACCCGGTCGCTGGTTGACTCGTCGACCCGGTCGCCGTAAGTTGTGAAGAGGGGCTGGCTCAGCAGGTATGGGTCGATAATATCATTATCATCGGCGCACGCCTAACCCGTAAGTTGGGTAATGGTGTTCGTGTTGGGTTAAAGATGATCGTGTTGGGGTCCCGGCCGGATCGTGCCACCGAACGACGACCACGTCGAACCGCCACGTGGTTCGCGTGAGCGCGCCGGCTGGCTGCCACGCACCAAGGACCCTGGAAGGTCACAACATGTGTGAGCCTCTCCGATGCTAACCCCCGGCGTCCCTGGGTTAACAACGGAAATGGCCCACAGGAACACACACAACCTAGCCAGACCTATAGCCTACATTATACAAAATCCAAAAGTTAACATTAATTTAGCCTAACCACACTTTAAACTAGAGTTATAAAACATCAGTTACAAGGACTCACCCAACAAAAATTCACCCTGCAGCTAGCGTCGCCGAATGAAGAAAAAGGAACGGTCTCGCGAGCTCGGCCCTTATATAGCTGACGCGTGAATAAAAAAAACGGTTCGCTCGAGTATCGTATGATCCGACTACGTCACCGAGATGCTACGTATAAAAACCATATCGTATGGAAAAATACGGGGTAACATATTTATATATGTTACAACTGTGTTCCTTCAAATGTGGGATGGGATAGGTTTAATCACGTTCCTTCAGAAAAAAAAAAATTACTAGCCATTTTCAAAATTTTACTGTGTTTCAATAGATGAGCTCTCGAGAATCACGAAATCGGTGTACCCAGTAAAAAGTTTTTCTTCTTTTGAAGTTATACTTCTTTTGGCGTGTTAAGGAAAAATGATGAAAGTATATTTTTAAGGCGCGCTCACCGTCACAAAAAAAACCGACACCCTGAACTTAGCTAGTCCACGAATAAGTTAGCAACGTGAAGTTAGCGAACTAATGAAGTATAACTTCATACGTGCGTACATAAGTACCTACATACACTTTTTATTTTTGAAGTCGGTAAAAAATATAAAAATTCTTTCCCTTTATTTAAATTCACTTTTTTGGGATTTACACCATGTACCACCACGTTCTTCCGTGACCATGGCACACGCAACTACGCCGAAATATCGGAGCCTCAAATATAAACAGGTACATGGTGTAAATCCCGGAAAAGTAAATTCAAATAACGTTAATAACCATGAAAATTTAAAACAATATATGCTTTCCTTTTTTTTAAATATAACTAGCATGGGCTAGCATGGGCTAGAGTTTTCTAATGTTCAAAAGAGTTGAGTTAGTCTGCATCGTCTGTAAAAGGCAACTCGTGAACAATGTTTGCCGAATGGTAAGCAAATAAGCGCACTGTTTCACGCAGAACTGTTTGCAGTTTCATGCTAACTGAGACTTGTTACACTAAACTGTTTTATGTTACACTCATCTCTTGAATCTAAGAGAAGTTGGTTAACGGTTCGCTTGCGGTAGATTGTAAGAAAATTATTACGTTTATTAATTTTTCAACGATAATTATTTTAGATTTAATGTAAGGTATTGTTTTTTTTTGTCTATCAGTGTTTTTAGTTTAATTTAGCATGACTATAAATCTTATTTAATTATATTATAGTTAGTACGGGAGAAACTTTTTTTGATAATCTTTTAACATATAAACAATAGGGACAATTTCTAATATTTTTTATCATTTATGTATATTTTTGTTACAAATTAAATTACAACACGCCAATTGAAAATTGAAATTGAGAAAAGATCTTGAACGCTTAGAAGTTTAGACCTCACTCAATACACTGATAAAAATAAGCAGCAGGTATTTTAAATCCTACACCTTTTTTTCGTTTTAAAAAATTCATTTTAAACATAATAATATAACAACGTATAATAAAGCAACATTCAGTCACATTATTAAATATATCTATACTAATATATAAAGCTGAAGAGTTTGTTTGTTTGATTGTTTGTTTGTTTGTTTGTTTGTTTGTTTGTTTGTTTGTTTGTTTGTTTGAACGCGGTAATCTCTGGTTCTACTGGGCCGATTTGAAAAATTCTTTCAGTGTTAGATAGCCCATTTATCGAGGAAGGCTATAGGCTATGTATCATCACGCTAAGACCAATAAGAGCGGAGTCCACGCCAAAGAAGTCGCGCGCAGAAGCTAGTTTTTAATATTTTTGTATCTACACTAATTTTTTAAAATTATATATGAACAAATATACTGAAATACAGCAGTTACTCCTTAAACAGTGATGTATTGATTCTAAACCACCAACGATCGACGCTGATGGATTTTTGATTCGAGGCGTAACCACACTACCGTTTCAATTATCGTTTCCCTAATAGACTGATGGGGCCATTGAAAACACACCTTTATAAACGTCAAGAGTGAATTTTACTCTATATATTTGTAAACACTTTTTAAATCAAATATAATATATTAATTTAATGTATATTATACAGCCTAATTCATTATAATAATAGACCGAAATGTGAAGAATATAACTTTGAAATAATAATGGAAATACCTATGTGTGTACATTATAGAATAAAGCAAATAATATTTGACGTTTAATAAGTAATAAAAAAATAAAAAGAGCAAATAAAGTTATAAAGTCAAGTTAATAACTTATATTTAAGCACTAATTAAATTTTCAACTAAGAATCTTCCCTATGCAACCTTTTTCAAAGGGCGGAAAAAGTTTTGGCCAATTTGTCTAATACTACATTCAATGAACCAACCTCCGTTCATACAAATGAGTTAGTAATACATATTTTAATATGCAGTTTTTATGTTTTGATATTAAAATAAAAAGAGAACTAAAAGCATACCTAATGTCAAACTTCGTCAAATTTTTTCAGTATCACATTTAGCTATAAAATATTTTGTAATATGAACTATGTAATATGAACTAACTATGAACAGTTTTCTAACCGTGCCTTAATGTAGTACATTCATTTTAATAATAAATACAATTTACTACTCACTTAAAAAGCAGATAATTATTATACGTCTTATGACTTAATTAGTAGGTATGTATCTCATGTAATTATAGACTAAAATAGCCTGTAATAATTATGAGACAGAGGTGAAAATGCACTAAAACAATTCGAACGAAAGCTATCTAAATGCCTTATAAGTGAAATCAGACAGGAAATTAAAAAGGGCGTGTCGCCAGCGACGTACAGCCTCCAAATATCTACCGGATGTTAAGTGCTAGCGTTCCTGACGGTAAACGTCATCCTCATGATGCGTAGATAATTACGTGACACTAGACAATTCCCGTGGTTTCACTTGCTTTAAGATATATGTCCATTTTTATACTATTATGACTGTGTACCTGATATTATTTTTTTAGTGTTAATGAAAAAAAAGATATTTATTCTTTCAGGCTGTCAGTCGAGTGAAGTGGTTTTAATTATGTACAAATGTTTCTGATTAGCATATTTCTCCTTGTTTCCGATTATATTTTATATATGAAAGCAACAATAATTGAGCACGTTATATACATATAGCCGAAAAACAGCAAAAAGCATTTTTTTTTGTAATAAAAAGGCATGTATTTACAGACTGGTGACTGAAAAAATCAATACACTACATATTTCATTAGTTAATTTAGCTTTTCAAAAGATTAGATACCATCGAATTATAAAATTATAAAGCAAATACAAACAGACCAGTTCACACACATACAAACAAGTTGAAACACTTGTACAAGAACAATTTCGTTAAGTAGAATGTAAAACTATAATAACACGGAATGCGTAACACTTAAGCGACTAAAAATATATAAAATTTACACAAATCAAAGGCCCTATGTTGTCACCAGTTTTTGTAATGTTACAAAGAGCTAGTGTGTTACAAAACGCTGTTTTTTTTTCATCCATTTACGAGTCTGAGTGTAATGTAGTGACAAGACTTTGAATAATTAACGAATTTATTTCGGTTGCTCAATTAGTACGTCTCTTTGCAAAAAAGCAAGAAATAAAGAAAATTAAATGTGTTTTCGTTCAGAAGAGGAATTACTCGTAAATTAGGAGCGTTAGAGGTATTCTTCAAGACATTTTGTGCATAATTTAGTTAGGCGAGATAAATGGTTTTTAGTGTATTACATAAATATTGTATAAGAGAAAATATACGCGAAATATATCAAGGTTTGTTTCGAATGGAAATTTTCCTGTGACATTTTAAATAACAATGTATAGTGTTTCTTTCGTAGTTCCAGTATAGAACTAATTACGTATTAATTTCCAAAAAGAAGTGGATAAAATATATTAAACAAGTAAGAAAATAAAGAAATGAAATAAAACTTTTGAGTAAACGTACTTTAGATTAGCCTTTACCAGTCATAGTCTAGTCGTAGTCTACGCGTCTAAGACATCATTTCAGCCTATCGCAGTCCACTGCTGGACATAGGCCTCCACAAGTTCGCGCCAATAATGGCATGAACTCATGTGTTTTAAACATAGTCACCACGCTGGGCAGGCGGGTTGGTGACCGCAGGGCTGGCTTTGTCGCACCAAAGACGCTGCTGCCCGTCTTCGGCCTGTGTACTTCAAAGCCAGCATTTGGATGGTTATCCCGCCATCGGTCGGCTTTTAAAGTTCCAAGGTGGTAGTGAAACTATGTTATCCCTTAGTCGCCTCTTACGACATCCACGGGAAGAGAGGGGGAGGCTAAATTCTTTGCCGTAGCCACACAGCAACAACGCGTCTAAGACATGCAACGTTAAAATATTTTTCAAACAATAAACGCCACATAAAAAAGTAACTTAAAATTGTACCCGCGTAAAGTTGGTGTAAAAGTGAGAATAAATGAATAAATTTTGACAAATAAAAAAGTGACCCCGTTAATGAAATGCGGCTCACGTCCTTTTCGGGGTTGTTTAATTTCGTAAATAATTAATCTTACACTCTTGTAGAAAGTGTGACGCGGTGAAATATTTAATGCACGCCGCGAGTGTTGTGGCGTTGTAGGGTATAATATTATCGAGTTTTCGTTTATTTGTTTTGTTATGTTACTTCGATATTATAAAACTTATGAAATATCTGTATACAATTATTACGGTTATAAAATAAAATAAAAATACCATAATTCTGATTTACTTGTGTTTTTTATTGTCAGGGTAAAATTTATGTATGTACAATAAAAAAATTGTCACAGTCACGAAAAAGGTTAGTGAGAAAAACTTAAAGTATTACGAAATAAAAACATGACGAAGTTTGTAGGGTCAAGTAATTTTCAATGAAATAAAGAAAAACAAAAAGAAAGGAACAAAAAGAGTGAAATGTGAGTGGTATGATAACACATCACACAAAAACCTTTAATATTTGTCATCATTATATGTATAAATATTTTTTATACGACTAGGTCAGCAAACAAGCGTACAGCCTACCTGATTGTAAGTGGTTATCGTAGCTTATAGACGCCCGCAGTAACAGAAGCATTTCACGCGTGTTGCCGACCCTACCCCCGATCCCATCCGGGAGCACTAGCCACCTTACTCACTACTTGAACACAACACTACTTCAGAGCACTGCTATTCATCTTCTGTAAGGTTTAGGTACTTCCTCAGACAGTCTACTTCAGATTTTGAACTGGACATGACACTATCCATAACGGAAGTAACTGGAGTATATATAAATTAAAAGTAAAAAACCTTTTAAAAAAACAAGCTTTTATTTGAATGCGCTAAAACGAAAAAAATAAATTTTTACTTTAAAACTTTTACCATCTACTTATAAAGTCATTACACATAATCTATAAGATAGAAAAGCTTGTCGCGAGGTATGAGTACTCGTATTTCCTTAGTTTGAAAACTTTAATAGTTAAAATCAATCACATCAATTTATTTAATTTACTTGTTTCCAAGCAAATCTTGCAAAAAAATTTCAGCTCAATTAGTTGAAGATATCTGCTTCAAAATTGAGTTGCAAGATTTCAGCCGAACGAACATACATACATACATGCAAACCATGCATTGACATCCAAATTGAACCTGTATACAAAATTTCAGCTCAATTGGTTGAAGATATTTGCTTCAAAATTGAGTTGCAAGATTTCACCCGAACAAACAAACATACATACATACATACAAACCATGCATTGTCATCCAAATTGAACCTGTATACAAAATTTCAGCTCAATTGGTTGAAGATATCTGCTTCAAAATTGAGTTGCAAGATTTCACCCAAACAAACATAAAATTTACATACATTGCAAGTTAAATAAAAGCTTGTAAAATACGTAACTTAACATTCAATGCATATGGAATAAAGCTATTAAGCAAAATAATATTTATTTGTCAACTTAGATTTAAACAAAGTGCTAATAAGTATTTTTTTTATTTTTTTTTTTTTAATCAAATTTAAGGGCTTTGTCGCAAAAGCGATTATGTCGCCCTGGTTAGGAGACTAAGATTAATTATTACATATACTTAACTAAGTTCGCTTATCCACTAACTTATATAACATTCGGGCCAAATCTGAGAGTGGGTCAGCCAGAATACTATTACATCTTCCCAACTCATTAATAATAGAACATCTATCTCTGATATCCTTGTTCCGGGCACATTCCATCAATATGTGGTAGAAGTCATCAACAACATTACAGACGGGGCAATTTGGAGATGTAATTTTCCGCATTAGAAATGAAAATTTATTGCATGGAATGTGTCCGGAACGAAGCCTCAGTGCTGTTACAGTTTCTGTTCTACTTAAACAAGATTTTTCTATCCACGGGGGTCGTGCAGGGTATGGTTGGATCGTGCGATACCATATACCTTTCTCCTTAGATCTTTGGTTAAAATATTCTTTAAATAGGTCATCACATTGAATTCTAAGCGTATATATATAAGTGGTAAAAGAAGGTAAAAGGTTAATAGGGATACCCTCAGTGGAAGCTTCTTTAGCTAAAGCATCGACTATCTCGTTGCCCGCTAGACCAATGTGAGATGGGATCCATTGTAAGATAACAGTTTTCCCACTGTCTTTGATTTGTGTAATTATATCTAGAATGGAGTAGGCTATCGTTGTACCTCGAAATGTCGAGGTGCAACGAGCCAAGTGCTGCAACGAGGTCTTGGAGTCAGTTAATATTAAAATATTGTTAGTATTTAAAGTTTTACTATAGGACAGTGCCTCTGCGATAGCAAGCAGTTCAGCTTCCATAATAGAGACTTGAAAGTCAATTTTCAATTTTATACAAAGTCCATTTTGTTGATCATAAAATGCTGCGCCAATGTTATTATTGCTATTTTTAGAACCATCTGTAAAAATTATGTAGAATGAAGTGTACATTTTGTTTATATAATTGCTACAGATTAATTTTAAATGAAAAGTATTATAATTATGTTTTGGTTTAGTTAATGTATCTACGTTAATTTTTATATTGTTTGCTATATCTATGTTGTTAACCCAAGTGCTTAATGTAAACATACCTAATTTTTTCCTAGAGTCAATATGCTTAGATTTTAAGTTTTCATGTATTGTGGTTAATAAGGGTACCCTTTTATTTCTCCAATATCTATTATTAGTTAAAGTAGTAAGTTCAACAATAAGTTTTAATACTAAACAATTTTCCATGGATTTACTTTTAAGCCAAAACTTACCAGCTAAATATCTTCTACGTAAATGCAAAGGAAAAAGGTATAACTCACTTTCCATTACATGGATTGGTGTTGTTCTAATAAAGCCGCCTATCACACGCATAGCCTGATTTTGAATTCTGTCTAATTTTAACAGGGATGTTTTTGTGCTGTTATCATATAAAAAACTGGCATAGTCAATCCGGCTCCGAATGACAGATATATATAACTTTCGCAAATGTTTTTGATGTACTCCCCATCCTGAACCCGCTAATAGCTTAAATATATTAAGGAATTTAAGTACTTTAATTGATATTTCATTTATATGTTTCCCCCACCTAAGTGATCGATCCAACCACACCCCCAAGTATTTCACAGAATCAACTATATCTAGAGGGTTATTATTTATACATCCCACCAAAAACATTCTGTAAAAAAACTAGCCAAGTCTCGATGGAGCTGCTTGTTTATCTCTAAAAAGTAATGAAATCTAGACAAAGTCGTACCAAGTCTAAGGTTCATTACTGCGATTTCTTTATTATTATAGTTAATGTCGTGTGACTTGGCCGTTAAAGGGTACACAAGGGTACAAAACTAAGAATAATATCCCATACTGGTATTGGTAATTGGACACTAGTGTCTCATTTTAGGCGGTTGTTGATAACACATGAATTCAGCATTGACAATGCTGACTTCTGTTCTCTTATTTTTGGAGCGTTAAATCGACCACCGATCTAACATAAAATAGACGTACAGACGGACTTCTATCAATGATTAGAAGTCCGCTGGTACTGGAAATAATTTTTTATACAGTTTGTTTCAGGCTTGCCTATACAAAAGTATTATTGAAATACGCAGCTTTATCAAGCCTACAATAGACTGGTTATTCAATCAACGTTTTCCAAGTGGCAATTTTCCATCGTCAATGGGTAGCGGTTCTGGCGACAGATTGGTGCAATGGTGTCATGTAGCACCTGGTTTTGTACCCTTGTGTACCCTTCAACGGCCAAGTCACACAACATTAACTATAATAATAAAGAAATCGCAGTAATGAACCTTAGACTTGGTACGACTTTGTCTAGATTTCATTACTTTTTAGAGATAAACAAGCAGCTCCATCGAGACTTGGCTAGTTTTTTTACAGAATGTTTTTGGTGGGATTTCACTTCTTTTTGTAGAAAGTAGAAACGTGGGCATATTCATGCATATTGATTTATTTTTTAGAATTTCTTATTTGACACATTTTTTTCTTTTTATTAACAGTTTTTTTTTATTATTACAATACAAATATTTCTTTTCCTTTCTTCCGGTTCTGATTCTTGTACTTGACGTGTTGGTATCACCACCACTCTTAGTCCAATGCATTATATTTTGACCAAATTTTGAGCGAAATTAATATTTTAGTGTAATTTGTGTAATATTCGAGTAGAATTAAGTTAAGAGAGCAGGCAGAGGGGAGGCATTCGCCCAGCAGTGGGACGCTATAGGCTAGATTAAATTAGAAGATGTGATCTGATTTTTGCAATGACAGTCGATTTTTTTATGTACCAACTAGCTAGGCCTCGCGGTTTCACCCACTGTGATTTGAGGAAAAAAATAGCGTTCCTTCTTAAAGCATAACCTTTCTCTTTAAATAGGCTATCCACCTCAGAGGAATTTTTCAATTCGAATCAATAGTTCTTGAGATTAGCGCGTTTAAACAAACAAACAAACAATTCAAATTTCAGGTTTACAATATTAGTATAGATTAGTACAGATTAAGATATATAAAACATCATATCTTTTACACTTCCGCGGCGAAAATATTTATATGGTTTAAGACTTTGATTGGATTGACAGAATAATCTGGAATTTTTCAAGGAGACCAATCAATTGAACTTTTTTTTGTATCTAATTCAATCAATTGAACTTTCTTTTTTTGTAATCTAATTCTTTTGTACATTTATTATTTATTGTATATTTAAGTAGCTTGATAATTTTCCTTAGACTAAATAAATTTCTGAACGCTCGCATAAATAAATATTTGACAACCAATATGTATAATGTCAATCCGTTTTCATTGCTGACATTATTATTAATTTTTAAAATCTAAAATACGCCAATATCCGTATATTGTGGATATATGTTGTCGATTCGAAACCTTTATTTAAATACGTTCTTTAATTTAAGGGTAGAGTTTACCATATCGACGAGATGAACATTAAACGTTTGACAGTTACGAAACACGAACATTATATACATATACTTCCATACGAATTTTCATTTCCACCAAAGAGTACAGTATATATGATTCCCACCTTTCAACCCCTTACACCCTGTTTTTCGCATTATATTTTATGTAAAGGTGGTATATCGATCTCTTCTAATAGTTTGATTGGGCTCTTGTGTTTTTTAATCAGGGTCACCAGGTACTCCAGATCTTCGATTATCCTAGTTTTTATAGTTTTCCCTTTATGTAGCCATTAAACCCTAACTCTGTACCAAATTTCAGCTCTCTGAGTTTATGGGAAGTACTAGTTCTATTTTGATGATCATGAGTGAGTGAGTGAGTGTCGTAAATGCGAAACTTTGCTTTCGCTTAACTTCTGAACTAAATGACCTACAGACTTGAAATTTTGGATTTTAAGTATGTGATTATAGCTTACTCGATGAAGAAAATTTCAGCGTTCTGGTCTTATCCAGAGGTTCTCAAATAGGGGCCTGAAAATGCAGCGAAATGGTTCGGGTAAAGGATGGTACGGCAGTGTTTGCTTCGCGCTCGACTTGGCGGGGGCACTGCCGTGCCCCCCGATACACAGAAGTCAACAGGACGTCGTTGCTGTCCTTTGTTAAAGATACATATTTTACTCTTATGTGTAGAAATGTCTAAATTTAGATTGTAAAATAGTTTCGTTAGAATGTTAAGTGCTAGCTGCATATTATTCCTAGCATCAATCAGGTTATTTGAGCTTAAGTACAATACATAATCGTCAGCATATTGCAAAATGGATACATTTGAAATAGATTTGCACACATATATTGTCCCTATATTAAATAAAAGTGGTGACAAGGGGTCTCCCTGAGCCAATCCACGACCTGTGCTTCGAGAGATCTCATAGTCTGAGCCTCTAATATGCAAATATCTTTCTTTGAGAAATGACCATAGATATCTACAAATATTTGATCCCACACCAAGACCATCTAAACAGAGTAATACATTACAGATATCGATATTATTATATGCATTCTCTATGTCAAGAAAACATCCAACAGTAAATAAATTTTTAGAAAAACCAATTTGGATTGAAGAAACTAAACAGGTTAAGCTATCTAAAGTCGAACATCCTTTCCTAAAACCCTTGGTCTCTTCGGAAAAAATATCATTATGCTCCATGAACCATTCGAGTCTGTGATTTATTATTGAGTGAAATATCTTACAAATGCAGGACATAAGAGAGATGGGCCTGATCGAGGCTATCGAAGCTGGATCGCGTCCAAGTTTTGGTATGGGTGCAATACGCACTTGGCGCCATTGGTAAGGAACAAAAGAACAGGACAAAAACTTATTATACAGAGTTAGTAAAACTTCCTTGCCCCTTTCAGGTAGATTTTTAACCATCGAAAATGATATATTGTCGCACCCGGGTGCAGTATCTTTTGACTTAATGCATTTTTCGAGTTCGTGTCTGGACAACTGATATTCAAGCTGTACGTTTACAGATCGGAATTGAGGATGAGGTGGTGTACAATAATCCGGGGATAAATTACATAAAAGTATCTCGGCTATATTTTTGTCTACATGAAACTTTGATGATCTGTACCCTTTCAACCAGCGTAGGCGGTGCCACATATTATTTGCTGTAGTATTTTCGTCTAAGGAAGAGCAAAACTTGTGCCATGATTCACTTTTAGCCTTCCTTAATAGTCTCTGGGCGGTTCGAATCTTATTCTGAAGTATATTTAAATTACTAGGAGTAGGATTGTGTCTAAAACGAGATAGGGCTAATCTTCGTTCCGCCACTGCTTTTGATAAGGTGGGATTCCAAAAAGGTTTGGGATGAAATTTATTATTGGGATTTACAGGAATTTTGAAGGATGGAATACTTCGATCTGCGGCTTCATTTATAATATCGACAAACGCATTATAGCTGCTTTGCAAATCATCGAAATTAAATATATTCCTTTCAGCAAATAACTTGTCTATGATTTTAGAATATTGCAGCCAGTCAGCCTTTTTAAAATTTCGTTTTTTTATAAATAAGGGAACAACACTATTTGAAGTAGATAGTTTAACCATAAGGTGGTCACTTCCTAAGGTTTCATTTATTACCTGCCAATTGAATCTAAAGGAGATATCAGAAGAGACCAAAGAAATATCAGGAGAGGACTGTTGCAGAACACCATTAACCAATTTTATACGTGTATAACTTCCATCATTTAAGGTAACTAAATTATTATCAATTAAGGAATCAAAAATTTGAATGCCTCGAGGATCCGTTTTGTTCGACCAATTTGTGTGGTGACCATTAAAATCTCCTAGAACTAAAGTTCGTGAAGATGCCAATGAAAAGATGTAATCCCAGTCACGTTGAGTTGTGTGAACATTTGGTGGACAATACACGGACATAACAGTTTCAATATTATCGCAATTAAATATTTTTATACTTACTATCTCAATATTATTGTTGGTTTGTATAGGATATAGTTGAGTTTTCAATGATTTGTGCGCAAATATACCCACGCCGCCCCAACCATCGGGTCTATCCCGCCGATAGATATTATAATCTTTTAGTGAAATATCAATATTCGGTCCTAACCAGGTCTCACTAATGGCTGCTATATCGATTTTACAAAAGCACAAAATATGTTCAAAATCAGCTAGCTTATGTTTTATACTCTGGGCGTTCCAGTGCAAGATATTAATATTATTTATTTTTGTCATCAAATATTCTTAGTAAAAAAGACCAATCGGGTGTATTATGAAATATCCAAGTTATTATCCACTCTACGCATATTTGTACCAAATTTTGTATTTTAACTTTAATCGATTCCCCTTTTCGTAAAATTATATTTTTAATTTTAAGTTTTAATTTATTAAAAGAAAAGTCACTTTTTTGTTTTTTGTTGCTCTCTTGTATGATATCTTCGTCACTCGTTTGGTCACTGTATTGCATATCTAGATCACTATTATTCTCCGTAAACGTCTCTTCTACGTAACTGGATTTCAGACGATTCTTTCGTGTCTTCTTCTTTACAGACGGTCCTTGTACAGTTAGGTTCTCTTCCACAACTTGACTTGCTATAGTATTTGGGAGGTTTTTAGATGCTATTTGTGCATAAGATGTGGTTGGTTGAGCGTTTGAGGTAAGTGTCACATTATCAGATATAGAAGTTGGATTTTGTAAGGTAGATTCGTCATAGCGTGCGGGCGAAGAAGGGGGAACATAAATATCCATTGCCTTTCTATACGAACAATTAAATTCAGCCATGATATCACGAATTCTTCGTTCCTTCATATATACTGGGCATGTCCTATCCAAAGCCATATGATTTTCATGACAATTAATACATTTGTATACTGTGATGTCACAGCTGTCGTGCTTACCCCCACATTTTGGGCAATATGATTTTACAGATGGGCACATTTTACGAGTGTGTCCATATCTCCAACAATTTGAACACTGTGTTACGGGAAAAACGTACGGTTCTACTCTTACTTTCATATCAAAAATGTATATGTAAGTAGGCAATGAGGAACCTTTGAAACCTACTCGAATTTTTTCGCAATCTGACCAGCCGATATCGTCTTTATTTTTTCTCTGGAGGCGTTTTACATTGATCACATCGGTGTTACATGAAATAGATTTTATTATGTCTTCTTCAGTTATATCTAATTCAATGTCCTTAATTACTCCATAAGATAAACCTACCTCAAAAGGTCGCTGAAACCTCCAACCCATTTCTATAAAATGGTCGCAGTTAATTAAGCGGTCTGCACTTTCCTCATTGTCGACTTCAATAGTAATTTTAAACGGATTGATATATTTAACTTTTGAAATATTTAATATATTCTTAGCCTTAAATAATTTGGCAAGCGCAAATTGCTTAGGAAAAATAGTTTTTGAAGTGACGGTCAATTGAATAGCTTCTCTCAACGCTTTCAATCTCTGTTTTCTCCGCACGACTTCAGTCCATTCATCTTGGCTTTCTTCATCTCGATTCCTTTTATTAGTCATATCATCGTCGTTTTCTGCTATCATTACATCCTCATTATGTTGTGTTAGTTCATCATTTGAGTTTAATTCTTCATTCGAATTTAAGTTTTCATTTATATTAGTTGTTGTTATATGTTCGACGACTTCGTCATCCTGAATTGTTTCTTGTTCCATTCTTATTAAGATATAAAATCGCACGCACTTGTAGCAGCCAGCCGGCACGCGCCGGCTAGCGAACTATGGTAGTAAACAATTCCGAGAATTATGAAGGTCACGCGCACTATTACAGCTATAATACGTCTATGCACTATGATGCACCGATCGTAACTTGCTAATAAGTATTTTATTAGAACTATCAATACATAAGTTACGAGTCCATTGATGTCGTATTATATCTTTAGGGAGAGCTCTATCGCTTTTGTAAAGACAAATAAACTTTAGCTATACTTTTGTTGCAATAAAGCTTTTTTCACCTTCTACTGGTGTATGTAAAGAAATTTTTTTTCCTTTTAGTAAATGACAGCAAATGTGTTAGTTTTTGACAGTCCCAAGGGTTTTGAATGTTGGTTTTGTTTGTATGTAATGTAACTTTTATGTAGAGATCTTTGAACTGTTTGTTAATTATGGAACAAGTTTGTGACGTATGCCGTCTTTACATTTACATCCTCAATTATAATTCCATGTGTAATTATAAAAGGAGATGTTAAACCAGTGAATAACTAGCAATGCTTTTTTGTTATTTTTATTGGGTTTATATGGCTTCCAATAAGCTTATAAAAGTAGGTAACGATGTCGGATAGCGGGAATTTGTATAAGTTAATAAGGTCTATACATTTAATTAAAATTGTATGGTAATTAAAATTTGTCGCACAATGTTACGGTGCGAAATTAATTGATTTTCCATTTTATAAATGTAATTAAGTATTATGAATCTATAAAAGAATACTTTTATAACTAAAATTAATACTATAATGAGCTAATTAATTTTACATTTATAATAAATCGTATGTAAAATGTTAATTCATTCGAATATTTGTTTTTTTTTTTAAATAAATTCTTGAGGTTAATCACGGTATTTTGATACAACATTTTCATTACTTTATAGTTCTTATCGTCATGTATTTTAACATCTGTAAACGTACAATATTTACTTAAGGTCTGCTCTATTTCCTTACCAAATTTATTAAAAAGCAGTTCAAAGTCAACTATTTAGGATTTAGAGTTTAAACTCTAGTAGGAGTAGAGTCTACGAACAAACAGACACACAGATAGAGTTAATATTGCATTTATAGTAATAGTAGAGATTATATTAATATATACAATCTGAGGATAACGCGATACATTGCACATCTATTAAGTTACTAGGATCATGAAGTCCTAATAGATACATTAGATACACGAGATATGTTAGCGTTAATATAATTGAGGCGAACCAAAGCAAACGCATTAATTATAATAACTTAATGGTGGAAATTAATTTCACAATCAAACCAAAATTACCTGTGTTAATAATATCCTCTGTCGTTGACCGTTGGGTGTTTAACATGATTTAGGCGATGAATACATTGGGCGTGTATCAATTAATCTATGCAACTAGTTTTATCCCGCAAACGTGTCTGTAGTTATTTAATAATTTTAAGTTATGGTGGATATTAAATTGTAAGTTATTTATTATAACTAGTGGTCGCCCAGAGGTCGAAATTCGAAATTCGACCATAATTAAAAATTTAAATTAAAGAAAATCAAAAAATAATGAAAATAAAGAACCTTTTTAAAAAATTTCAATTTGACTACAGATTTTGACAATCAACAAATAGAGTATAATATGCGTGTGTGTGTCAAATACATGGTAGTATGTGTAATGTTTTTTGTTTTGTTGTTTTTTTGATTTAATATATTTTTATGCATAATTTTAAATAAATATTAGCATTCTGCACTCCTTCTCTATATAAACTATAAGGGTACGACATACTCTTCCCTCCACGCAGTTTTCGTAAAAAAACGGTACAAAGTTTTTGCTTATATAGATTAATTCATAAACAACTTTAAAGCTGTCGACGTCATCCTCTATCTATTTTGTAAAAAAAAATGAAAGTTTATACGTTTTATCAATACAGCCTCTCTCCTTATCTTGATAGCTATTTCTATAATTTTTGTATAAGAATTAAGAAGAAAAAAGTGTGTATTAGCTATAATTTAAAAAATTATAATATTGTACCTAACTACTTATACATTTTTTTTGCTAATACGTTTCATTAGAATGTATAAAACGACTTTATTTGTAGTATAGTCAATTAAAAAAACTAATTAAGTAATAATAATAAAAAAACTGCAATGTTAAGCTTATTAAAGCTATGAATTAACTTAGCTAATCATAAAATTAATATTAAAAAAAAAAAGTTTAAAACATTTATCACATTTAAATCACAATAAAAATGTAATTGGGAGATTAAAGTAAAAAATCTAAAATGGAAATTCTGTAACAATGTAACGGGCTCATTTAATAAGTAATTCCTGTGGGTTTTGCAAAGTTTTAGTACAGAAAATAAAATTTTGTTTAATGTTGCCGCGAACCCGCGAGCGGAATAGCCCATTTGATCTCCGAATAATGGTCCCAGAGCAACAAACGCCACGTCAATGTGGTATAAAGACGGCGAATACAGATGCTAGAAGTTATGGAGAGGAAAGGTTTGAAAATGTTTACTAGTAAGGCATTATATACTGAACAAAATACTTTTGAAATTCAAATAATTATCATGTTATTTCCAATTAGACAAATATGTTTGGCAAATTTAGTAGTTATTTGGAGGAAGACAATATATGTATAATAAAGATTATTTTTTTCAAAGAATTTATTCAAAAAAACTAGTAGTTATAAATGACTATAATTATATATTGATTATTTCTCACTATGACACGATCTACATATAAATTATTATTTCTTAGAAATTACGTATAGTACACGGCCGTAAATAATGCACATCGACTTTTAGAAAGAGACAATCAGCTAATTTGAACTTTGTAGAGCGTTATCTCTGACGCACATTACCTATGAGACGTATCGGACTGTCAGTATTTCATATGACAGATCTAATAGTGTAAGAACCCAGTTCCCAGATCACCTGTCATATTTTTTTGAAGGACAAAATATATTAAATTCAAATTCAAAATATTTTATTCAGCATAAAATTATTACGATTTCTTACTGAACGTCATGAGTCTACTACCAGTTCGGAAAGAAAAAGCCTCTGATCTGAGAAGAACTGGCGAAAGAAACTCAGCGAGACTAATATCATTTTTTTAATCATGTTTTTTTTCCAAAGCAGATTGAAATTTACAATAATTTTATAGGTTGAAATAGCCTGGCGGCGATCACATCATTCCCAAGGCGTACTGTCTTCTATAAAATCTTTAATCGAATAATATCCTTTAGTACACAAACGTTCTTTCACAATTTTTTTTAATTTGGCTGCTTTATATACGTAAAAATGTTATTAACCAGCTATTTTAGTATTTATCGCCAGACACTAATTATATTACTATATTTTAAAACATGTAGAAAATATTTTAGCAACTCTTTATACTACGATGTATACTGTAATGTTTTGTCAATCAGAAACAAGGAAGTCTGGGGTCTGGGATCTTGGACTATAACGCTCTACGAAGTCGAAATTAGCCGATTGTCTCTTTCCAAAGGTCGATGTGCAATATTTATGGCCGGGTACTATATTTTAAATCAATGTCGACTTACTCGTAATTTATCATATCCAATTATTACATTTCTTTCTGACATCATTGACGTGTAGCAAAGATGCCATTTCGCAAGAGTTTATTGCATGAAATACGTACCTAAATAACATATTATATGTGAAATTTTCCTCGTTTTAACTCGTTTTAACACTTATCATTTGTAATGAAAATCTCATGTTAGTATTATACACACAATTTAACAAAATAAACTTAAAATCTTTTATAAATATTTTTATTAGATCGAGTGTACATTTGTTGTCTCCTCTCTTTTTTCCTCTCTTTTCAAATTCTTTGAAATATTTTATTTGAATCTTACAATTTATTGTTTGAGAAAAAAATATATACTTACATTACAAAGTCAAAAACCAAGTTTTATTTGATGACTTGCAAAATTAAAACACTTATGACATATTCACTGAAAAATTAACACTTTTTAAAGCGAAAAATCAAGAAACATTGAGTTAGGATATTCACAGCAGTTCCTAATCTATATATATAATTATATAAAAGAGATTTCCACCCATATATTGACTCATTACGATATCTCTGGAACCATAAGGCATAGAGACTTGAAATTTGGTAGGAATATTCCTTTTGCCGAGTAGAGGTCAGCTAAGAACGGATTCGACGAAATTCCACCCACAAGAAGGGGTTGCGGGGGCTAATAACATATATGGCAAAACAACGTTTGCGGGGTCAGCTAGTATTTTATTAAAAAATTACAGTTAAAAGGAAAGGAAGTTACAGCGACACGACTGTTCAAAATTTCAAACAACACTTAAAAACAAATAAAATACAGCTGCTTTTAATGTAATATACTGAACGAGATATTTTACTAGCCTTTGAAAACTCTTTCAATGTACAAATTAGTTTTCGTAGACTGAAGACACTGGATGGAAAATATTTACTAAAAATATATAACAAAAGACCGCATTATAAACAGCTGTTAGATATTGTAGCAACTTAAACGAGACATTGTCTTTAAATAGGCCTTGTATTAATTATGAAACAAAGTTTTTAAACAAAAAATTTTAAGCCAATATATTAAACAAACATCTAGTAGCTACTCAACGACCCATTTCAAGGTTTTTGTGTTGGGGGTCTGAAAAAAGAAACAACATAAAGACCAACATCTAAACCACGAACAACGTTTATCTGGCCTAGCATTGTTATGAGTAGAACTCGAACCAGTGACCATCAGCAAACCAGGCTCCCTGATCGCTTGGTCCAACGCGTACTCAATTTTGTATGCATAAAAGAATCATTTTCGTAATATTCACAGTTAAATTTCGGTTATGAAGCTGACTTTAAATATATGGTACCTATTGATCCACTGTTACGAGTCGCGGCGAAATGTTTTATTGCTTATATCTGCAATTATGACGTAATCTCTCGAAAAGTTAAGGAATTTTTGAAAGACTCTGTTTCTGTTACTTTCTACAATCTACATAAACAATCTTAGAAAATTCGCACGTTCTACTTTATTGTACTTTTCAATATTATAAATGCGATTTTAATATTTATTTACTTTTATTGTACACTCCAAAAACAATTTAGATGTCATCCTGTAAAATCTATTGAATCAATTGTGGATAAAACTCGGTAAGTAGATAGTTGAATATACAACTAGCGACCCACTCCGGCTTCGCAAAGGTGCAATGGATGATACTAAATTTAAAATATAAAATAAATATTTGAAATCTAAGCGCAAAAAATGTATTTATTTACGACATAACATTAGAAAACTTTAAAACTATCAGTGTTCCTCTACCATATTATGCATATTGTATTATACATATAAACCTTCCTCTGGAACCACTCTATTTACTAAAGAAAACCGCATCAAAATTTGTTGCGTAGTTTTAAAGATCTAAGCATATATACAGACAGACAGCGGGAAGAGACTTTGTTTTATAATATGTAGTGATAACACATATGCTTGTGTTTATTTCGGAATTCCCGCAAAGTTGACAATAACGGGACAAGGAGGTTTTTTTTAAATACCACTAGGATGTCATATTAGTGTATACAGTACCTACAAAGTCCATCGGGCATTAACTCGTTCATCGTAACCTCTTGCAAAGGAAAGAGTATCGCAAGCATGCTCTCGGTCTTAGTTTTGTAGTCCACACAGTCCACAGTCTTGTAAGACTAGTAGCAACGCAAACGCGTTGCTGGCTGTACTCTTTACGTAGTACTATTTACTAATCAGTAATCTGTGTCTCGGTGTCTACACAGTTCCCAGTCATTACCTACCTAATTTTAAATGCAACAACTGAAATATTAGAACTTTTTGTGATGATGGAACACGAAAGAAAATGAAAAAAGTAATCTTGGTAATGGATTCTAAAAATTGTATGGATAGTAAAATAAAACTTATTTGAAATCAGATAAATATTTAATTAGGAATTAGGTGACGCCACGTTGGCGCAGCGGTCACGGCACTGGATTGCTATTGGCTGTTGCGCTGGCGGTTACGGGTTCGATCCCCGCACACGACAACATTTGTATTGGCCATATAGATGTCGCCGTGGTCTGGGTGTTTGTGCAGTCCTGTGGGTCTCCCCACCGTGCCTCGGAGAGTACGTTAAGCCGTTGGTCCCGGTTCTTATCATGTACACCTGATAGGGATCGTTACTCATAGTAGGTATTATATTCGCCAACCCGCATTGGAGCAGCGGCAGCGTGGTGTATTAAGCTGCAATCCTTCTCCTACATGGGGAAGAGGCCTATGCCCAACAGTGGGATATTACAGACTGAATCGTGATCGAATCGTGAAATATTTCAATACGGCTAGGATAAGACAATATTACGATATCTGCTATAGTTAAATTGGCTACATAAAGAGCTGGTTTTATTATTGTTAAGCTATTATCGATTTTTATGACTGCGACTTTCTTCTCTTTCAGCTCTCTAGCTTGTTAATATTACGCTCCCAACGGTAAATAAAAACGCTTTTAAAGTGAAGTTTAATTTATAAATAATTTATATCCGTGATCGCTACTCTTATAAATTACATTCTGCTATAATTTTGAAGAATGTTTTATTGAAATTATACTTTTATCGTTCCCCCGTTGCATTTATTAATTTACTTTACGTGGCTAGCTGATTAAATGTTAGCCAACCTTCTCCTTTATAAGAAAAAGTGTCGAGCTCTGTCCCTTACATTAATCATTCATTTAACATTTGAAATTGATGCTGTTAGTAATTTTTTTTTACGAACTTATCTATGAGTAGCTACTATAATCCTTCGATTTTTTTATACGACTAGGTCGGCAAAGAAACGTACAGCTAATATAGTGGTAAGCGATTGCCGTAGCTTATAGACGACTACAACACCAGAAGCATCGCAAGCGCGTTGCCAACCCCCCAAAGGAGCTCTAGTAACCTTACTCATCACAGGAAAACATCACTGTTTGTAAGCAGTACCTATTATTTAGCTGTGATCTCCTGTAAGGTCGAGATAGTTCCCCAGTCGGGTTGCTCTAAATTTTGAGCAGAATATATCCTGATGTGTCCTGCTTTCAGTTAAATAAAAACGCTTTTAACATGTAAAAATAGTTTGCAAATTATTACTTAATTGTTGTAGACTGTTTAATAATATTCAATTAAATGTATAAGGAGTAATTTGAAGTTCGTAATTTTTCTTTGTAAGTATGCGACTTAGTTAATATTAATTTACGAATAAATCCATTTATTAACAGATCATTCCTTTATATAGTAGCAGACTTTAGTACTTGGTTTAAAATCGTTCTAGTTTTTAGTTTACCGTGATAAATATTTAAACTTGGTCATCTATACTAATATATAAAGCTGAAGAGTTTGTTTGTTTGATTGATTGTTTGTTTGTTTGTTTGTTTGTTTGAACGCGGTAATCTCTGGAACTACTGGGCCGATTTGAAAAATTCTTTCAGTGTTAGATAGCCCATTTATCGAGGAAGGCTATAAGGCTATGTGTTATCACGCTAAGACCAATAGGAGCGGAGTCCACGCCGACGAAGTCGCGCGCAGAAGCTAGTATTAAAATATAAAGGAACGCTAAAACGTAATTACAGTATTAGGATGTTAGCTTTTATTCAGAAAAAAAAATTCAAGTAAGGAGACTTTTACAGCTACTAAGCTAAAGAGCTCTGATCAGCTCCCGCAAAGGCCGTGAATAACACGACAGCTTTTGTCTACCAAGAAATTGGAACTAAAATACTATTTTAACAATCTTGTAAACTAGTAACAAATACAAAAAATGTATCGAATATAATATAGCGAATCTAATGATCTAGCGGTAGAATACGCGTTGGTAAGCGTTTTACGCTTTCTACTAATTGGGTGTAAACCCAATTCAAAATAAAGTAGTAAAAGTATAACAGTAATAAAAATTTTCAACAACCTATCCGCTATAAAACATTTATCATAAAACTTCATTCATCTTAACGTCTACTCAGATCAATGTTCATATCATGTGAGATCACTTTCCAATAAGTATTTCTTGATTGATTACACTACTAGAAAATAGGTTGACCGACGCTGATCCGTTTCCATGACAACTCAGCAGCTTTCATCCATTTTACAAAGATCTCTGTCTACTTCGAGCCACTTCAATAATTCTTCGTTATGCAGCTCATCTTAATTTGGATACATCGTTAGAATTTGTACAGAATATAGGTCTTAATATGCTCAGAATAAGGGTGAAATTAGTAAAGGTCAATTTGTGAGGGCTTCACGTGTGTTGATTGGCTTCGCTGACAGTTAAGAAGATAAACGATCACCGTCATTTGTCATTCGTGTCCCTCGAGCGTTGACTAGAACTTGAAGGAACATTTATGCATATCACCCGTCTATACTGAGCAAACAATTTTAGCATTTATTATGTATATTTTAAGTAGTATTTTGTAATGAACAAAAACAGCGACTACGCTTGAGCTGTGCGGTTGGCAGTGCCCTATTTAATACAGCTAATGAGAATTTTCGTCGATTGATTGATGTTTTATTAGCTTTTCCATTGTGCATACTGTTATTGTAATGTAAAATGTTCTAGTAACTCTATCCAATTCTGAGTTTACTGTTTTTTAGCATTAAATCACTACATATTACAAAACAAAGTCAATTCCCGCTGTCTGTCTGCCTGTATATATGCTTAGATCTTTAAAACTACGCAACGGATTTCGATGCGGTTTTCTTTTATATATAGAGTGATTCCAGAGGAAGGTTTATATGTATAAAACATGCATAATATAATAGAGGAACAGTGATAGTTTTAAAGTTTTCTAATGTGATGTCGTAAATAAACACATTTTTGCGCTTAGATTGCAAATATTTATTTTATATTTAGTATCAGCATTGCACCCGCGCGAAGCCGGAGCAAGTCGCTAGTTTTGTGATAAAAGCAGAATTGTTTTTTTTTGGTTCAGTAAATTTAGTCCAAAAGGAGAGCAAAATTTTGTTTCCAAAAATTTACCTGAATTGAAAGTCTCGTAACATTTTCGTGTTAAATAAGTCCAATTCTTTGGCTGAAAAATCATTAAGCTCGCCTGTCACTGCTGTCAGTAAAGCAATAAGACGAAGAGCGAAATTCTTGCATGCAAGCTTCTAGCATGTTTTAATTGCATACGTACTTCGGGGCATAAATCTATGGACTTTTTTGGAATACTCTGTTACAAAATATTTTTGTTTTGAACGATAATAGCATATATTTTGATAGGTTGACACCAGTTCCTTAAAAATGGTTTTTTAGGGTAATACACATGTTGGCACATTACATTAATGTCACGGAAACATCGGATGTCAAAGACGGGACCGATAACGAAACTGCTGAATCAGATATACGACAAAAAAGGAGGAAAACATAAGTCTCTTAACTTCTTATATGTACTTCAATGATACTTAGACCTGTAAAAGTTACCGTTACTAATATCTCAATATTATGTTGACATTGTTTTGGTGTAGTGGTGGGTATGCAGCGCTTTATTACTGACTAGCTTCTGCGCGCGACTTCGTAGCGTGGACTCCGCTCCTATTGGTCTTAGCGTGATGATACATAGCCTATAGCCTTCCTCAATAAATGGGCTATTTAACAGTGAAAGAATTTTTCAAATCGGCCCAGTAGTTCCAGAGATAACCGCGTTCAAACAAACAAACAAACAAACAAACAAACAAACAAACAAACAAACAAACAAACAAACAAACAACCAAACAAACAAACTCTTCAGCTTTATATATTAGTATAGATTGGGATAAATATTTGTATTTGTGCAAATATTTCTTGCCGGCCTGGTTGTCTATCCTTGTGTGTACATATTCGTAATGTCTGCCATCTTTAATTTAAATTCATCAAGTAGTTTCGCGCGATGCAAGGCCAAGATACCAATGTATAGGGCCAAGATGAAGACAGAGAAATGTTAAAATTCTACTAAAAACATTTATAGATTTAATATTCATTGTAGAATACGCTCCAAATAAAGTTTTCGAAATGTCTATATATCGTAACTCTTGTTAATACAGTACTACTATTTTCGATATTTATTTGAAACTTATATATATATATATCAAACGATAGATGGCGTTGTTAACTAATACATACTAGAAGCATAATATTATCTTATCTGCCTATAAAATTGATTAACTCTACTCACAAAACAACGAGAACAGGTCTTTTCTATACATATAAATAAAATTGGAGTGTCTGTTTTTAATATTAAAATAACCACTTTTTACTAAATGCATATGGATCTATACACGAAACATATACCAAAATAACATTTTTTACAATTTTTGTCTGTCTGTCTGTCTGTCTGTCTGTTTGTTCCGGCTAATTTCTGAAACGGCTGGACCTATTTAGACGGGACTTTCACTGTCAGATAGCTGATGTAATTGCGCGTAACTTAGGCTACTTTGATATTAGAAATTTATTTATTTTAATTCATAATTATTTCGAAACGTCTCGAAAAAATTTACGTTCCGTCACAACTTTAGGTTACGTCCGTACACTCCGTCTAATCGTTTATTGTCTTTTTGACAGTTCCAGACATTTCGAAATTAGTGATTGCCTCACAGGTTATTAATTCGATTTGAAATAATAATCGATTTTATTTAAGAAGAACTTTCAATCGATTTAATAAAAATATTTTTAGTTTAAAAATATTAATTATTCGTTTATCAGTTAGTTTGTTAAATAAATTAGTAGTTAGGTATGTGATTTTCCAAGTATATTAATTTGCTCATAGCTCTTGATTAAAACTTGATTTAGACTTTATTAACCATGCATTTGAAAGTTTAATTTCGATAACGCGTGCATAGTTACATTTTAGGGCAGCCGTCAAAAAATAAATAAATGAATGAACAGAGTTATTGCTGCTTACTCTTTGTTTAAAATCAACTTCAAGATTTCGACTTAATTCCTTGCAAATAATCAATCTTGGAGTCATAGATACTATATATTTTTATTTCCTTTTTTTATTAAATTTATAGAAACAATAATTAGAGGACGTATAATTATTTTTATCATAATTATGGTCAATTTATCGTATTGCAAGAACTGTTACATAGTCCGTGGTTGTTTGTTATGCATTTCAATCAATCAATCAATTCGTCAATAAAGTATGACATTACTGGAGAATTTTTTAAGTACGTTATTCCGAAAAAAAAACTGTAATATATAGGCGTGAGCTGTCACAAAGATAATAAGCGATTGGACGGAGTATGTCTGTTTTAAATACTAAAGTGTTGTAACTAATTAATTGCTTAATTTCACCAGCTTCATTCGATTTAAATAGTAATTAAATATTGTGTAGTGATCTCTACTGAAAAGAAAGATCAATCAATCAAATGATTGAGTGATTGATTGACTGATCTGTACAGGTTGTATGGCGCTTATAGGCGTAAATAAAATTTTGAATTGGTGGTACGTGACTTAACGTCCACGCGCGTACGTAACGCATACGCAGCGGAAGGATGTTAGATGAAAGACGACTAGGCAAAAGTGGTAGAAAAAACTTGAAAATAATAAAGGAAGATTATGACAGAGACGTCAATATTGATACTATAATTGAAAATGAAATAATTATATTTACAAATGACGATAGCTCAACTGACGATTTTGGCTCATCATCCTATGAAAATGATTGAATGACGATTCAATCACTTTTGCTTTTTCTTCATTTTTATCGTGGTTTATTAGGTTTTTTTGCATGCCTGACGTTTCGGATACTTTACGGCAACCATGGTCACGGGAGGACCATGTCTTCATGTCCAAAACCTCATAAACCATGACATAATTCGTTCATTTTAATTATTGAAATTCGCGTAAACATTAGAAAACAATATTAGAAAACAATGTAGTAGTATACTTAAGTTTAAGTTGTATTTTCTAATCAAAATTTTAATCCAATGCACTTTACATTACATAATCAAATCCATCAAATACTCATACAAACTTGAATCGATTTATCGTAAGTATCGAGTACCAAGTCGCATACGACTAACCGTAACCATAGTTATAATTATAAAAAGTAACCATAGTTACTTCACTATTTACATCGCGATGACAAATGTCAAAAAATGCTTATTAAATTGTGATGACTATAGTTATGCCTAAATAAAGCAGGAGGCCAAAATCCCAAGATTGCGACGTGAAAAGGAGTCTCAACAGGATACCTATGGAAAGTTGTCTTACAAACGTCTAGGTCGAATGAGAGTAGTTCTGGGAGGAATGAAAATTACTTTATAAAATACATCAAAATAAATTACTTCATCGTTAGCATTTTGTACAGCAAATACCGCCAAGTCTGAACGTTTATTGACATATTTACAAATGTACTTTATTGACTTAATACTGTTACAGAGTTCAACGTTGATATTATGTGCTTTAAAAGTGCGCGAAAGTACCTATCGGTGAAAATGGAACAATCCAGCGATTGTCGACATCTATAGCGTTAGTTCGTGATCGGATTGTCGTTGTTAAGGCCTCTACTGACAGCGGCCGATCCGTTCCGACGATACGTTCTAGCCCGGGGCAACGAAATGAAACTTCGTAACATGAACAAGAGTTTTTTTATGAATTTTAGTCTTTGTCAGTTGCAACTCCCTGGTTGAGGTAGGCAATGGCAGCCTCCCAAACATCGAGAAAAAAATATTTTTTAGTCATTTCTTCCCACCTTAAAATTTGTCGGATTATAGTTTACCTACCTAATATTTTGAAGGAAAAATAACGTCAGCCAGCTGACATACTGGTATAAACCACCATGTTACAGTCAGCTAACATTATTTTTCCTTCAAGATATTAGGTAAACTATAATCCGACAAATTTTAAGGTGGGAGGAAATGACTAAAAAAAATTTTTCTCCATGTTTGGAAGGCTGCCACTACCCACCCCACCCGCGGACTCACAACTGACAAAGACGAATATTCATAAAAACAAAATCCCTTATTCATGTTACGAAGTTTCGATTGGGAGGAAATGATTGACCGATTTTTTACCTGGCTCCCGGACCATTCCATCCTTCAGAACGGATAGTGGTATCGGATCGCAATGCTCTTTATACTGCGATACGGGCGACGATCCGTTCTGCGATACATAAAACTATCCAGTTAAAGATTGTATTCGAAACGGTCGCGCACACCCAACTTTAACATATAAAAAGAGTCGAGGAAATTAATATGAGTACCTACAGATGACGGAAGTTCTGATGAAGAAAGAAAAGAAGAAGAAGTAATTTTACTAGCTTTATTGTTGAATCGAAAAAGAAAAATTTGGGTCCATAAAATTAATAAAAAAAGAAATGTATTTGGCGAACGCACGGCGTCAATCAATGTTTTTGTAAAATTATCCGCCATTTTTTAACGTAACGCACCGCCGATCATGCGTTCTCTGCCTCTGGAGACAGATCGCAACTGATCGGCGTGCGATCACTAGAACGCGTGCGATAGATCGCAGGCAGCGAGAAGGCGTACTTGAGCGGCCATAGGTTACAGAGAACGCATGCGTTCAGATCATAGAGCAAAAACAAAGGTTCAGATCGCATCCTTAGATCGTATCGTCGGAACGGATCGGGCGCTGTCAGTAGAGGCCTTTATACCACCATATTCAGGTAACAGTATTTGTGGTAAAAGTTTTAGGAAATCTTTTATATAATAACTGAAATAAAAATGCAAAAACGAATAAAAAACTAAATAAACTAAATAACTTTTTTGTTAAATTCCACGCGGACGAAGTCGCGGGAACAGCTAGTTTGTAATAAAAGTGAATGCATAATATATGAGAATGACTATTATCGACGATGAAAGTTTTTTTCTTAAGATTTAGGTAGCGTATAGGCACGATATCGAATACCATCAATCACTTACAACGGTAAAAGAAATACGAATCAAGCAACCTGATAACATTGACACGTTCACAATCTAGCGCCGGTTTTGGGGAAAACTCGGAACGAATTCTTTATACTTTGTTCGTGGAATATGTAAATTTTATCTTAGACTTCTTAGAGTTTCTCGATTTAGTTTTTAGTTCTCTTATTTCCTTTTAAATGTTTTTTATTGTGCTTATTAATCGTTTAAAAAATAATATAAAATTATAAAGTTTTATTTTTGTATTGTATTTTTTATATCGGTAGGGGCAATGTTTAAGATATAAGCACCTTTGTAAGCAGCCCGACTGGGGAAGTACCTCAACCTTACAGAAGACCACAGCTAAATAATACTGTTTTCAAGCAGTATTGTGTTCCTGTTGGTGAGTAAGGTGACCAGAGATCCTGGGGGGGATTTGGGATAGGGTCGGCAACGCGCTTGCGACGCTTCTGGTGTTGCAGGCGTCTATAGGCTACGGTCTTACCATCAGGTGAGCCGTGCGCTTGTTTGCCAACCTAGTTACATTTAAAAAAAAACCTTTGTATTTACTATCAATGTTTTCGCATTTCTCAGTTCTTTTATATCATACCGGAACCACGCAATAAGTAGAACTCAGTTGGTCTTTTTGTCCGGTCGTAAAAGCATTCATACTGACATGTGTGAATAATGATCGCGTCACACTCAAAGTAGAAAATAGTGTAGACTTGAAAATACTTAAGCAAATGTCTACAACGTGTGGCCAACATTAAATTCTTTCATTATATACTCGCCGACCCGTGCTCACTTCGTTGCGCGTTAATTATATTTTTAATAATTGTTCTAACGACGATATCTCAAAAACTATTCACTGATTGATATAGTGTATAGGGCAATTTCAATCTGCATTAAATGCCTAAGCTAACTAACATATTCATTTGGATAAGCATTAATACTGAACTAAAGAAAAGTCTTTGATTCACTAGTTTATTGATTTATATTCTAACGCTACTTTTGTTTGTTGGTTAAGAATACAAACTAATTTTGCTGAAATTTTTGGAAATAGAGCGTCCTAAATATTACATTTCTATACTGTTTACAATAGGCAACTTTTTTTGGTTATGCGTAGGGTTATGCGTGTGCGTTTGCATGTATATGTGTGTCAGAGAAATAAATAAATTAAAAAGCAGTCACAAATATGCATGCTTCGTTTAACAATACAACGCTATGCTATGTTTTTAGTAGGAACATTACTAAAATGATCTTGATAAATACTCAGCCCTAATTAAGGTACGTCACACATTATCTGATCAAAATTTCTAAAAAAAAACTTCCAATTATCCGCTATATTACCCTCGTTCCCTAGACGATAGCTTTGGGTATATAAGAATTTATTGTAAACACTGATTATTACATGGACAGTACCGCCGACGGTCCGTGAAATTATGCTTTAGGCATCGCGTTAAGCCCACCGAATGATACCGCTTATGCCATAAGCGGAGGCGTTTTGTTTTTTATTATATTAACTTAATTATTGTGTATTTTTGTGCAAATTATAACTTTTTACATAGATATGTCCTATTTTTTGTTTTTCTATTTCAATAACAGATAGCAGTTTCTATTCTCGAATACGCAAATCAAGAAAGAAAAGTAAAAAGATCAAAGATGTAATAATTTTTGGATTGTTTGGCAATTTTCTTTCAGTTCTACTTATAATACGATTGTACTTTTTATGTACACTCATAATAATAATATATTTATTTCAGGCCTGAAACCAATATTATAAATCTCATAATGTAATAATTGAAAATTTTAAAAATTATAAAAAAGTCATCAACAATGAAAATAATAACACTAAACAAGAATAAACACGTTAACAATTAATTACAATGATTTTAATTACTATTAACTATAATTATATCTAGAATATGGTAATATTCAGTTAAGTATTTAAAAAAAAAACTTTAATTAACCAAGAATACAAATATATTTTTTGTAACACTAAATTTGTTATTTTCAATGATAAAAGTACATAATAAAATGCTAAAAACAATGTTTATTTTTTTTTAATCTGTAACTTATGAATTGGGGCTACAGCATGGCACTGCGGCGGCCATAGGGTAGATCTTTACGTAATACCTGGTGTTTAGTTTATGTTAAGGGGTGTTTAGGGGAAACGTGCGAGGGAAAAATATTTCGTTACGTATTTTATGGTCACCGCCCCTTAATTAGTGGCGAAATTCAAACAATTCCTTTATGCAACAAATTTTTTTTAGTACTTTACAAAAATTATTATTTATTTTATGAAGGGCGAAAGAAATATAGTAGATAATTGATTGTATTATTAGATTTAGATAATATGAATCTATACTAATATTATAAAGAGGTAAAGTTTATAACTTTGTTTGTTACGGGGTAATCTTCGCAAATACTGATCCGATCATGAAAATTCTTTCGCTAACAGAAAGCTACACTATTCAGGAGTGACAAGATAAAAGGAAAAAGATAAAAATATATAAATATTTTAAATCAGCAGGATTTGAACCTACGCCCTCTGACGTGCCGTGTCAACAATTCAATCTAATCAAGCATTATTATTATTATTTGCCTTAGAAATTAATTGGTGATTTTAAAACATTTATATTTATCTGATTTGCTGAAAATAGTGAGAGTGTATTGGAACATATCAAATTTCACCGTACCCTTCTTATATGAAATGGATTATAACACCCAACGAAGTGGGCACGGGTCGGCTAGTCTGTTATAAAAGTATATTATGTGTTATTAAGTTTAACAAAATAAAGTTTTCAAAAGAGAAAAAGCTAAATTTTTCATTTTAATTCTAACACCTACTGTAAGTAGATATACGTTTCTGTACATGACACACATACACACACAAGGACACATAGACACACACACACACACACACACACATATTTATTTTTGCTTTCCTTTTAAAAGATTTAGCTAGAATGCGTTTGATGTTCACTGATATACTCGTAATATATCACTGGATAAATAGAATTATTAAAACTATTCAAAATTGCGGACAACTAGAGATAAAACAGCAAAAATAGTGAAGTTACCCACGTAAAACGCTAGATTGTCTTGCCAGTTTTACTCATCTAATCTTGGATCTCCAACTATAAACACAGCACAGATTACTAAATAGTTACTACGCACTATAAGTAGGAACATAATTAAGAAGTTTTTATTTTGAGAATTAAACAGCAATTAAAATTTTATGTTTAATTTATCTATTTTGTAATTTATACAAATTTTTCGCTACTATAATACCATTAGGAAAAATAAATTATGTATTTATTAATTAAACTCTCAATTTCAATAATACTTTTTAGGGCTTATTTGAAATTTTATTAAGTAAATAATTATTCTATATTTTTAATATACTTTAATTAAATGGTCCCGTAATCGAGAAAGCACTTAGAAGTATTTATTAATTCCCTTTAGTTTATTAATTTATGATAAAATAATTTTTGAATATAACTTAGATGGTTGCCGTATTAATATTCCTATTAATTTCTCCAACAAATTTAATAAAAGGTTTTAATGAAATTAGCTTTTGAACATAATATTTCATATATAATTTAATTAAAATTCGATATCTTAACGAATGCACCCTTAAATCAAACACTTTTTGTGAGCAAACACCCCTTAAAATGCACCCCTGCGCATATGATATGGTAGAACGGGCCTGACCCTCAACAATGAGCAATCAATGGGTAAATTAAACAACCGCCTTACTGAACATTGATATAGAGACAAGAGAAAAGAGTCACACACATGACACATGTTTTTATTATAACATATTATGTATATTAACTATTTATTTTTTTTAAATCTGTACTAGGGGAAACGTAATTTCTTTAGGCAATTGCATAATTACATCTCTTGTTTGAAAGCTACTTTATACAGCCTAGAGATATATTAAACTATAACGTATTTTTATGCCGATTAACATTCGGATCCGTTCCGACAAGTTTTAGTAATGAACTTCTTTTCTTCCGAACACACACACATTCAAAATTATACAAATAAAATACAAATACCTACTCTTTTACTAACAGATAATTTTTTTATATCGAAAGGAAAATATAAACATGTTAATTATAATACCTAAAGAGTTCGATATAGTTATCTTAAAACATTTTCACAATAACTAGGTACTTCTAAGATAAAATTAGACTATTGATAGTGCTTTAAGGTTCAATGGCACACTTGTTTAATTAGTTTGCGACTCGAAATTTAAATTTCGTCGCAAAAGAGGCCTCTATACATTAATAACCATTAAATCATTTAGCCTTGAAAGCGCGCCAAAGGAATATATCTATATTACATACTATATAATAATTATTAGAGACGACTATGAGTTTGGCCGACTAACCAACTGGTTTGTTAGACAGTTGTATGGAGACCGACAAGTTGGCCGATAAGTTGGCCAACTAGTCTGCGAAAGTGGTCGTTGTTTCGGTAATATTTTGGTGGCATCTGAAACTTGATAATGATTATCGTACTTCGCTAGATAGATCAATCTTCAGTTCAATCTCAATAATACTATTCAGAGTTTAACCAGCTTTGTTTAAAGGTTGTTTTTTGTTGATGAAAATTGTACTCTACTAATAGTAAATTTTAAGTTGGTGTCAGATGATTCAAATTGATTATAAAATATTAATTACATATTACCTATCAAAGAAAATAGAAACTATATAACTTGAATCTGTATTTTAAAGCTCTAATGAATAAAGTAATTAAACATCTTCAGTGCTTTTTACGAATATTCGTCGAGCAGTCATAATATATTTGTTCAAATAGTTGGCTACTCATTAGCACGACTGGAATAACATTTACTCTACAAACACTCTAAGTTAGAGTCCGTAACTGCAAGTTCTACATACAAATTTGCAAGAAATTTTAAATTATATTTCGATGTAAGCATATTAATTAAAAGCAGTAATAGTTGTTTCAAGTTCCAAGCAAAAAATGTGTTGTGATAATAATATTAATAACTTTAAAAGTAACATCATCATCGCAGTCCACTACTGGACATAGGCCTCCCCAAGTTCATGACATATGTATATGTCGTGATTTTGGGGAGGCCTACGTCCAGCACATCCCGGTTTCCCGCAATCCTCATCTAGCCACCGTCAGAAATTCAAATTCAAATTCAAATTCAAAAATTTTTGTTCAGCATAAAATTATTACAATTTCTTACTGAACGTCATGAGTCTACTACCAGTTCGGAAAGAAAAAGCCTCTGACCTGAGAAGAACTGGCGAAAGAAACTCAGCGGGACTAATATCATTTTTTTATCATGTTTTTTTTCCAAAGTAGATTGAAATTTACAATTATTATATAGGTTGAAATAGCCTGGAGGCGATCACATCATTCCCAAGGCGTACTGTCTACTATAAAATCGTCAATCGAATAATATCCTTTAGTACACAAACGTTCTTTCACAATTTTTTTAAATTTGGCAATAGAAGCTTTTTGAACGTTTTCTGGGAGCCTGTTGTATAAGCGTATACATTGTCCATAGAAAGAATTACTGACTCGGCGTAAGCGAGTTACAGGCATTACAAGTTTGTTTTTGTTTCTAGTATTAATGCTATGCATGTCGCAATTCCTGCGAAATTCGTGTATATTTTTATGAACATACATAACATTTTCGTACACATATTGAGAAGCAACAGTCAATATTTTTATTTCTTTAAACTTATCTCTTAATGATACTCTAGGGCCTAAACTATAAATTGCACGAATAGCTCTTTTCTGCAGGACAAAAATAGTATTAACGGTAGCTGCATTTCCCCATAATAAGATTCCATAGGACATGATACTATGGAAATAACTAAAATATACTACGCGAGCTGTATCTACGTCAGTAATAAGTCTAATTCTTTTTACCGCGAACGCTGCAGAGCTGAGCCTATTCGCTAACCCCTCAATATGAAGATCCCACTGCAATTTCGAATCTATAGTAATCCCTAGAAAATTAGTGGACTTTACCGGTTTTAACATTTCCCCTCCTAATTCTACACCATTATCAACAAGTTTAACATTAGGTGTAGTGAATTTTATTAATTTTGTTTTTTTGTTATTTAATAATAAATTATTTGAATCAAACCAATAGACAACCTTTGAGAGAGCATCGTTTACATCGTCGTATATAAGTAAATTACGTTTCACCTTAAAAATAAGTGAAGTGTCATCAGCAAACAATACTATCTCATGCTTGTCCTGTACAAAAAATGGCAAATCATTTATGTAAATAAGGAAGAGAAATAGACCAAGAATAGAGCCTTGTGGAACCCCCATACCTAGAGGAGCCCCAGGAGATCTCTTACCATTTACATCAACCCTCTGTATTCTATTACTCATATAGAAATTCAGGAGGCTGAGTGCCTTATTTCTAATCCCATAATGATGCAGTTTCCTGATCAACGTCTCGTGATGCACACAATCAAAGGCCTTGGATAAGTCACAGAATATCCCAAGAGCATCCTGCGACCTCTCCCATGCCTCAAAAATATTTTTAATTAGCTCAACACTAGCATCTGCTGTGGAGCGACCTTTTGTAAAACCAAACTGTTTCTTATGTAGTAGATTGTGTGCATTAAAATGCGATAACATTTGCCCGAGTATGATTTTTTCGAAAATTTTACTGAAGGTTGGGAGTACTGAAATTGGTCTAAAATTATTAGGGTCTAAGGTACTGCCTGATTTAAAAATAGGAATCACTTTACTGTGTTTCATTAGATCAGGAAACACACCATGTTCTATACAGCTATTAAATATAGTAGCTAGATGAGGTGCAACAACATCAATTATCGAACTAACGACTTTTACAGATAAGCCCCATAGATCAGCTGTTTTCTTGACGTCCAGTCTTCTGAAGGCTACTATTATATCTTTGGGGTTTACAGGTTTAAATGTAAATATTACATTACATTCTTTAACGTTTTCCTTTAGCAAAAATTCGGCAAAAATCTTACGTAGATCGTCCCTCCAGCGGGTTGGTGGTTTTCAATAGTCAAAAAGACCACGTATGATTTGGCCCATGTCAAGGAGATTACAGAAGAGATTAAAGTATATGTTCGTGAACAAGAAGATGTTCCAGACACTTTGTTTGCAGTTATAAGTTTATGAATCGCTTTCCCTTTAACAAAGAAATATAAAAGAGACCAAAAAGTATAATATACTACTATAAGTATGGATTCAAATCTTAGTTTAATGATCTTAGAAAAAACAGAAAGACAGACAAACAGTTTTGAATTAAGTCTCGATTATAGAGTCCACCAATATTTTTTTTCCAAAATATCTATAGTGTACAGAATTAAACCTCTCACAGTTTTATAAAAATTATATACATGGCACATCTATACACTTTATGTCATTGTGATTCTCCCCCTGTTTGCATAGTTGAAGATGCTCTAGTGAGTGATCGGCTTATTTCGGCGTAGATAATTAAGTGACGTACAAAGGATATGCGATTCCAACCACACCTATAGCTATGAGGCTATTAGACGAAGTGTGTAACAATTTTAATCCTTATGTACACAACATAATGTCCCTTTTATATGTAAGTAGGTAAATAAATTAACGCAGCCGTTCTGGTGTAGTGGTTATCCCTTTTACGCTTATGTATGACTTTGGTTCCTTCTCAAAGCATTATTTATATTGTGTAACTATAATTATGTTATATTTGTTTCTGTTTAATTTTTATCAAGCTTTTTCGTTATCCTTCATTATTTTTGTTTATGTGATTGCAAAGAATACGTATGCATTTTAATACTTTTTACTTTGGCCTTGACATTATTAAAAATATTTAAAAATTAATAGTTTAGTATTGAAAACCTATTCCAACTGCCTTAAAGAAGACCGATTTTGCTGAACATCTTAACACGAAAATCATGTATTGGTTTATTTATTATTTGTGGTTTAGTGTATGATAGGTCAGTGGAAAATCCGGTCATCTCTTTGCTACTCGATTTAATATCTCTACCGCAAAAACTGTAGTAACTATAATTTAAAATTTATTTATTTGAAATATTCTAAAGGAAAAATATTGTAAATACGAAAATTATTAAAATCTTATATGAATAATATTGTTCTGATCACATTAAAAAATAATAAATACCGTATGTAACTATGGACAGTTATCTGTTCTAGATTTAAAAAAAAACAGCGGTGTGCTTAAGTTTTTCTTTTTTTTAGTTTCGTTTATTTTAGAAAGTATAGGAGCTTGAAAACTTAGAGATATTTCATACATATTGATTTTGATTGGATGCTTTCTGAACTTATTAAAAACACAAAAGTTAAAAACCAAGATTTAATAACCATAAAAAATATCAACAAAATACGTTAGTCTGTACTATTCTCACTCTAACTACTGTGATAAAAAAAAAGAAAAGACCGTTATTTCGAATACAAATTCAGTTTAAAATAGTACTAAAATAGGTCATCAGATAGTAGTCGTTGGCAGCATCATTGACGTCTACTCGAGAAATATCGTTTAACTGAGTTTTTTTAGATAACCAAACATTTATCGGAGTCTTTAATGGAAATAGGAAGTAGTCAGTAAGTCGCTTAGTTTTATTAAATGACTTGAAGAAAAAGAGGGAATTCTCAATTCGACTGTATTTTGTGTATGTGGATAACTTTTTACTGAGTGTAGTGATTCCGATGATTCTTTTTTAATCAAAACCTGACGAGTCATTTTTGAGATATTCCTAATAATGATTAATTTTTTTTTTTGATTATTTTTCTACTACTATTTTCAACTACAATGCGTCGTATTATGACGAGGCGTTGGCGCAGCGGTCACAGCACTCACAGCACTGGATTGCGATTGGCTGTTGCGCGGGCGGTTGCGCGTTCGATCCCCGCACATGACAAACGTTTGTATTGGCCAAACAGATGTTTGCCTTGGTGTATGTATTTGTGCAGTCCTTGTGGGTGTCTCACCGTGCCTCGGAGAGCACGTTAAGCCGTCGTTCCTAGTTTTTATTATGTACACCTGATAGCGTTACTCACAGTAGGGAATATATCCAACCCGCATTGGAGCAGCGTGGTGGATTAAGCTCTGATCCTTCTCCTACAAGGCGAAAGAGAACTATGCCCAACAGTGGGATATTACAGGCTTAATGATTGATTGATGATCACTACATATTATAAAACAAAGTCTCTTTCCGCTTATGCTTAGATCCTTAAAACTACGCAACGGATTTTAATGCGGTTTACTTTAGTAAATAGAGTGATTCCAGAGGAAGGGATATAATATGTATAATATATGCATAATATAGTAGAGGAACACCGATAGTTTTAAAGTTTTCCAATGTGATGTCGTAAATAAACACATTTTTTGCGCTTAGATTCCAAATATTTATTTTATAAATTATATTTAGTATCAGCATTGCACCCGTGCGAAGCCGGAGCGGGTCGCTAGTTGATATATAAATGCAGGCAGGAATATGATATTGGTTCAATTGGTAAACAGCGAAGATAAGTGTGGTGAAAAGGGGATAAGAGGTTTCCGTTCTCTTACTCACTATTTGAAATGTACATAGCTTTAGTACTAATACAATGGAGCCAAGTTTTTACGAGCTGCTGTCTGTAATATAAAATATACAAACCGGGACATCGACTTCGACTATATTATGTGTTTAAATTCTAGTCACTATTTATTAATATTGTTTACTAGCTGACCCGGCGAATTTCGTACCGCCTAACAGTCGATTCCTTAATTTTTAATTTTTTTAATACTTATCCTCGCCGTAACCCCTCCACTAACACTTAAACTTTATGGTATGGTATTAAAGTTCAAATTGACTTTTAGGTATTATTACGAATCTTTTGTATGGGAATATAGAAAATTGTTGTTTTTAGCCTTTTTCAGGGAATTACCTTTGCCTTATAAAGGGTTAAATTTTTCTCTCCGTAAGAACCATCCTCGTTCACTTTTTATTACTACAAGGAATATTATAAAAAAAGAATTAGCGAAATCGGTTCAGGCGCTCTCGAGATTTGCGCTTAGCAACACATTCAGTGATTCTTTATATAGATAATTCAATGGCATAATACTTGAGATAAAAATGAATAAATAAAAAAACAATGTGACGCAATGATGGATGACAAAGTCAAAATATTTCAAATATGAAATTAAAACTCCTGAACAAATACCCATTACCAAATTCCACGCGTATTAATTCATCAGTAATAGCTAATAAGTTAAAATTTTATCAATTATACTAGCTTCTGCGTGTGACTTCGTCCGCGTGGAATAGGACCAATTCTGTTATACGTGATTTGTGCGAAACTTTAACCGTTTACGCAGCGGAAGCTCTCAAAAGGAAAAAAAAAAACGATTTTGAAACATTCTTCATTGGTGCTACGCTCCTATTGGTCTTAGCGTGATAATATATAGCCTAAAGCCTTCCTCGATAAATGGGCTATCTAACACTGAAAGAATTTTTCAAATCGGACCAGTAGATCCTGAGATAGGCGCGTTCAAACAAACAAACAATCAAACGAACTCTTCAGCTTTATTATATTATAGTATAGATTATATCACATCGTTGAACAAAAGCTTGTCATATCAATATTTCGAACATTGCTTGAAGGTACACAGAATTTTAAAAGCCGAAATGACTGGTCACAAAGTAAACGACGCAACGAAAACACAAAGAATATAGAGCAAGCTATAATGCAAGATATTTCCGATGTCGGAATATTCGACTGTAAATTCTTTGGACTTTACAATGTACTTTTATAGCGAAGACTCGTAAACTGAATCCTCAAAGGCAACAGAGTAAAGTTCGAACGTATACGACATAAACTCGACTCGTTCACGCGTAAGATCTTCTGAAACGTCGACCGATTACTGAATTTCGGCACGAGTTACGTCATAAAGGGATAGATGCGGTTAAATGTACGTGTTAAATGCTCTGAAGAGGATCAATGCATTGATAGTACTCTGTGCGTGTGTGTGTGTTTCATAGTATGTGATTGAGAATGTTGTCATGAGTTCCGTCATGAACGAGTAGTCGAGGTTAAAGAAACGTGTTAAGCGCTTGCCAGTTCAACGCATTGATACCAGTATGTGATTGACAATTGCATTTGAAATGTTTGTCAGTCACGATTACTGAATTTCGTCACGAGTAACGTCGTAAAGGGATAGTCAAAGTTAAAGGAACATGTTAAGTGCTCTGAAGAAGATAAATGCATTGATGGTCTAAGATCCGAGAAGCTAAATCTTCCCTCATCTGTTAATTAGATGAAACGATTTTTTATAGGCTTATTTCAATATTGTGAATTTATAAAAACAACCTCTGCCACCAAAAGCCTGCTGCAATTTTTTTTTATCTTTTCCCTCTCATGTTAATTACATGTACCTAGTAAGCTAAAACCGTTAATATTTCACATTATATACCTGACTGTAGTAGACAGCCATCTCTATGATTGCTACACTTACCTGCAGCCAGGTCAGGAACCTCAATCAACAGTAACCTAACCAGTATGAAGGAATATTTTGTTACATCCCGGATCTTAGACCATGATGGCACTACGTGACTGACAAGTGCATTTGAATCTCTCGTCAATTACCTTTTTAGCATTGAACATGAATAAAGTAAATAAATACATAGACAATTATACACACAGTCCTCTGTTCCTAAGACCTAGCCTACATTTTAGATAACGGCTAACTGATATGAATAGTGAATGAGTAACGATCGGTATCAGGTATTTATGATAACAACCGGGACCGACGGCTTAACCAAGGCACGGTGGGAAGACTCACAAAATATTCGTACAAAAAATACTTGTACAAATACAAATATCCATCTCGAGCGGGAATCGAATCGACTACACGCACCACGACACCATAGCGATTGTTTGTTTGCAATTATATTTAGACAGCTTATAAGATTATTTGTATTTAGTCTATACATCTTTCATTTATTTTAATGCCTTTATATGGCTTTGTTAAAATATTTTTTGTTATGTACAGTTCTTATTATATTTAAAAATAGAACAAGAAATAATAATAGGTATTTGTACTAAAAATGCTCTCACTAAACGACAATAAGCTGCGACAACGTAAGTCTCAGAAGCTACTTAGTGTACAGTCGGAAACCAGTTTACAATAAATGCTAGAGTATATTACTTTCAAAGTAATTTTGCTTTTTATAAACGCTCTTATGTATTCAGTGGTAGAAATAGAACTAAACAGTTGTATTTAAATAACTAATATGTTTGTCCATATTGTTAATTGATACAAAAGAGGTATATTTTGAGATTAGAACGTAAAAAAAAACACTTTCGTATTAATACTTTGTAGTAGTTTGTCTACAATGAAATTTTAAAGATTAATTATTGTTCTATATAAATCAATCTAACTTCTGTGTCTAAAACCGTCACCGTTTGTCTCCTATCCGTAATGAATCTCAAAAAGTTAGACATTTTAACAAAACTCACTATACTTCATATAGCCAATATGCTACAGTAGTGTGACTATAGTCTATTTGGACTTTGAAAATATCGCCTCATCACTGTCACCAAGCTTGGCTACGCCCCTTGAGCAATCACATCGTAATAGCAATATAATTAGAAAATTCTTGTGGAATACTGCTTGTTTTGGGAGAAATCTATAAAATAAAAATGAATCGCTCAATGTGTTGCTAAGCGCAAATCTCGACAGCAGCTAAATCGATTTCTCTAATTCTTTTTTTATAATTATCCTTGAAGTACGAGGATGGTTCTAACGGAGAGAAAAATTTAAAAAAAATAAAGAATCGACTGTTATGCGTTACGAAGTTCGCCGTGTCAGCTAGTTATAAAATAAAAATCACAACAACTTGGCAAATTAAGCATTAATGTTAATCATCACAAAGAAAATATGACCACACCTGGGTGGTATAGTGTAGCTTATATTTGCACATACAAATAGCGCTAGTGCATAACTCTAGTGCACCATAAAACTACTGGTGGATATTTCTATTTATATCTTCATAAGGAAACATTTATCACATTTTCGTATCAGTATATTCAGCTGTGAATTATTATCATAGTTCTAACTAAATGTTCGCGCTTTTCCTTTATGTCAGTCGCTCACGCACACGCTATAAACGGAACATTTAGAATAGCACTAAACTTACTTTTAGATGAATAAAAAAATAATATGAAGAAAAAATTCGATCCCTCCACTATAATGTTTTTTAGGGTATAATTATGGTGCTAAGGTTTATTCAGTTTCTTTGTTGGTATTATGGAGTCAGATTCCCGCTGATTTGTTTTGTTGCTCGGTCGTGTAAGCGTAATATTACTTATGGATTATAAAAAAAAAAAAAAAAACAGAAATTATAGTCTATTATATGTAACATGACTGTTATGTTCAATACAATTTTCAACAAAATTAGGTATGGCTTCTAGCTAAGTCCGTCTTATGCGCAAGGTTAGGTACCTTTTTGTATAGTTTTGTATAAAAGTTGGTTCACTTTGGTCACTATGTATTGTACCAGAAACTTTAACAGCTGATAAGGTACTAATAATTATATCTCATTTTATGTGTCGATCAGCAGCAAACGTCTTCTTTTACAATCAAATCAATACTTTCATAGTGATTATTTTATAGTTTTCATATTATAGCACTTATTCAGTTCTAATAGAGAACTCTGTGCAACTAAATATTTACAACCAAAAGTCGTGTTAAATATTTTGGGAATTAAAAACATACTATTTTCAGATTCATTTGAGAAAAAATCTCACTTTAAATATTTTAAGTTTGTAAAAATTGTAAAGAATTCGATTAAGAAATGAATAAAAGTAATCTCCAAAAACCAATAATGCCGATTTATTTCATTACGATACTCGTTTATTTTATTTTCATATTGAAATCCTAAATATGACAAGATTCAACAGAAACGGAATTTCGTTTTGTAAGTCTTTGCCTAATCCGTCCTTTGCAAAGTAATTTTTTAAATGACCAAGTATTTTAAGGGATTATAACGTTAACCTTCAACTGGCTCCTGTAAATTATTCTTTTAATTTTTATTTCACAATCTATACTAATATAATAAAGCTGAAGAGTTTGTTTGTTTGTTTGTTTGATCGCGCTAATCTCAGGATCTACTGGTCCGATTTGAAAAATTGTTTCAGTGTTAGATAGCCCATTTATCGAGGAAGGCTATAGGCTATATATCATCACGCTAAGTCCAATAGGAGCGGAGTCCACGCCGACGAAGTCGCGCGCAGAAGCTACTATTTAATATTTTCGTATAACAGAATTTAACAAAAAAAAAAACACATTTAGTAGGTACTTTCTGAGTACCAGCGTAAAAATGAGTCCGTTAGACTCGTACAGGAACTTAAAAAATGTTTTTTTCAACACTGGTGGGGCTTATCCAGAACGAAAAAAAAAAAACCAAAGGAACAGCCGAATGCTTCAAGTAGCTCAAATTTAACCATTTAACTAGAAATACCTAATTGAAACAAAAAACAAAATTTAGTCTACAAATAACTTTATTTAAGATAAATAAATAGAAAACTTAATCTTGTCATCGATCGTATCTCGTAGCTATCTTCTCGTTATCATATTTCATCGTCTTGGTTGTGCACTTTACGTTAACGCAGTTGCAGGTAGTTGATATACTCAATGATATTGGTAATTACTAAGCAATAATGGGACTAAACACTAGGGGGATAGTATTCAAGATGGTTTTCGATGCAAGTGAGCAAATATTAGTGTTACAGCAAGCAGAATATTATAGCACTAAAGGTAGTGTGAGGAGGGGTTGCTAATCTCTTCGGACGAGGCGCTCATATATATGTAATTATGATTAAACTTCATATACGCTTAGGGTCAGTTAGTCATCAATATTGTACTTTGAGCTTCGTCGTCGATAGTAGTAAATATGAAAGTTATGGATGCACCTAGCTACGATATATGAAATATCAAAATAAAAATAATAATAATTAAACCACTAGTAGGTACAACTCTAATTGTCCAATTATAGCTCATATTAATAGTGTAGGACAAACTTTTAATTGTCTACGTGTCGATTGAAAAAAAAATGGTTGTCTGTAAAGTTGGTTTACGGACGATAGTTTAACGTGACAACGTCATAACAAAACATCTCCTCGGACCCATAGGCCAATCAAGTGGAAGGAAGATAGATGCGGCGCAAGCGTACAATGAGCGTAACGCTATAATGAGTCATTCTTTTTCGTCCATGCTGCCGGCGTTCATCGATTTATTAGACGTCACGTCAAAAGAGTTAAAACATTCAAAGATTATATTTAAAATTAAGGACTAATAAATTTAAGATTATTAAGAGGACTTACTCTAAGAGGACGTGTATTTTATTTCAAAAACATATTTATATACTTAGCTTCATTTAGAAAATGATTTTCTGAAGCTGATTCTTTTTGCGCAATCTTCTTTTGTGACTGTTACTTTTAAATCGGCTTTCACTGCGCCGCTCTTATACTTGAACTTAGGGTTGCAACCTCACATGAAAATTAAAAAAACTATTTTATACTATTTTCAAATAATTTCGAGATGGGCATCACAATAAAACAAGTTTCATTTTGAACACTATTCCATATATTTACTTAAAACATTAAGGTGTTAAGAATAATGTTTCAAGAACTATTTCATGTCAGCATAATATTTCAAGAAAGTTATTATTGTTTTCAAAGCTTAATTTTATAGTTTCTATTAAATTAAATGATGGCAGCCCTATTTGTAGTGCTGTGCCCAGGTTACAATCCAGGAGTTATTGGGTCGATACATTTGTAAGACTTTACCTGCCTCGCTCGTAGGAGAAAATGTTGCGCTACTTTTAAAAGACCTCTGAAAATAAATACGATTTTCCGAGCGTACCCTTAGCGTGCCTTAATACGAAAAACAAATTATTTATTATAATTTGAACATTTATTTTGTCTTATGCCTTAAATTGCTTTTACATATTGTTTTAACTATACCGTCGACGACCGATGCCGTATCGTTGCGAGTTGGCGCCTAAACAACGGCGTTTGACGGTTTAATTCCCGTTTAGAATGGGTATTTATATTTAAATACAAATATTTATTTCTATTCTAGATGTCTCTCCGATCTGGGAGTTTTTGTTGCTGTTGTATGTCTCTTGACACATACAGGCTTTCATCCCATTCATTGGGCTCTCAGAGAATGAGAGGAGTTTATTGTTTATTGATATTCTATATCAATTTTACTTACTTTAACTTTCACAAATAAAATATTTATCATTTTACGAATAAAACAATTCAAATCTGTAAGCGAAATGTGAAAACTACTAAAAAAAATTATCAATTAATTTTATTAAGATAAAAACAGTAGGTACTTACATATTATAAAGTTCAACTTGGTATATGTAGACATTAACATTTCCAATAACTGGCGCGATCTTCGAGAGAATTAAAATGTTTAAGGTCATAAAAACATTTACTAATAACAACTAAAGCCAGTCAAGTAATCTATATATAATAATAAAGCTATTTATATATAAAATAAAGATATTTATATATAATTTAAAAATTGTTTTCATTACGTAAAAATTTTATTTAACAGAAAACTTTTTGACCAAAGCCTAGTGGTGAAAATAAAAATTACTCTTATATTATTTGAAGCAAAAGACTTTTTCAGGATTACAGGTATTTAATGTTCAAAATAACTTTAGGCGTTCTTGGGAAATATCACAAAGAAACGAAGCCTCATAGTGAATACCTATGTTCTTTTTCATCTACAGAGAGATAGATAAAAAAAGAACATAGGTATTCACTTTAAAATTACTTTAGAGATATTAAAAACCAACCAAATATATTTAAAAAAAAAATAACATAAAAATCTTAATTAAAATTTGATAATTATATAGATCATAATTTTGAAAATATACTCAACACGTATTTAAAAAAAAAGAAATAATTTTGTTTGATTCGTGAGACGTTTAAGAATAACAGAATGTTTAAATGGATTTTTTAAGAAAATACTAAAGATTAAATCATTATTAATATATTCAGAAATATATAGTTTGAAATATTTGCAAATTAGGTGTGAAAGTATCACTAATTATGTTAATCTTAGTATTAAATTTTATGATAATAAGTGTGACAAATTACAGCTTTAATGTAATTGGTTCGACAAAAGTAAAAAAAAAATCTCTGTCTATCTCCAACATAACTCGCCAATAACACATTTGATCCTTAAACTGTTTAGGGGATGATATGAGCGCTACATATTGACTTAACGACACGACAGTGCAAATACAACATTTAAAAAAAATATTATAATAATATTTTTAACGACTTTTTATAAAATAAACTGAACAATATGCGGAACGTTCGAGTATTTTATAATCAAGATTTCAAAACAAATCTTTATAATACTGTTAAAAACGCGCAAGTCTAAAAAATTGTAACAACAAATTATTAACGTTCCAGCGATTCTTAAAAGCGTTCCAACAAAAATAACACAATTAATCCGAGGGAATTCTATTATTATTATAAGTTTAGAGTAGGGCGGTCGTATGGGACTTCACAAAGGAATCTCTCCTTCCGAACGAATGATTCTTATTTAACGAACTCGGTTCAAGATTAGAATGAAAGCGATTGAATTACTGAAAAAGTGCAGTAGCCGCTTTCAAAACTTTAAATATTATCTGTATTCTGAAATGTAATTGTTTTTCTTTATACAATTTACACAAGCTAGCACTCGACTATTACGTTAAAAGGGTATAAAAAATATATTTTTTAAATAAAATATTTTAGAAAAGAAAGATTCTTAAAAATAAAGGACAAGACATACGCAATATAATATATTGTTAAGATAAGTAAAAAAAATAAAATATGTTGCTCAAACTTTATAGCAGTCCGAACGGAAAGTATCTCAACCTGTCAATTAATAGTTAACTATTTATATTTGTCAACTTATTTCTTTTTTCCTTTACAGTAGAGGTTAAATTATAAGTAAAATGTGACAAATACAAAAAAAAAACGCTGTAAGCTTATGAATTGAATGTTATCAAATAAGGGCATGTAATAATGCATGCCTGTTTCGCACGTGAGTAACTTTTTGGTATCGATTAAAATGAGTTATTTGTATGGAATGGTCGTAAGTTTTACAGTTCATCCGTCTGAAGGGTTCTTATGACCCTGATATGATTCGTTTATAAGAGAATATGATATTTGCATTATATTTAAAAGCAATTTAAAACCTGTTATATCTTTTGTATAAATTTTCTTTACATGTCGTCTTTTGTAAAATATTAATATTAAAAGCACTAAATCATTTCGCTTTTTATATTTTCGTTAATATTTAATGTGTGTATAAAAGCAACTTTAATAATGAATTTTGATTTCGCTTTATATTTTAATTGTTAGAATCCATAATTTAACCTTTTAAATAATTTAATAGAATGAACAAACAATTCGTAGTACTCATTTAATATTCAGTGATTGGTAAAAAAAAACTATAAGTCAAAACAAGATTATTTATTTTGATTTTGATTAAGGTTATTTATTTAAAAGTTAACAAAAACAAAAAGATATCCAGGTGCGTATTTAATGTCAAAACTTTATGTAATTTATTACGAAATGACGCAAAACATAAATCAAATAATAATGTTACTAAAATGAGACGTCCATGCCCTTAACGCCCGCATTCTAAGAAACTCCACATTCCTACCGATAATATCAATGTTATTACATACCATATACGAACCATAAGATCCACGTAAAACCGGCCCGGACACAATAACAAAAGTAATCTTTTAACATCTGCGCTATTCATCCCCATATCCAATTGTAAAGATCGATCACGAGTCAGATTACATTCGCGATATCATTGTCCGTCGTCAACATCGCCACATGATGTGTTTGCTACGATTTATGTACAGAGAGAATATCACATACATTAAATTAAACCACACGTACAACATATTATAATCTATATTTACAAAAATCAGTCCAATAATATCAACAACGATAATTATTGTGTTTGCTAGCAAACGAAAAAAAAACCGACTTCAATTACATCGACAAGTAATACAAGGTAAGTAGACGAAAAAATTAACAAACACACTAGTTGTTACTACGATTTTCGACGGTTTCCCTCGATTTATCTGGGATTCCATCATCAGATCCTAATTTCATTTTCATGGTACCTAAGTTGGGATATCTCCTTTCCAACAAAAAAAGAATTATCAAAATCGGTTCATAAACGACGAAGTTATCCCCGAACATACATGAAATAAATCATATATACGGTCGAATTGAGTAACCTCCTCCTTTTTTGAAGTCGGTTAAAAAATAAGGCCGCTTGAAGAATACTGCTGCCCAATTTCAAAACACAGTAAGGGTTTTTTTTAAATATAATCTATATTAAATGATGTTCACACGACTCCATTGGAAAGAAAAATGCCAATAAATCGATTTCGAAAAATTTGTCCCTTACTGTGTTTTGAAATTGGGCAGCCGAATACAAATTTCTAAGTTTGAATATTACGTACAAATAGGTCAAGGACCGATAATAATGTAAGTGATTGCGATGAGAAAAATGAGGAAATAGTGATTTCCTTAACGACAATAGACTACAGCTCTTAGAGATGGCAATCGCAACCAATCTCGTGTGTACCGTTAGTTTTTTTATAAAATACGATAAATGTCTCAGTATACAGTCCCATCTTCTTATCATCACTTCAACATCAATCCCTTAACACAAGCCTACCAACAAAGGCCAAAATAAACTACTGAAATTCTAAACAGCAAAGTTCATCCTACGTTTGGCAGAGAGAGACGTAGTACTATCTTGAGATTTACAATTAGTGTCAGTACGTACAGTATCAGCAAGTTTAATTTATCAGAAACGGCAGTAATAATACGAGTATTAGAAATTATTAAATTAAATAATTTTTTATGTACATAACTGAGTTACAGTCGACAAAATTATTGTTAAGCTTTAGGTATTGTGCATTGGAAAGTCAAGCAAACAAAGCATGGGAAAAAAATCGAAAAGGATTTTCTTCTCGCGGCTGGTAGTTTTTGAGTCACATCGCGTAAACAAACAAAAGCGTGGTTGCTTTGTAGCCAGCTCGAACTCGGAATAAAAACTTCGCCGAGCTTGCATCGGATGTAAACGCTGGGTTATCTCGTCCAGTTTTTACTGCGAAAAAAATATTTTATATTCAATATTTGTTCAATAGTTGTTATGGTTCAGGAATATTTAGTTAAATTTTTTAACATTCAAATTTTTTATCGCTAACATGTTCGAGAAACGACAGAACACGGTAGGCAATTGAGTACAATGCCGCAATTTGATTCGAAACATGGTAAATACTGCACGAGTTTACCAGTAATCACCAGGATGTTCTATTGCGATTTGACGGGTTTATTCTAATACGATCATGAACAATTATAACTATCAAGTGTGTAAACAATCGAAACTGACAACATAACGTCCTTTTTGAACTGTGGTGGGGAGCTAACACAATTATTATATTGAGGTATAAATTATGGCAAAAAATATCTTGCTTGAAATCTAGAAGGACATTGGCAAAGTACTTCAAACTTACAGAAGATTACATCCAAATTGTTTTGGACTCAAGTAGTATTGTGTTCCTATCGTAAGGTATTGTTAAGGATTTGATAGCTTGAAGATTGATCGGCAACTCGTTTGTGATGTTTCTGGCGTTGCAGGCGTCCATACGCTACAGTTATAGCTTATCATAAGGCAGATATATACCATTATATACCATTGACTATATTATGCTTGGTTGACATACTGGTAGTCCAATGCAAGAATATGAAGCCTTCCTTACTATTTTTGTAAACTACATGTTTAAAAATCAACTATTTAACTTTTTTTTCAAAATTAAAAAAAAAATCTTCCAATTATAATTATTCTAATAATGGAAACCTGTGAAAGACGGATGAGCAAACACATAAGCAGATAAAAAAAACCTTTGCGCGGGTACCCTTTCATTTCGGAACCCTCGTAAGTAGCGGCTTAACACCAGCACTTCAATGTTTACTATAGTTCTTTGTATGAATGTATTCATCATACTAGGAGTATTTTCGGTGACCATTACTTACTGAGATAGTACGGTTATTATAGCGTAAACCGTAAAAATCAAGAACAAAAATGTCACCGAGGTGTCCTAGGAAAATAGCTGCATATGATTTTTTTTAACTTTATTATTGTATATTTTCTTATCTTAATATTAATATTATATTATAACACTAATTTTTTATTACTTTTTACACGTTTTTCAGAACTCCGATGGAATTTATAAGACAAAACTTTGCAAAGCAAAACTTATTTTACACATAATTATGTTTCATATTCTAATAATTAGTATTAGGAATGTAGTAGTAATAAGTATTATTAATGTTTTTAACTGGTGTATTTTTTTTTAACATAGTTCTACGAAAAAAAGCGTAACAAGTCTTTTTCTCGACACTTCTTGCTAAAGTATAAAATTAAATTTCAACTATATGTGTACAAATGTATTTTACAATATAAATTATGACTGTACAGCAAACATCTACCAAAAAGAGAAAGAAAATTCCTGTGGAGGTCCAGAGACCCTTTACACCGTTTTTTATTTGCAAAATGAAAATGTAAATTTATTTCTTTTTATACGTATGGTTGTGGTAAAACTAGCTGCAATGTTTAATATTTTTAGTATCTTTATAGTTTTCTATTTTCTTTACAAATGTATTTTATTGAGATTTTACTAATTAATTTTATTTACACTGAGCAGCTGCAAATAGTAGCGCCTATAAAAAGATGTAGGTACAATAATCATTGTTGACCAAACTAATTTATAATGCATCTTCTGTGGACTATTTTTAATAAATAAATAAACAACTAAATAATTACGAGATTATTATTCATATCGAGGTGTTACGAGACTTCGCGGTTAGCGATATTTTGTATCTTTCCTTTTTGCGGGAATTTTTAACAGAGTTGCAACAGTCGTAGTCACAGTCACAATGTACATGTGTGATGTACGTATCCTTTATCTATATTATATATATATAAAAGAGATTTACACCCATATATTGACTCATCACGATATCTCTGGAACCATAAGGCGTAGAGACTAAAAATTTGGTAGGAATATTACTTTCGCAGAGTAGGGGTCAGCTAAGAACGGATTTAATGAAATTCCACCCACAAGAGGGGTTGCGGAGGTTAATAACTTATATCTATGGGAAAACAAAGTATTGTATATTTTTTACAATATAAAAGTAAATCTATTTTCATACGATTACATTTATTTTATTTTCATATCATTTGGAGATAGATAAATTGATTTATAGCTTAATTAAAAATTTTCACATGCCCAAAGAAAATTCACACAGAAGGGCTTTATGGGGCATAATGCTGTTATTAAAGTTTACTCATCATAATTCTCCACATAACACGCGACTGACAATGAGAGTGTATGGTTGAATTTTTGTAATAATCCCTTTATAGTAAAAGGGAACCAAACATCCTGACCCGTATTCTCCTATTTCAAATAAATTTTGACACGATTTTAAACCTTATTCTATTGTAATAAGGATTATGAAATTGCTCTTTTATTTTGCTACAGTATGGTTCCATTATCATAATTTCATAACGAAGGGTGCAGATTCTAATATAACACGTATTTTGATTTTTTTATGGCCTCTCGAACAATGAGGATTTATTCGTATTGAGTGGTCATAATGAATGCAATATAAAGCTATATGTAGACATTAGTTTTTATTCAGAAGCCAGCTCTTACTCTGTATTTATATACCCACAAAAATATACTAAAGATAAAAATTTACTTGTTTATTTATTTGAAAAAATAATTATTGCTTATACTGGCACAATTTAACTATAAATTGGGAAAAAATTAAACCTAACTAAGCAATAATAACACTTGATTCTTCTTGAACTTATGATATTTCTGCTGTTTTCATTTTATTTCTGCTGTGTTGTTACGGCAGTAAATAATATAGCCACCCCCTCTCTTCCCGTGAGTCTCATAAGAGGCGACTAAGGGATAACGCAGTTCCAATACCACCTTGGAACTGATAAAGCCGACTGATGCCGGAATAACCATCCAACTGCTGGCTTTCCTGTGTTTCTAATACACAGGCCAAAGACCGGCAGCAGCATCTTGGGTGCGACAAAGCCAGCTCTGCGGTCACCAGCCAACCTGCTCAGCGTGGTGACTATGGGAAAAACACATGAGTTCGCGCCATAATGTTTTTTAATGATAGCCATGATATTTCGGTGACGTTGCAGACGCCATGGTCGCGGGTGACTCACCCGATACAGTGACAATCGCGGTGTTCCGTAGAATCAAAAGTATTCATAGTGACCTCGAAGGTTAAAATCGTATATTGCAATATTAAGAAAAAAAAAGTATGCAGAAGTTTTTAAATTTTCGTTAATATTTGAGTATTTTTGTCAAATGTTTAATCATTCAAACCGTGTCTTACAGTAGCATGGCATGACAGAATTCTTAAGCATCTTATTACTTAAGAAGACTATAAAATTCTCGAAACTTCATAGTCATAATACAATTGTTATTTAAACAAAGTATTATAATACACTTTACCTGAGAACTTGTAAAATTTAACAATGGCGCCAAAGTTTTGTTTTGTAGCTTTGTCTTATGCGTTTAAGAGTTTTTATTGCTCGGAGGAAAGAAATGTTGAGTGTGTACCCGCGTTTTATTGTGTACTCGAAATCATTGTGAAGCATTTCTCAAGTGCATATTTTAAGACTAGAATGTTCATTGTTGTCTTTGTATATTTCCTTTTATATTTTAAAAGTGAGACCATTAAACCTTCTTTAAACTGTTTTAAGTTTTAAGGCTTTCAAGCCGGTAGTCATTTTAGACATTTACATCTTCTTATAAATCATAGGTATATGTTATAAATAAGCGAGTTTTTAGTTCAATAAATAAACATTAAAGCTACCTGGTATAGGCAATGAAAATGTAATAATACTAAAATTCGACATACAGTAAAATAAATAAACTTCGAAAATTTATATTTATTTTACAAACCATTTCTATGTAGTACTCTGATAATACGAAGAGAAAGCAATCCGAGCGATTACTTACGATAACATAAACCAACAAATGATTATCATCAAATGAAGCCGAAAACCAATATTATCAAAACCAAAAATATTATTTCACTATTTTGTCGGAGTGGACAGGTGACTCATAGGGAGTTACAATTTACTAAAACAATAAACATTAAGGTCCTCTTATCTAATCTATAATACCCTAAGGGTAAATCTAATGTAAATTAAAAATAAATAAGGGTAAATTGCTTGCAGCTGGAAAGATAGTGTTGTTGATTCGGCAAAAGATTATGAATAATCATGTATTTGTTTGTAAATAATTTTTACTTTCGATGAAAAATAATAGCTTTTTAAAGCTTTTATTTAACTTGCAATGTATGTAGCTTGTTTTTTTACTTTTAATTTATTTTTATCTAGTAAGTTGATATTTGATTATTTACACATAAGTATATTTTTTAAAGATAATAGAGATAACTTAAAGAAACATTGAATCTTCTTAACTATTGAGAGAAACAAAATTAAGAAATTTTGGATCGTCTAAAAGATATGGTTAATTAGTCCACCCATTGTACTACACAACCTGTAACTATCTTTGAAAAAGCCATTAAACCGCAATTTAATACAAAAAAGTTGTTGCACTATAACTATCTTATTTGAGTTTTGTTTAAAATGTATTTATGATTTAATATTAAAAAATTAATAAAAATATAGGTTTTTTTACCTCCACTAAATTCTTTTAAGGGATGCTTCAGTATCAAGGACATCGCGAAGTCATGTACTGAAAGTTGCCGATGCACAAAAGTAAGTTTTTCAGTCAGTCCTTTACTGTAGTATGTAAGGTAAGGTTGTTGAATGTAAAAAGTATATAAGACTATGGAATAGTCTGCTGCTAATATGGAATATATAAAAGAAGCTAAGTCGCTACAGGCATTTAAGAAGTATGTAAATAGTATTTACATAATGTTTAATATTAAAATGTAGTTGTGAAAATCAAGAAAAGATAACGATATTATAATCATACTTCAGTGAGAAAAACAGGGCACAATCACTTCATCACTTCAGCCTATCGCAGTCCATTGCTGGACATAGGCCTCCACAAGTTCGCGCCAAAAATGGCGTGAACTCCTGTGTGTTGCCCATAGTCACCACGCTGGGCAGGCGGGTTGGTGACCGCAGGGTTGGCTTTGTCGCACCGAAGACGCTGCTACCCGTCTTCGGCCTGTGTATTTCAAAGCCAGCAGTTGGATGTTTATCACGCCATCAGGCTTTATGCAATGTGGTAGTGGAACTGTGTTATCCCTTAGTCACCTCTTATGACACCCACGGAAAGTGAGGGGGTGACTATATTCTTTACTGCCGTAACCACACAGCAGGGCACAAAAAATAGACAAAATACATAACCCTTACATCTACTTGTATACTAGACATATCATAAACAATAGTTGTAGAGTTATTATAGTTTAGATTTAATAATTTCGCCCGAAACCTAAATCTCAAATATTAAATTCTATTTCACATTGCTAGCAATAACTTCACAATTTTTATTATCGCTCGGCTATCGTAAGAAACCCACCAACTAGCCCAACCGTTATTATTTAAAAATAAATCCAAGGCTGATATTTATAACATAAAAAATTACCCGTCCCAAAGAGCAATACAAAAAAAAAATCGACATCCGTTAAGTCTCTGACTCATCCCGGTTTACCTGTAAATAATATTGATAAAAGCATATCGTAGACGCCAGAAAGACACCCAAAAAAATAGTTTAAACTATCTATCAATTCCTGCCACCCCATTGTCCACTCCCTCGTTCCTTCGCCCCATCGCTCAGTACTTCAGTAGTAAACTCGGTCGCGAATCGAGAGAACGTCTGCCGAAAATACGTTCAAGTACCTACCACAGGAACTTTTTCGCGGACTTGTTAATTGTGATTATACAGTGCGTGCCCAAAGGAGTTTGCAAGCATTCAGGTGAGTCTATTATTTTCGTTTCTTGTTAAACTTGTTACGGAGTTTTACGATAACATGTATTTTATGTTCTTGTACTTCGTATCGAAAGTTCGATACGTGGATAATATCGGGATATTTTCTTGGTTGAGAAATTTACTTTAAGATTTTTTTTATGTTATGTTAGTTATACCATAATATGTAAATAATTAATTAATGAAGCTTCCTTAAAATATACAAAATTTAATTGTATCTAATAATATTTGAGTCCAAAATACATTATTATTTATTTTTACTTTTTTATCTATAAGTCACGTTTATTTAGGAACTGACAGTTTGACGCGTGGATTTTTAAGTCAATAATATGCCACTTTAAATAATAGAGAAATAAGATTATAGTATCTTTGAAAATATAATAATTCGCTTAAAATATTTTTACAACTAGACCGCTGAAGGAGGCTTTTAATGAATATATTACACGGGTGTAAAATTTCAAACGAACATCAAATAATAATTAATAAAGCTGTAAGAGAGTAAGTAGCTCTTAAATACGGAAGGTTCTGTACGAATTTTTGATTTTTTTTTGGTTGAGCTAAAACACCACAAAATATACGTTCATAATTATTTTCACTATTCTCTTCAATTACAATTTAATATTTTAAAATTTTCATGTTATAGTGATTCAATTTTTACCTTATATTATTGTCGTCTGTGCCGCGTCGGCCGTTGCACGCTGCACATTGGATTCACTTCTATGGCTCGCGCGTCCAAAAGATTTTTTGAAGACATCCTAACTATACTTACCTTACTGACATTATTTTTGATCGACAAAGTTTACAGTTAAGTTAAATTCCATAAAAATATACCATTTTGTATATTTTTTGAAGTAAAACTTCTTTACGCACACTTGACTTTGGGAGTAAGCTGGTGAATGCGCGACGAGAGCATTACGAAAAGTGTGATCGATCGAGGCGAACGGAATTTGAGCGGTAGATATAAGTTAGAGAAGTTAGAAAGAGAGAGAGTTACGTTTCGTAAGTTTTGTTGCAGTCGTGTGGTCTAAAGAACAATCGTTTTTTGATTGTTTTTTAATAGGTAGGTATCGTTTTGATTCTAAGAACATTGATGTATGATTGGAAGCTATTTTTAACTGACATATATAAAAGAGGAAGTTCTCAATTCGATTGTATTTTTTGTGTGTATTTACTGGAAGAACCGATTTTCATGATTATTTTTGTATTCGAAGGGTGATACTTGTCGTGTGGTCCTGATTAAATTCAAATGAGATCTAACGAGTAGTTTTGAACTATCCCTAATTATGCTGTTTTTGAATTATTCATAACTAGCTGCCCGGACAGACTTCGTTCTGTCTGTCATGTTCCGAAAAACCTTCCGTGGGATTTAAGGAACATACAAAAAAAATTAGATGAATTGGTTAGCCATTCTCGAGTTTTGCGCTTAGCAACATTCATTTTTATTATATAGAAGATAATGTGTACCTACCAAAAGTATTTTTTTTTTGTTTGAGAACAAACATAAACAAAACGTTATCGTCGCTATCGACTATGGACTATGGAAGGTAGGCCTCCTGAATTTATGTTCCGTGGTCGTTACCCTGGTATCACCGCTAACAACGCAACGGGTTTCATTAAGAGCCATCTGTCCACTTGGTTGGGAATTCAACAATTTATTTCTTGCTCACGCTCAGAAATATCTAAGTAGTTTCACACATAACATAATTATCCCATTTTGTCTATTCAGAAAATATAATTTAATTTAATTTTGTTTTTATTTAAAATTCTTTATTGTACAAAAAAAGTGTGTACAAGAGGCGGGATTAATGCTAATTAATGCATTTTCTACCAGCCAACCTTGGTATGTGCAAGAAAGTATAGTGAGTAGGTGCACAATAAAAAAAATAATAATACATACATACAAATAATATAATCCATAAATGTATAATACAATATATAAACATAATATGATATAATATAATACTAATACTACAATATATACAATACAACAAACTATAATGCAATGTAATCAAATTTAAAAAGTGATAAAAAATAATAATAATAATATGACAATACTCCAGCTCAGTTATTGCGGCCTATATTTATTTTTTACGGCGAAAGCTCGATTTTAATATCGAAAGTTAATACAAAAAAGTTTTTAAAATTAAATATAATTATGATTCTGGAGGTTGTCTGTAAAGTTGGTTTACAGACAATAGTTTAACGTGACAACGTCGTAACAAAACATCTCCTAGTATGCATAGGCCAAACGAGTGGTAGAGAGATAGATGCGGCGCAAGCGTACAATGAGCGTAACGGGACAATGAGCGTAACGGGACAATGAGCGTAAAGCTACAATGAGCGTAACGCGACAATGAGTGATCCTTTCTTGTGCATGCCGCCGGCATTCATCGATTTATTAGACGTTGTCACGTCAATAAATGCAGATTCATTCATATTTATTTTATAGAATCCTTTTAAAAACGCCGCGTTGGCGCAGCGGTCAGAGCACTGGATTGCGATTGGCTGTTGCGCGGGCGGTTGCGGGTTCGATTCCCGCACACGATAACATTTGTATTGGCCATACAGATGTTTGCCGTGGTCTGGGTGTTTGTGCAGTCCTTGTGGGTCTCCCCACCGTGCCTCGGAGAGCACGTTAGTCGGTCCCGGTTGTTATCATGTACACCTGATAGCGATCGTTACTCATAGTAGGGGAATATATCCGCCAACCCGCATTGGAGCAGCGTGGTGGATTAAGCCCCGATCCTTCTCCTACATGGGGAAGAGGCCTATGCCCAACAGTGGGATATTACAGGCTGAATCGTGATCGTTTAAAAACGTATACAGAAATTATATTTTGCAATCGAAATAATATATGTATGTAACTATGTATAAGAGAAACCAATATCATTATAAAATAAATGTTCCATAGGAAATAATAAATGATATACAATTTTCAACGTTTCATCATTTTCGTATAAAATTGGTTCATTCCTTGTGCTCTTATTCGTTTTGAACTTTTACAGAGTATGGATATTCGTGTATGAAATTCACTTTCTCATTAAAACAGTAGCTAAATTCCGATTTTATAAGAATCGTAATGCACACAATACATATAAGCTTTTATCCTGGTTTTAGCGACTGGTAACGCGGCATCGTCAGGAACGGTCAGTATTTGGATGGATGACCGCCTGGGAACACCACGTGACGTTGGCTTTTTTTAATTAGTTTTTTTTTTTTGTATTTCAAATTCGTTTTTTTAATTAGTTTTTTTATTACTTTGCGAAAGAGACACTTCTGACATCTGTACTTTGTACGCACGCAATTTTTTTTAAATATTAAACAGAAAGAGACACACATTATATTAGTACAAATTTTCTCCAAAATTAATTAATCATAACTAATCGAAATAATACTATATTAGAAAATTTTTAGTGCACATTTTAGTAACTTATTATTTAGAAAAAAAACAACTAAAATAAAACAATTAATTCTAGGAAATAAGTAAATAACGTTTCCAATTAAAATGGCATAAAAGTAGAACAAAGCAAAAACATGTCAATAGAATAAATAATAAGCTCAAAAAAAAAAACAACAATATTGAAGTGAACTATTTACTGAAGTATTACTGGTTTATATAATTATTATACGAGTACGTAATTTATCAAAAGTGAAAAATTCAGTTAAAAATTTTAACATAAAACTTTTCTCATCGTCAAAAAAATTGACAAAAACCTAATCTCTAAAAGTATAACTTTTTCAATAAGTATTTAACGTTTTAATTGTTTTATTTTTCAACTAACTGTTTCCGCGGTTTCACACACTTCATTCGAGAAAGCACGTACTAAAATGTTTTTAAACCCTGTGCAACTAGTACGACTTATAAAGACGCGCAGCGCGACGCGGCATGATTTCATATTATTATCTCCTAAATTATGCGATCTAGCTAAATTATATAAAAGACAAAGCCATTCATAAAATTGCCCTGTTAGACATGGATAGTTTTGTTCCAAAAGAAATACTTGTGATGAACATAAAAAAGGTTATAATTAATTAACTTTAAAAGATAGACATAATATGCTGTTGACGACTTTTTTTTGAACTTTTGATGGCGATCAGCTCCCTCAATTCAATTCAATCCTACTACTCCAGTTTAAAGGCAAGATATTTGATTCCGTGCACTCAATAAACTCTCTAACTTCTTAATTTAAACATAGTCCAAGTAAGAATTGAAATATCTTTTGCATTCATATTGAAACTATATTACTGCATGAAAAGATTCTTTATTATTTTGCATAATGGCGTATCCATCCTGCAGCAATGCCTCGCGATATCTCGGCCCGTAATATCACCGATATACTAGTCTAAGCTATACTTCCCTACATGGTTTTAGTATTTCCCAATGTTTAGTTTTCTCCTAATAGTGTGTGTTAAGATCAAGATAGTGCGTGTTATTTGGTCCCATTTAAATTTATTTGAGATTTTACAAGTACTTTTCGAGTTATATCTAATAATGCGTTTTTACTTGACTATTTTTTCGTAGACCTACGTTGTATCAATTGTCGATGTAATTGAAGTCGGTTTTTTTCCTTTACGAGCAAACTCAATTATGTTCGTAGAATATTCGCCTATTTTGAGCAGGTTAAGTTTAGTTATAATTGTAATAGTCGATAGGCTCGTGAGAACGCTGAGAGAAAGTGCCAGACTACTCTTGCTCATATCCATTCAATTCTCACCAGTATACTAAACTTGTTCTCACCGTTTTAGATTAAACAAATCAAATTTGACATTTTGTATCTAAGCGAAATTGTCGCTGGCTCACTGCAGCATATCGCATTCCACTGCTGGACTTAGGCCTCCCCGAGTTCGCGACAAAACTTCTCCGCAGTCCTCATCCAGCCCCTCACCCATTTAATGTATATCGTCGGTCAAGCGGGCTGGAGGACGTCCCACACTGCGTTTGCCATGACGCGGTCTCCACTCCCGGACTCCAAGATATCTGCGCTCCAACGGCCATCGGTCATGCGACATACGTGACCAGCCCAACGAAATTGTTATTATTTCTTATCATTAAATATGTTTTTCATTATTTTTAAACGAAACTGTCTCTTATTAGAGATTATTATATTACTTTTAAAAAGAAATATGTAGGTACAGATACTAGAGTCCAGTAAGATTTGCGTGTCACCAAAAACGTTTGTCTTGTAGTCACAGTCCACTATGCCTCACTCACGTGAAAGTTTACGAGTATTGACGCTGCGCTTGTACACTTTGACGCTATCGTTTTTGACGCCGCAATATTTTGAATCGTTGCACCGTTTTTCTATTGCAGTTATATAACGCTGTCAAACACAACCTCTTTGGTAGGGAAGTATACAATTTGACGTTACATCACAAATCTATCCATCCAACGTTTGTTTTTTTTTTTTTAAATACGTAAATATTAGTAAGCATAAGTTTTAAGCAAAGGTTTTAAGTGTCGTAGCTCATATGTTTAAATGGAGGTGTTCACATATAGAACGACACGACTAACTGTCGTCTACGACACTTGCAGTGACGACAGATTGTCATGACAGTGGGAACGGCTAGCACGACAGTCGTAAAACGATAAAAAATCGTTACGACTAAAACGTGACGGCAAATCTATCGTAGCCACGTAGAACGTAGAAGCGACTGTAGATTTGTAGCTTGCTAATGATGTGTAAACGACAAAGCGACTGCCGTGAAACGATAAAATGTCGATGCGATCTAATGGGAACAGCTAGATACGATAGTCGCTAAACGACAAAATAATGTTGACGACAAACAATCGTTATAATGGGAACAGCTAGAGACGACAGTAGTAAAACTTAATCGTTACGACATGGTGGAAACGCGCCCTAACAGTCTACTAAAGCAACTCAGAGAGTCATTAAAATTCTGTAAAAGACACAAAGTCTGATCCTTTATTTAATACTCATTACAAACAATTGTATGTACTTCTGTTCAACATTGCTAGATTTGCATCGCTAGATTTGTATTTGGTACATATTTCTTACAGTAAATGTTTATTCATCTTTATTTCATACGAGGTATTAAAAATAACGTACAAAAAGCCACAACACAATTTAAATTTGTATCTTATTCGTCCGTATTTACTCATACATAATGAAGAATAAAATAAATATTTATATAACATACTCAACGTCAACCTTTTATGATTTTAATTGGTTTTCCAGTGAGGCTTGCCTTGTTTTAATAAAAATCGTATTGTGCAGAATTTTGGACTATATTTTTTATTTATTTATTTAATACTTCATAATTGATTTTTTTATTGAAATACATGTTTATCTAAGTATTAGTTAGTCTTTCATACAAAGTATTTCGTATTTTGGTAATATATAAATACCATTTATACACATTACACTTTTGATTAAATCTTTGGAACAAAGTCGAAAGAAATAAAGACACATATTTATTTACACGATGTGGACAAATACGAGTACAATAGCGTATAAGTTCACAATATTAAGAAAGGCAGGACGCTGTACACTATTTATAAACCTACGAGAATAGTATCATCAAATTGACAAAAACAATGGTTATATAATTGTGTTTGCTCGCAAACGAAAAAACAACCGACTTCAATTACATCGACAAGTAATACAACGTAATAAGACGAAAAAATTGTCAAGTAAATACGCGCTATTAAAGATTACTCAAAAAGTTGTAATCAGTTTTCGATCTAATTTAAACAAGACTACAAGACAAGTATTAGCTTTCGATTAAAGTAAGAATCGTCGAAATCGGTACACCGAGTAAAAAGTTAAGCGGTATAATATAACGTAGGTTGACGAAAAAGTAGTCACGTAAATAGGCATTATTAGATATAACTCTAAAAGTACTTGTCCGATCTCAATTAAATTAAAATGGGACCACATGACACGCAACACCTTTTAATTAAAACAAAATTGATCGAAATCGGTCCACCCAGTCAAAAGTTCTGAGCTAACATACATAAAAAAAAGAAACATACCTGTCGAATTGAGAACCTCCTCCTTTTTTGGAAGTCGATTAAAAATTTAAATAAAATTAAATCATCAAAAAGCACATTTGGTAAGGATACGATATTTGTAGTGGACATAGTAATAAAAACATCCTAAGGAAATATCTCCATTATGTATCTATTAGGTTTCCAGATATAGTACAAAGAAACAGGTCAAACGATTTTCTTTTGTTAGCTAGATCTTTCGTACAACTACGCCTTCGTAAAATTACCTTTACTGTCCTCCTGAGACTTAGTGATTCAGCTTTCTCCAAATTTCTTTCTAGAATTAGTGAAGGCACTGTTAGTGTCACGAATAATGTTACTTACTAACCGACTTCCAAAAAAGGAGAAGATTCTCAATTTGATTGTGTTTTTTTAATGTATGTTACCTCAGAACTTTTGACAGGGTGGACAGATTTCGTGCGTGTCATGTGGTTCTATTTAAATTTAAGTGAGATTTAAAATTATTTTCCAGTTATATCTAATTCCTAATGTGTATTTACTTGACTATTTTTTCGTCGACCTACGTTGTATTATACCACATAACTTTTTACTGGGTATACTAATTTTGATGATTCTTATTTTAATCGTTAGCTGAATCTTGTCTTGTAGTTCTGATTTTTGGTTGAGATCTGATGATTACTTTTTGAGTAATTTTTGATGACGTATATTTACTTGACTATTTTTTCGTCTACTTACGTTGTATTTATTACCGATGTAATTGAAGTCGATTCTTTTTTTAAATATTTTATTGAATTTATTTTTAATTAAACAGACGATGAATTATAACGAACTGAAATAGTTCACGTGGCCAGTAGGTACTTCAAAAATGTTCTTTTTTTACGAATGCAAACGAGGTATAAGCTGTTCGTTACGCTACCAACGGACTATCAAAAAAGTATCAAAAGTGTCATATCCCTTGTGTCCATAATTTGAAAAAAAAATGTATATTTAAATTTCTCTTCACAAAAACTGAAGCTCAAGTCGAAAAGATACAAAAATTTAAACGAATTAAAAATGTATGAGCGAAAAATAAAAGCCTTAATATAAAACCTTTTTGGGCTATTTCGTGGGAGATCAGAACATAACCGTCACAAAGAAAAAAAAAGTTCCATAGCTTTTTTCATTCATTACGTAGTCTGCGGTTAAGAGTCATAAGGCATGTCTAAGAAGAATTTCTAAGACGCATATTCAACGGATAATCCACGGCGAAGTTTTTTAAAAAGCCTTCCTCGGAAAATACTTGGTATCTTTAAAGTAATATTTTCACTCTTGAATAAAAATATTTGCTACTGAATTTTACTCGGAGGTTAGTTTGTGCGGATTTTCGTTTACCTAAAAACAATTTGTCTTTGTTCCTTGACCTTACTAAATGTGCTATACCTATCGAAAACGCACACACACACACACACACACACACACACACAAAATATCACATAATATCACGAACACGTTTATTTATTGAGTTTACTCCAATATTTTGATATTGTTTACAATTGCATATATGTTACTAGCTGACTCCGCAAACGTCGTTTTGCCATAATATATGTTATTAACCCACTCAACCCCCTCTTTTTTTGGAATTTCGTAAAATCCGTTCTTAGCTAAACTCTACTCGGTGAAAGGAATATTCCTACCAGATTTCAAGTCTCTACGCCTTATGGTTCCAGAGATATCGTGATGAGTCAATGGGTGGATATCTCTTTTATATATATAGTGGCATTGACATAACACTTTTTAATTGAATCTCAAGCAAAAACAAAAAGAAGTAGGCTAAAAATGAAATATAAAAATAATATTTTTTTTTTTAATTATTCAGCATCGAAATTTTTGATTGTTATTTTAAAATTTTATAATAATTTAATATTTGCAATAAAAGGCAATGAATTCATTAGTTCGTTATCGCATTTGCATAATCACATCATTCGATTAATATTGATACGATGATATTCTCATAATGCTTTATTATCCACACCATAAATATTATATTTGATTTTAAATGAATTTTAAATGAAACATATTGTCGGGAATGAATAAATTGTTATTTCACGTTAATATTACCTCTTGTAATGTTATGATAGGTACTCTTTCGATTATATCGTTTCAATTGTTATCGTGTTCATATACAAGCGACTAACGTATACACGTGCGGCTTTGTATGTGTATATGATACCCACGAATGGGTGTGTATGTATTCGAGTATGTATAGTATAGATACAGATTTTATATTACATAGTGAAATCTACTTTTTAAAATATTTACTATCGCATACTATTTCGCGTATTTTTTTTTAAATTTAACGATATTTTTTTAATTTTAAGACGAGGAGTACACGCAGTAAGTAGTTTTTGAAAATGGTTGTCTCGGAATAATATGATATTTTTTTTATCTATTTTTAAGTATATGTAGACATTTGTCCTGGTCTTAGCGTTTCGCTCTATAGTGCTTGTTTCTAGGGACCCGACACAGAATTTTGTCCTACTGGTAATTAAGGACTTTTTATTGATTGAGCGATATATTATACATTTTGTATTAGACACAAGACAACGTTAAATTTCAGTCTAATAATTAAATTTAAGTTTAATATTAGTAAAATATTATCAAACATGTTACCTCGATTTAAATAGTTAATCCAAGATAATAAATGTATAAACACATGTTCAATATATGTAAATAATTTTTAAAAATTCTGGTAATAAATCGGACCCTGTAATAAAAAATAAAATATTAGAAGTAAAACAGAGTTATTTTAATATTTGGTTACGCTTAAAGGGGCTTGGACAAGAAAGCACCATATATTTTAGCTGCATAATCTATAAAAAAACTAAATGTAGTTTAGTAGTTTTAATTATTTACTACATTAAATTGGCAAGATGTTCGCTACTGCCTAAATCCATTCACATATCATTCAAGCACAGTAGGTACCTTTACACAAAATTAACGTACCATTTCAAAATCTAACATCTATCACTGGTAGATTATTGAAACGATCCCAAACGAGTATTTTACAAAATTTATTTTAAAGCAGCCATCGAACTCTTCTAAAAGGACAGGTTCAACCTGTTTAATCAGTGAACTAATTAACATTGACGTGTCTCCTTAACTAAACAGTATAATAAAAATGATCGTCTTGACTAAACCACTAAACTACTGGGATGAATTGTTAGTGGTTAGATGTTTATTTACTAAATTATTCTTCACTTAACTAAATTAATGGTCTAGTGCGAACTACTCTTTACATTTCACTTAGCGTCGACATACACTCGTAACGAACGTAGTCCATTTACAAGCACTTGTTGTCTCAGTTATTAAGCAAATGAATGGTAAATAAAATATTGTATATACTGGGCGAGCGAGCTTTGACGCATATCACATAGAATATGTTTTAAAACGTGAATTATGAGCAAGTATATAATTTTAATACTGAATGTGAAATTAATATAAGCTTTGTGAGTGACGGATAATTTTCACAGTGAAAATTAAAGAATTCATAATGACCAAAAATAGTAAAAAGACGTTATAAACACAGTTATTATTTTGAAAAGGAGTTTAAGTTACTTCTTTATTATTACGATATAATTTTAAACCGTATAGTGATATTTGTATACATATATGTATATCGCTAGTGGAATACAAGTACCGTTTACCGTAGCTTGCAAAGTCAGGAGGAATTCTAAAGACGTTGCTTCCCCAGCTTTCAAAACAACATCTTTAAAACTCTGGCTAGTTTTAATTATTTGCTCATATACGTAGAATAGATAAATAGCCCAGTCAAATAAGCTCAAAAACGGCCTGAGATTTACAAAAATTAGAAGCAGTAATTTTCCTTCGGAATTCGTTGGAGGGGGTCACTGGTAGTCTAAATTCAAAAAGTAGGGGTATCAGACTTGTTGCTTCAAAATACTAATTCAACTGGGCTAATAGGATTTGAGTGTTTGACACTATTTCTCACTTAATATTGTTTTATATAGGTTTATATTTTTCGGTAAAAAATTCTTTATGCGTAAGACGATTATTTCAACTTTCACAATGATAGTTTTAATGTTTATGTAATTTTTCACAAATTGTATCAACACTATTGTATCTATAGCTTACTCAGAAGCTGAGATGTTTGTTAATTAGTTTAATGCAAGCGAAAACAAGTGTTTAATTCAGTTAATGAATATTCTTAATAAATATACAGAGTAAACGGCGGTTCGCTACAAAATCAACAAGCAACATTTCACTGTGGATGATTATGTGACAATGTCAGAACGTTCCGCTAGAATACACATCCAAGTTTTAAATAAAGTTATTCGTTTTAGTTAATGGTTTGATTTGATCGATAAAGTAAGAAATATTTTTACGATAAACATTTGACTAAACTTTATTAAAAATCATTAAATATAATTATAAAAGTTTTAGCTGAAAACAGCTATTAATTGAAAGTGTAAATAAGGTTTTACCTATATATTTTCCTAAAAGTACGAGTACGTTCTACGTAAAATTCAATCAGAACTTAGTTTATTTATTTTGGTATACACATATTATTATTATGTTAAAAAAAATATAAATGTGTATGCCTTTGGGTTTCCCTGATATTCGGAATATATATTTTTTGTTATGAAAGAAAATGTTCTCATGGGATAGCCAAAAAATGTATTTCCATATCGAACGTCAACTACAAAGCGTCTCGTTTAAAAATGAATTCACGAGCTACTCAAATGATACATTTTTACTCGAATATACTGTATTTTTTTCTATTGTGTCATATAGTTTAGACTAGCACCCGTAACTACTCGTCGTCCTTATAATAATAATTACTATATAACTTATAATATCATTATTGATACTCTATAATAGATAGCCAAAATTTTTTTTTTATTTTTACTATTCATTTACTTATATGATACCACAATTTATTAGATATTAAGATTTCGAGATTACCACAATTGTCATTTTCGAATTGCTTATATTTGTGCGACGCGAAGTTGCAGACGCCATGAGCAAGGTTGACTCATTTTGTCCGTTTGTCTCTCTGTGTCTTGATCAGCGAAACTACTGAATGAATTCAAATGAAACTTGGTATGATTTGAGTTCATACTACAAACTAAAGCACTGAACAATAGCGCAATTATTTTGGGAGAGGGAATGAAAGCTAAATATATAATTGCTAGTAATGTCACGGGTTTAGCTACTCTAAAATAAAAAAGAAAATTCTCAGCGTCTGATTATACGACTATAGAAGAACATTATGAGTAATAAAACAAAGCGTTACTATCAGTAGAAGCAGAAAAGGAAACACAAATGACTATTAATTCAATAAGTGCCGAAACTAAAAGCAGGTGAAAAAACCGCGGTAGGCGATAAATAATATCGCGTTGCGTGATGGAAATGCTTAATATACTTGAAAGGTAGTTAATGTGTCACGACCACACTGATGAATACGCTGACCGCAATGATTGATACTCTCACCGTCTGATATGTGTTTTACATTGAATTCTTGTAAAATAGAAGTGTCACGTAACAATTAAAAGTTACTCTATAGCCTTTTTATTATATGTTTATCTCGGTCTTACGTCTACGTTATAGAGACGAAGTTCACCCATCTGCATAATGAATGAAAATTATTTTATATTTATTTTAGCATATAAGAAAAATAATCGTGAAAGGGTTTCCTGAAAAACCCTGGCCAGGCCATATTTAATTCAAAATTGAAAAATTTATCTTTATTTCAAAATTGACATACCTGTTCAAAGAATAAATTCAATACCTACCGACATAAGCCGAGACGTTAACCGTTACGTCTTCTCTCTTTTTTATTCTCTCTATTTCTTTCTTTTTTTTTCAGGTCTTAAACGTGCGTCTATTAATAAGTTCGGCTAGGCAAAGTTCAACAAGTTTAACGATAAACTAAACTGTCGGTTAACTTATTTTGAGAAAATATTCATTCCATAAAACATGTACATATTTGTACTTACCTATTATTATTTTTTTGTGTCAATAAATTTTTTTCCAAAATTTTTTTTTTTACATCTAAAAGTGACTTTAAGTTATTATATCTGTAAATACTTGGACAAATCTCTCGAATTGACGAAAGTCCTCACACGTGAGTTCTTAGAATTCATAGCACATAATACATATAAACTGACTTCCGTAAAATTTATTGGATGCGATAAAACATTTCCGTTCCGCGCGAGTGGTTTTACTATAAAACGTTAGACAATTTTCTGGCTCATTCGTGTTTTAGCCGGATGAAACCAGATAATACCAGATAAGCATACGCATGAAATACCAGTCAATGCAAAACGACTATGAAAGCGAATCCGTTCACAATTTTCACAGTATTGTAAAATATAAAAATTTACACATAAAAGGAAAATTGTTATAATTAAAACCGTATAACATATAGCTGTTAGGTATTTACAACTTAAATAATACAATATTGAAATCAAAGTATTCACATTGATAGATAAATAATAATAAAAATGACTCTCTACTGCGAATTAAAAAAAGAGAAATTACCACAATCTCGCATTCTAAAATACTAAAATCAGAACACTATTATTGTGTTTATATTCACAAACTAATTGAACTTTATCTGAAGTAGGTCACAGCAGGAAATATACTGCTCAAAACCTGAAGCAGCCCTTCTGGGGGAGTACATCGACCTTACAGAAGATCACAGCTAGATAAAACTGCTTTCAATCAGTGTTATATTCCTTTGTAAGTAAGCTGACCAGAGGTCTTTGCGTATATTGGGGGTAGAGTCGGCAACGAGCTTGCGATGCTTCAGGCGTTGCAGGCGTCTATAAGCTATGGTAATCGTTTTCCATCAGGTAAGCTGTACGCTTGTTTGCCTATCAATTGTATTAAAAAAAAGCCAAATGGCAAATCCTTTCAATAAATACTACCGTTAGTAATTGCCGATTTTGATTTTTAGTAACGCAGTGCATTCAAAATGTCCGACATTCGATGATCAGGAAACTTCTATGAAACTGACGACTGGATTAGTTCCTAAAAGACAAGTAGCATTTTACAGTAGGTATGTTGTACTATATGAATGAACAAGAAAACTAAAAAACAAAAGAAATTATTTTTAGAACAGCTACTACATTATTATATTTTTTAAATATTGTCAAAAGTTTTTTAGTGATTCCCATTTAGATCACTTTTAGTTAGTAAACGCGATTAAATTATTTGAATAAGTCAAGTGCCATTTTCATATACACCGTCAATAACTCAAGAAAACACAACTTCAAATATATATTTGACATTATATAATCTTTCTCTAAATACTATTGTTTTAATAAATGAATACACATTCATTATTTATTATTAAGTAATATTGTTAAACAACTTTATTGACAAATAGATAATGTTTAGTCAGCTTTAAAGTTTATATAACACTACATATTAACGCCTTCACATAAATCTAAGTCTTAACGCTATTTTGCCGTAGTTTTTTCCAACTTAAAATTAATGTCAAAGTATAGTAAAATATTTCGCATATTTTTAGAAACTCTTTGAAAGCAAGAAAAATAACAAGCATTCTCAATCTATAGAAATGTTTGCTTAACTCTTCGTCGGGATTAACGCTCGCTATATTCTACGACGAATTTTCGAAAGTCTAGTCACAAGAAATATGCGGTAATAAGTGTCGAATGCTTAAAGTTTTTGAACGATATTTTTAAAGAAATTTCATGAGCTCAAGCAACGAAATCTCCGTCCAATTAGTGTCACCCATTTGTTATTGTGGGCTTTAGTGAATGCCGCTTTATGTATGTGGTATTATCTATTAAGACGTTGTTGCGTAAGATTTACTGTACTGAACATATTTTTATTAAGATGTGGATTATAATATTAATTTAAACATATTAAATCTTTGTTTCTTCTTATGATATTATTCTGTATGATATTACGCAATTTTTTGTCAAGTTTTTTAATATTGTTTAAAATATATTGTTTATAATAATATTGTTTAAATTACTAATACGTATAAGAAAGATACTTTAACAGGAAACCCTCTGATATTGAACTTTAGATAATTTCATTTTTATTTAAAAAAAAAATTCAATTATGTATTCGCCGTTGCTGTTTACGACCACCTTCCACCACTTGACCAATTTCTCGATGCCATTCCGCCAAAAATCGTTTGGTCTGGTATCGAAGAAGTTGTTGAGCCAGTTTTTAAGATCCTTTTGATTGTCAAATACAGATGATTGAGAATCGTTTTATGATCTCAGCTCATTCTTTGGCCAATATACAGCTGGCCATTCTCCTTCAAAAGAGCTTTGGGACGCTCTTCTTCGAATTCAGAAGTTATTCCGCAACGGAGTGTGTCGTCGACGTCAAAAACGCCGTTTACGCTTGGCATGCCATTTTCGTGTTGTAGACTTGCCTATGACACCTTCTCCGTATACGTTGATTTTTACCTCCTAAATATTCTATTTCTAAGTCTAAAAAGTGATAAAATATTAAAATACTCAAAACAACGATATAGCACAGTTATATAGAGCAGAAGAGCTCTATCGTCCTATTCTATACACTTTCTTTTGAGAAATTCAGCAAAAAATCGTTGTACAACAAAAATATATATAAAACGCTACGAACTTATTCGCCAACCTATTATAACTAAATGGAAAAAAAAAAATACACGCTATAACGAAAAATTAAAGAAACATAACTGTAACATTACGTGAATTTTAAGGAAAATGTCTAACTATAATTGAAATTTGTTTTAATATTTCAAGAAAAACGAGAAATTAAATTAAGAGAGTAATCAACATTAAAATTAATGTAAAAAATTTAAAAACCTGGTATTTCAATCGTTATGTAGCTATGAATAATATACCTTCACAAAGACAATACAATCTAAATTTTAACTAAGCATTGTTAAGGTCAAATAAGGGCACAAATTGACGCATGAATGATAAATCCAGCAATGATTGTCCTCTCCAGACTCCTGACTATTTTATGTACAGAATTATTTAGTAACACGAAGTAGTTTTTGATGCTACGGGTTCTTTGGTCAGACTAATTTAGTAGATGTACTCAGAAAAAGGTAAATAAATGCCTTTAAAAGTTTTACGAAATTAAAATATCTCTTACCTAAAAAGACGAATGAGTAAGAGTGTAATAATAAAGCGTGTATAGAAGGTTTAAAACAAATTCAAGATTTTACTTATGACAAGACCTGTAACATCCCACTGCTGGGCATAGGCCTCTTTTTACATGTAGGAGAAGGATCAGAGCTTAATCCACCACGCTGCTCCAATGCGGTTTGGCGGATATATTCCCTACTATGAGTAACGATCGTTATCAGGTGTACATGATAACAACCGGGACTGACAGCTCAACGTGCTCTCCGAGGCACGGTGGGGAGACCCAAAATTTTACAACACGTCTACCATTAGCTGATAGTCCTAGGTTTGATTCTCGTTTATAGTAATTATTTGCAACATATTTGATTCTGGTCCTTATCGGTCTCGTCGACATATAACAAACTAAATGGAAGTTTGTAAGAGTTAGGTCTTAGAGAAATGAAAAACTCATCAAATATATTCTGATATCAAATAAATTTATTGCATACAATATTAAGTATTAAAAAAAAACTTCTGAACAACTTAATATTAATAGCTAAAATGATGCATACGTTACACTGTACACACAAAAGTTTCTTAAAAAACCTTCGTTAGATCGAGTGTCGTCGGATAATTAATGAACGATGATTCTATTTTATCGTTTATCCATTTTAGGTTTTATAAAATATGTACTTTAAGTTTTCGAGCTGAAATATTTAACAGAATATTCAAACTTCACTCATAAGATTACAGATTGTAATCTGGTTTGGTGTTGTTAAGTTTAAAAGAGATGTGTGAAGTTTAATATTATTACGATTGAGAAAGGTATCTTGACTAATAATGTGTATCATAGGAAAAAATCTGGTTCATTTGCATTAATCAATTTCCAGTGGAACAGCTTTGCGAGTTGTTGCTCATGAAAGAGGAAGAGGTTTCTGAACATCAGAATATTTATAAGTAATATAACAGTAAAAATTAAATTTTCTATTGGGTTCGAAAAAAATTCAAAATTAAGGTTTATCGAAATATTTCTAGCATTACCACCATATCATTCGAATTTCTTGTGCTAACAATTATGTGTACTTATTCCTATTTAACTAGTGATAGTTAAATTTCTAAACGCTATAATAATTTAATTGTATAATATGGGTAACAAAATTTGTGACATATCAAGAAACAACTATTTGTCAAGGTATAACAAAATCATCGATGTTTCAAAGAAAAATAACTAAAGGCAAGGCTAGTTAAACGAACAACGATTTTAAAGTTGTATTGCTTAACCCTGACGCGAGCGAAGCCGTAGGCGAAGTTCGTGTTATCATACAACTGAATCGATCAACGAAACATTATTAAACTTCGTCCTCATCTTATTCGAATTCATTCGAAGTTCAACTGAAAGGGTGAGACGATTCTCGATTTCATGTCCACATAATTCCATAAAGTTCTCTATTATTGTTCGGTCCAGTTGTTCTCAAAAGTTGACTCAACTTATTAAAACTTCACCGGTATACTTCAAGCTCATCGATATGAATGTGAAATAAAATCCCACGTTCGTCATTTGTATAGCCATAAGCTGTCAGATGACTTCATCGAAAAAGAAAAATTAATTTGTGAGGCGTGACAAAAAACACCTCATTTTCTCTTTTATTTATATCGTTTTCACAGCTACGAATGTAACGGACGTATCATTAATAATTTAGAGGTATTTTATAGTAGAACGTGCAAAAGGCAATACGATATACAATTCGGTTTTTAGAATGTATGGGTAAGAATTCACAAAAAGGATTTAAAAAATCGGATCTTTGTCTCTGGAGATAATGTCGTCGACGATGTGACGTGACATTTTCAACGTTAAATCTCTTTTGACATTTTTTTTATACAATTTTATTACGAGCATACATTATAAATGTGGAGCGAAAGGGGTGCTTGTTGATCATTTACAGTTCAAAAGGTAGATTTTATTCATAAAACTCGTGATTTATTTTTCCTTTCTTTCTACTTTTTTTTGTCATAAAATATTAAAAATACACGAGTAGAAAAATTTTAGAGTTAAAAGGAAGAATCTAAAAATACAAAAAATAATTTTTTTGTCATTTATTCTAAACATTTTTGTTACATGAGACTTGCAGTTAAGTTAATATACTTAAACGCAACTTAAATTTTATCTCAAATTTTATATCTTTGTTGTATTTTTAAAGAGTAAATAATCGTTGAAGAGATTTTATAAGAACACAAATGGTTACACGAAGTTGAAAAGAAGAAAGTTTGAAACGAGCAGTGTCTCTCGTTGCGACTCTTACACGAGAACTTCTGATATCAAACTAAGCACTTAAGCCTGACAAGGAGCCCTCTTTAATTTCCATTTGAAAATTGCAAAATAAAATACTTCCAGCAATATCAGAGCATTACATAATACACTTAAGTGAGTTCTCGCAGTACTGTTTCTAGGATTTTGTACGGATACACGTCTGATGAGGGTATCATAACAGGATTCTTTCCCCGTCTTCATTTTACGAACTTGTTGGCTTACTCGTTATTTCCTATTGAATTTGTTGTTTTTAAAGTATTAGTTTTGAGGAATTTTCACTCGGTTGCAGTTTCATTGCGTGGAAATTTCATAGCTATCATGCTTTTTTTCAATATCCAAACTATTTAAATGTACGAATAAAGGTAAATATAAATTGGAAATAAGTATATGATAAATTTGTATCACCTAATAAGTAAAAATGCAAATATGAAGTCTTAACGTCTAATATTTTAATTGAAAAAATAATAATCTCTATAAGTATATATAAAAATGAATCGCTGAATGTGTTGCTAAGCGCAAATCTCGAGAGCGGCTGAACCGATTTCGCTAATTCTTTTTTCATAATATTTCTTGAAGTACGAGGATGGTTCTTACGGAAAGAAAAATTAAAAAAAACTACCTGAAAAATTCTAAAACCAACAATTTTCTATATTCTCATACAAAAGATTCGTAATAATACTTAATAGTCAATTTAAACTTTAATAACATACCATAAAGTTTAAGTGTTAGTGGAGAGGTTCCGGGAAGGATAAGTATTAGAAAAAATAGCTGTTAGGCGGTACGAAGTTCGCCGGGTCAGCTAGTTTTTAAATAAAAAATATGAATTATAAAACCTATTTTTATACGCTGCTTTTTTCTATTTCTGTTTCATGACCTGACAGTAAAACATACCAAACGTACTTTATCCATTAGCACAAATGATAACATTTATGACGAAAGAGAGAAAAAAAAAGTATTTTTATTATTTTCTATATTTAGGTAGAGTCCCTTTATCTGTTGAAAGTTCTTCGGGTGTTTGTCGAATGAACACGGCCGCTAGATAGCTTCGTAAATACAGAGTTATGCTTCTATTTATTTTGTAAAAACTTAATATTCATTCTTACTTTTACTTTTTGTTTTGTTTGTGATAGAACTCATTTCCATTTTAATATTCAGGTCGAATTTTGAAAATAATTTATTGAATGCGGTAGCTTTATATCATAAAGGTCTACTATTTAAAAAATTACTACAACATTTTTGTGGTGATATTAACTTAGAAAATAGACGATATGATTATTACGAACGATAGACGGTAACTGCTAGGCATGATAGGCTTCTTTCCCATGTAGGAGAAGAATCAGACCTTAATCCACCACGCTGCTACAATGCGGGTTGGCGGATATATTCCCTACTATGAGTAACGATTGCTATCAAGTGTACATGATAACAACCGGGACCGACAGTTTAACGTGCTCTCCAAGGCACGAGGGGAGACCCAAAGAACTAATAACCAGACCGGAAATAAATATTTCTATAAACATACTCGTAAATATCCACTACGAGTGGGAATCGAACCCGCGGCCGTCGGTGTTTAGGCGCCGCCGACATCGCACACGCAGCTTTACACCAGACCGGTCGTTATAGAAGGTAAATTTGTTATCAATTCTCGTTAAACTGACTCACTCAAAACCTGTCAATATAACTAAAGAATAAGATAAATAAGATAAATATACTTTATTGTGCATTAACATACAAAGGTATACAAAAAAATAAAACTTACAAAATAATATTATGCACAAAGGCGGTCTTATCGCTAGGTAAGCGATTTCTACCAGACAACCTTGTCTGAATCTTCATATATTATGAAGATAATCAAAATTAACCATTGGGTCCATTATAATATCAAAATGTATCGAACGTAAACCTTCTTACAATACCTATCAATTAGTCGTGCTTATATAATATAACCGAAATGATAACTAAAATGATTAAACTAATCCCACTGATACACGAGTAGCTTAAGTTAGTAATATATTGTTTCTTGTGCCCATCAATCAAATGTTCACGTTAATACAACTAATTGCCTTAAGTGAAAACTGGATTGAACTTACTCTCAAACTTAACAGCTTCCTCTAAACTTCACTTCCTTGATAAAGTCGAGTTACATAAATTTTGCAAGAGTGACTAAATGATATAATACCCTTCATACTCCATCTCCAAGTTACCTAATATTGACCTCAAATTGTATTATTTGCTTAATGTTTAATCCTTCGTAATGGTTAAATTTGTAGTATAACCAAATAAACCGATTTCAAATTCAATATATATATTAAAACTTAAATATACTTATAGTATAAAATGAAAGAACTTTTTCCGTGACAATTGTTGCTGTAAAGTAGCCGAAACGTCGGGCATATAAAAAACCTAATAAACTGCGATAAAATCCGGAAAAGTTGATTTCATTATAATGGGTGAAATTCGCGTAAATATTAGAAAACAATATGTAGTATAAAATATTTGATTTTGGTGAGGAAGAAAAATATTATTTTAATAATAATTATAAATGTATACATGTGAGATCCGGGAAAGCCTAAAATAAACACTAACACTTTCTTCGTCATTCATATAATTTTGAAAGTATATTACTAAGGGTTCGTTGTCAATGCATACTCGTATGTTTGAAATTTTTAATAAGTATAAGACGGAAACTTAAGTGTGCTTTTGTTCATCACAACGTTGTCCGCCATTTTAAAGATCATTTGAGTCAATTGAATACTGATTCTCGAATGGGTTCACAATTAGCCAGGTAACAGTTTTTTACCAGTATTCGTGAATAATATCCCACCTATAAAAGAAATAGCAGGTAAGAAACGGTGACAGGTAGTGGTGAATAACGTTTGGAATCACCCTATTTTGTTGAAATCCAAAAATCGATTATAATTATTTCCTGTGACTCATCACACAAAAAGTAATTGCAAAACTACCTTTAAGTTTATTCTTGGTACACTTATTGCACAGTTATTGTGACGACATTTTTTTCCATAGATTCTATAGCCGGTTTTTCTTATATTCATTGTTAAACTTAAATTTATGTGTTACGGGTTTAATCTTGGTAATACTAAGTATGTACCTTTTGCGGTGTTATTCTACGTTTTAAGGAAGTTGCATGCGTCGTGGTAACGCACTGATTTGAGTCATTCGGCTCAGTATGGGTCTTTTCTTCTCTAACCCTTACAAAACTCATGTCCAATAATATATGTATATAAAATTTGTTTCAGTTTAGTAGAGCAGGAAAGTGAATTCCGTACGTGCTTAAATAAAATTCGCACCACAAAAGATAAGGAAATTGAGTTAACGATATATATATATGATATATGATTGATAAACGTTTCATGCCGTCTTCATTCGGTACTCACATTATAAAAAATACATATACAATTTTGGAAAATGACGAAGTTTTTGAATTTTATAATAATTAATTTATATTTAATATAATCTTTATAACACAACAACAAACAAAATGATTTTGTTCTATTATAAATACGAGTATATTCAGTCGTGGATCTCTATTATACGTTAAATGTTTTACACGGTTGTTTCAAAGCTGATTTTATTAATTTTCGACAATGTTTTATACTTATATCACACCAAGCGCTGCAATATTATGCGTAGCAATAAACAAAGCAAAATATTATAATTAGTAATAACATAAAAGTTGTTTAAACATTTTATTATAATTTCAACGTTATTTTACTAAAAACTTTCCTGAAATGTTATTATGTTTTAATTTTTAATATCCGAAGAGTATTTAATAAAATACGCATTAAATTTTACTCTTAAACGAGTATACAAGGATCTTAAGAGATTAATTTCAACGGGAAATCTCCTTCGGTGTCTCAAGATCGGCTTATGAACAGGAAAAAATTAAAACTAAATTTTACCCTCAACAGTTATTAGAAACAAGATACTTGGGATCTTAGCACTAACTTTCCTTTATCTTTTTTGCTTCAGTTTCTGTGTTAAGAAACTTTTACTTAAACGTAAATAAATAATTACATAAATATAAATTTCCATCGACTTCACCAAATTGAATAATATTTTTTTTTGTGTACGTTCAAATTGTCAGGACATGGTTTGTGTAAAAGAAAATCTAAAAAATTTGATATAATTATATCCAGTCAGCTAGTATAAAATAAATTTTAAATTGCACACACACACAAATTAAATATTATAATCTATATAAAAATCAATTGGTGTTCGTTAGTCTCGCTAAAACTCGAGAATGGCCAATTTGACCACAAATTAAATATTATAATATAGTTAAATATTATAATATTGTGTTGATTTATTATAAAATTTATTACATTAAAATTGTTTTTTCTTTTTTTTTCTTTATCAATTTTTTTTTTACTTTCGTTACTTCAGTATTGATTAAAAACGGATTTTAGCAGATATCAAATATAAATTTGCAGTCGTTACCAATTATACATCAAATTAACTTCCACAAAATCTCTGTGTTTTCCATTAACGATTAAATTCTCCACAAAACCTCAAAACATTGTATTTATTTCAGTAGTTAAAATATGACATTTATGTTATTTTAGCAATTAAAAATGTGGGTATGTCCTACACACCTCAAAGTTCGTGTTCAATTTTTTCACCCCGAGTAAAATGTTATATCAAATTGAATTGTTATGAAATTAACCGATTTTAATACTTTCTACCAATTTTGTTTTTTCACGCACAAAAATAACTTGTCACTTGTCAAAAACATAATATCCTTTTTCTATATAAATAATTCAGGAACACTATAACGAAATCGTTAAATGGAATTCTGTATTATAATTCTATTTCCTTCTAATATCAAGAATGAAAGGGAGTCTTGATCCCTCGCCAAGTCATACTTGGTTGCCTCGATAAAGAGACTTGATGAAAAAATTCCAAGTCCTTATGAAAAGTATATTGTTTACGAAATTTTCTTGAGAAAACGTTTTTGTGCATTTTCTCGTTTGACTTTCTATGGGAAGATGTTTCATTTCCGACTTCGAAGTAAAACGAAAATGCTAATATTGATAAGGTCTGGTTCCGGGAATTCGTTGAGAGGTATATTTTTAATGTGATTTTTTCTTGTCTAAAGGACGATGCGGCGGGTTAATCTCCTTGTATTACTGATTTCCGAGATTTAATGGCGTATAATGTATTATATGTCCATAAATAGATTAAAATATCTTCTGTTCCACAAATAGATTATAATATGAGTTTGTAATAAATCAAAATATGTTTACGTTCATTTATTTTTGGAGTTTACTCCTTAAGAATCGATTTTTATTAAGGCCCCGGTATGAAAAAATATGAGGAGTAAAATCTACTGAACGAATGATCTCGTTACGTTTCTCGTAACGCCAACGACGTTTTCTAATAACGCCATCTAGATGGCGTTATTTGATTCGTTTATTTACCATTTGTATGGTATTAATCTTTTTCTTAGACTAGTAAGCCTTTTTTGTGCCTATTTAGACAGTCGATCTGAAGGAGTAAACTCCAGTCGTGCATCGGGGCTGACACACACACTTTTTTTACGTGTTCTCTTAAACGCTGAAATAAGAAAACGGATACTTTACGTGTAGGCATAAAATAATATTAAAATTATACGTTCATTTGACAAAATATATAGATTATCAAAGTCTCATTGCTTTAAATACAAATGTAATCTGGATATCGGTCGCGAAAAAACGAAAATGGAAAAATTGTAGCTATAACTTAATTCACCATACAAAACATTTAAACAAATGTAAAATTAACCCTTGATCTATTAAACAGTCAGTAATGACGAACCCACATCTGTCAAGGCAAGTTGTCGAGAAGATACGACGAATGGCGCAGTACATTACGAAGTATCTTTGACGAGTATATTTTGCGTGATTTTTGTTAAATATTAAATTAACTTCTGCCAAAAAATATTTGGGATATTTAAAAAAAAATTATATTTGTTAAAGAGTTATGCGTTTTTAAACCTTAAAAACTTTCAAATACATGTCACGAAATAGTTAAATACATTCATCATTTCAATAAACCGTTCATTTCATTTACTCAAAGCCTTTGTATGTATCTAATCAGTAGCCGGTTTGTTTTGTGATCGCATCGTGTGTAGAAGATTAATTTGCTTCTATTCCTTCGTTTATCTCGTACGAAACGTTTCATAGATATTTTACTTAAAGAGGATTGAGGTTTTTGGTATCTAGAGTTATTTCACTTTGAGATATTGATCATTAAACTCTCAATGCTTTGTGTGATAAGAGTAGTGTTAGTTTCATTTGGAAAATTAAAGCAATGTTTGTATAGAAACGTATAAAGAATAATCCCTTTTACAACGTTGATACAAGCGGTAGTCATTAAATTAAGTCATATATAATGTTATACGTATACCATTTCTAAGTTGTCTATAAAAAATCTTCCCGTGGGTGTCGTAAGAGGCGACTAAGGGATAACACAGTTCCACTACCACCTTGAAACTTAAAAAGCCGATCGATGGCGGGATAACCATCCAACTGCTGGCTTTCAAATACACAGGCCGATGACGGGCAGCAGCGTCTTCCGTGCGACAAAGCCAACCCTGTGGTCACCAACCCGCCTGCACAGTGGCGTGAACTTGTGGAGGCCTATGTCCAGCAGTGGACTGCGATATAAAAAATCAAAAGGCAATAGTACTTTAGCGGTTATAAGTTTTTTAAATTTGCGATATAGTTTTGATCTCTACCAAATGTTTCAATTATGTCTCTCGTTTGTATTATTTTTGTATATAAAACTGTTTATTTTATTTCAAAATAATTTAAGTTACAAAGTTAGTGTTTAAACAGACAGTACAGATTAAAATCAATTGAGAATTCGTGGTTTGACTGGGATTCGTGTATTCTGTCGATAAAAAAGATAGACTAACGATAATATAATGATAATAAATGTTATTTTCATATCACTTCATATTATTGATCCTGGTATCTGAAGGCTAGCGTAATAATACGACTCTCATTTCTAAGACAATTACCAAACTAAATAAATAACGAATCACAGCTCAGACGAAACGCTATTAGTAAATACCCACCAACCCTCTCAGAAGCACTTTAAGGTGTTTGGACTAACTTGAATATTTTAGATCTTCTAATTGAAATGCACGCCCAAATCCAGCTCCTGTTATATTGGATAGCGTTATTTATTAGAAACAAACAGACACATAAATAAAAGTTATCTGTTTATGCTAATATTTTGTAATATTGAGAGGGAATAATTGTTTGTTTGGAATTAATAAACTCTGACTAAACATGATGAAGTTTAATATTATGTTTATTATAAAAATACTTAATTATTAAGAATTAAAGTGGGCTTTAAGACTCGATGCAGTGACTGGTTGTTGCGATACAGTATTCATAAAAATCGACAATATTAAAATTGCTCCGAAATTGTTAGCAAATGAATCACTAAAAGCGAAGTCGTTCTTTCGTCAATTACTTAATTAAAAACATTTCAAAAACAAAATTAGTTATAATATTATGACAGCTTATTTTATTAGGCACATAATGTTTATTAATATCAGATTGAATAAAATATCAATAAAATTTGAGTGTCTGTTTGTAATATTAACATAACCTCTTTTTACTAAATGCATGTGTATGTATACACGTTATATTTGTATACCAAAATAACATTTATTACAATTTTTGTCTGCCTGTCTGTTTGTTCCGGCTAATCTCTGAAACCACAGGACCGATTTTGACGGAACTTTCACTGGCAGATAGTTGATATAGTATGGGGTAACTTAGGCTACTTTTATTTTATAACTCTGCGATCTGAACAATAACTTTTTTGTTAAATTTAACGCGAACGAAGTCGCGGGCACAGCTAGTCTTAAATAATACCAAAAACCTTAATAAGAACTTCTTTAATAAATAAGTAGTTGTAAACGTCAAAGAAATCCATAAAATATTTATTAAAAAAGTACCATGTCTTTCAACAATGCCTTACAATAAGTTTTCAAATTCGTCGAAAATATTCTAGTCATTCTCAATCGTATAATATCGATGCCTTTGAAAAATTACTTTTAAAGAGACAAAGTAACAACACAGACATACAAAACTCGATAAAAAGTAGCTCCATTTTACCTGCTCGAACTTTATCTACAATCGTAAAATTGTCTCTTCAAACATCTTCAAAGAAAGATCAAACTTCGACATCCAAAAGTAAGCGAAGACGTTTTAATATTAAAATCTATACATACTTTTATTTTTCCTTTAGAGTAACGAAATGAATAACATCGAAGACAAAGACGAAATGACTGTTTCTAAAGAGCGTGGACATTTTGAAGAAATTAAAAGATTAAGTCCAAATTAAAAAAAGACACTTGTTGAAAAAAATCATCAAAACTTTTTTAATTAAAGCGCAATCGTGAAGGGCTAGAAAAATTCAATACAATAGTCGTTCAGGACAACAAAAGGTCCTCTTTTTATTTGTCCCAGATTCATTGACGAGGTCGTCTCAGTAAAAAAATTGACGCTCTAATTAGAATAAATAATAATCGAGGAACAACCTTTTTAAGACTTAAGTTCTTTACTAATTTTTTAAAAAGAATTTTCGAAGAATTTCAAAGAAGAAAAAATATTTGACTTATGTCATAAACACTTTACAAGTACTAGCATGACGATTTATATTGACAAAATATCTTTGCGATTATTCGTAAAGTCTCTTAAAAATGTTAATAATAAATGCAAATTCAATAATTTTATTCAAATGTTTTACACAATATGTATACAGTATACACAATGATACGTACAACGTAACAACGCAACCAATAAAACATTCAATAGAACACCACATCTATTTGCATCGCCGCGAAAGACTTTAGACGTTGACTTTTAAAGCCGATCTGTTTGCGTTTGTTTGATACTCAACGAGGTATTGACTTGATAAACAGTCATTTACGCTCAAAGCAAACGGGGGAGCTGAATGAGTCACACACACGATACGCCAGTAGTTCCACACCCCACAAATTAACCTAAGTGCATCGGTTCGTATTTTTACGTCAAAAACTATTAATGATCGTGATGAAAACAAACTGTTGATTATTAAAAACTAGCTGACCCGGTAAACTAAGTACGCCATATAATAGTTTTTTTATTTTTTTTTAAGTGAAACTTCTTTACGCGCATGAGAGGTAAAATTTGAGCGACCGGTAACGCAGCAGCGTCATGACTGTCAGTACTTGAATGTGTGACCTGTTGGTTTTTTTGAATTACTTAGCCAAAGAAGTTTCACTTCTGAAATGTGTACTTTGTACGCACGCAATTTTAATCCTTGTCTTGTCCTATTTAGCGAAGTTGGAGATACATTTTGGCGATTTTTTTTTAAATATATATTTAATTTTTATACTGTTTGTAAATGGTTAGGTGCAGTGGTAATACTAATTGGTTTTTACGCTAGGCCTCATGAATCCATAATACTTTTTCACGACAAATATTTATATAGGCCATATAAATATAGACGTTTGTCGTGATTGGGTGTGTTTTTGGACCCCTAATATAAGGCTCTCATCTTACTACGGGTCGTTGACTGTGAAGAGTATGATTTAATTATGTCTTTTATAAAACTAACTAACTACTAAACTAAACTATTTTAGTCAAAAAGTCGAAATTTAAAAGCCATAAATTTGGCGTATTCGTTCATTACATAAAAATAATATCAATAACCTGAGACCATGTCGCTCTCAAATATGAAAAATTCATTATAATAACGCAAATGAATACTTCTATAACTCAATATGACAAGATCGTAAAATGTTTATATGGGATAAATTTAGGGCGATGAATGCTAAGAGCTATTTAATTCCGGTGTACCGTAATAAAACGCAATATGCTTTTCGTGAATAATTAACATTTAATGGGCTCTGTAATAAAATATACGAACAAACAATATGTTTCGGAGTTTAATAATGATATTGATGTTGATACGAGTGTTCGTTTCATCTCGTGTTACGTTATTGTTTTTTATACATGGATAATTACACAAAGAGAATTTTTTTTCAAAGTACATTTTTTTTTAATGAATCATTTCCATTATTTTAAAGAGTTCGTCAATTTTATAAATTATTAACTTTCAATAAATATTCTTAGTGATATTTTTTCAAACTAACAATTGGTTAAAACTTTTTATGTCTACAATTTAAAGATATATTTGCTCCGAAAAATACATAAATAGTTTCAGGTTTGAATATTCTATATCCTTGATTTTGACTACAGATAAAATTTTGAAAAAACTAAAATATAAACACCATCAGAAATTTTCCACCGCAACCTAATTATGTGTACGAAAGTAGGCACATAGAATTTTTTAAATTGTCGTGAATGTGACGCGATAGATTTTAATACATATTTTATTGTAAATCATCGACGGATGGATGGATTCAGCCTGTAACATCCCAAAGCTGAGCATGGGCCTTATTTCCATGTAGGAGAAGGATTAGAGCTTAAACCATCACGCTGCTCCACTGCGGGCTGGCGAACATATACCCTACTATTAGTAATCTAGGATGGTTAAACTTTATTGCAAGCATTTAGATAGTCATGGTTAATATACTTAAGTGTAAACGTTTAGAAAGTAATGATTTACCCTCCCCCTTGGACTTCACATAAATTTTTATTTAATCTTTTTTTTTTACATTATAATCATATAAAGCACTACGTTTACGTAATATTACTTTACATTATTATTAAAACATAAGCGAAGCAGTGACAAAAAATAGCTTGTAGTGGACGACTAACTTTATACCAATACTAAATAATGAAGTTTTTCTACACAAACTTTCTCTGCAGTAATAGAAAATTTGAAAGAGTAATAAGTGTTTTTAGTATGAAAAGCAATATCGCTTGAATGTTTTTTTTTATTTGTTACAGATTACTATACCGAAAAAGCTGCTAACATGAAGCTCATTCAATATTTACTCTTGACTCTTGTGCTGACCTCTGTGCAAATATCATTAACTGAAAGCCGGCTTAATGAAAAACGTAGAGATAAAACAGAACGTAGGTATCACGCTGCTCCGGCTAAAGATAACATGTGCGAGATAACAAACAGAGAATCGAAAGTGCACTGCTATTGTGAAAACACATCGATAAAGACCGCTACACGAGCGGACTGCTGGGTTTTTAACGGAGGAATCGACGAAAGCGATCCCGTTTGGTCTAGTTTCAGCTCACAACCGTACCTCGAGAGATTAACGTTTAACGTAAGGTCAGACGGAGCACTCAAATTCATTCCCTTACAAGTAATCCAACGTTTAAAGAAATTGCAGAAGCTCTACATACACTACGCGACATTAAACAAAATCGAGAAAAAGACATTCACAAACATGTCAACGTTAAGAGAAATAACACTAATGAATGATAAAATAATGGAATTAGACTTTTCCGCATTCTCAAACCTAGCGTCGCTTGTAAACTTAACGATAAAAGGGAACAAAGTGGTCGAGATACAGCGGGACGTGTTCGTAGATTTACCAAGTCTTAGATACCTCGATCTGTCGTTTAACAGCATTAGTCTCGCTCACGATGGATGTTTCGAACATTTAAACGTTCTCAACGACTTGGTTCTCGAGGCAAATCTAATATCAGTTTTAACCAAAGACACATTTAAAGGTCTTGGCAATTTGACGAGATTGGATTTGAGATCGAATAAATTATCGATGATTGGAGATTTGACATTTTCTGAATTATGGAACCTAAATGAACTTCTCTTAGACAATAACGAATTGAAATATTTGTCGGAGAGGGCTTTTGACGGGCTCGCCTTGCTTAGAAAATTATCTATAACTGGAAATCAACTGCAAACCATTAACGAGGGACTATTGGAAGGCGTCAGAGGACTCGAGCTATTAGATTTGAGGAATAATGAAATTGAATTATTGACATACGAAACTATTAAGCCGATTATGGAGAACTTAAAGATGAAGACTTCGGTTTTATATTTAAGTGGTAAGTTGATATTTAGTTTGTAATTTAATTACTCATAATTTAACATTATTAGGTGCAATATTCCCAATTTATAATGTGAATGTAGATTATTTTGTGCGTATTTATGGCGTCTATTGGCTTTCAAATCTCTCTCCAATGACAGCTCAACCCTGTAATTATCAAAGCCGTCGAATATCTATAGTGGCTCTAATCGTGACTTTTTATTAGCGCTCTATTATACTCCGGATAAGTGGTTTACTTGAGACGAGTTTTTTAGTTTATGAAAGTAATTTAATGATAAGTACACGATGGAAAAAAAAATTAAGCAACTTTTTTAATTTTTTTATTAGTTGAGTTTAAAAGTCATTTTAAACTTACTTAATGTTCTTTGAGAGTGTTCTTTAACAACCTTTATTAATTAAATGGAGATATTTAAGAATATACAAATGGTAACATGATATTAAATCGATAGCTCCTACGTGTAGACAGTAAGCTGACTTTTATGAATTCAGTACGTCGTTCACTTAGGCCATTACAGAATTCTTGCAAACGCGGTTTTCTAGAATAAAACTAATGTTATTATCTAATGATAATAAGTTATTTGGTTCATATTTCATTTTTTTGTACATTGTTCTTTATTTGTAATATTATGTTATTGTTTAGATTTATATGTACAATAAAGAGTATAAATATAAATATATGAAGACAAATGATTCTATTATTAAAATTGTATCAAGAGGTTAGAGGAGAATACATAGTATTTACATAATTTAAGTTTAACTACCTTCTTATATTCTTTAGTATTACTTTCATAATACATTATTTTTTCTACGATAACAAATAAAGTAAATATTACTTTTGACGTTAGTAACATGTTATTTAGGATTTAATAGCACACCATGATTGCTTAGGACACACTCACGGAAAGATAAATAACTATATTTTGCTCAAACAATGCCGCATACCCAACGGGGATTTAATCCCCTACCAAAAAGCGAAAGCACCCCTCGAACGTTAAGGACAATTAATGAGTGTAACAGTTCCCTTTAGCGAGTCAACAATGGCATAATAACACGATTTAGACACAATGAAAAATGTATTATTAAAAATCAACAAACATAACGGGCGTGTTCTCATGATAATTTTATTATCGACTTTTGTTGACCGTGGACACGCGGGATAAATCCCGTAATATCTTTATTGCATTACGCTTACTATGGTTACTAGTATAGTTTCAAAGAGACTTACCCATTAATGCATTTGATAAAATATTGCTTTTTAATAAATTAGTAAAATCAATTAAGTTGAAAGCGTCTCAAACAATGTATATTTGCCAACATTGCCAGACTCTTGATTTATTTCCGAATATAATTTAATGTGTAATGTTTATTTTTTTCAGGTAATAAATTGAACTGTGACTGCCGTTTATCTTGGATTCAATTATTACGCAATGAAACTAAAAGCGAACCTTTAAGAATGGCACTCGATGAAGTCACTTGCTTTCAAAATCATGGAAAACCTGGAACGAAGAACGATTTTAATGAAGATTTAGTTAAAGAAGTAAAATCAATGAAAAGTGAAAATTTATTTGAAATAGAATCAAACAGTGACATTTCTCAACTAGACGAAAACGATGAAGAGCTATATGTGGATCCTAATCCATCTTATAAATCTGAGACAACGACAAAACCTATTACGAATGAAATAGCATTAGTTGATATTCCTACGGAATCGTTGCTTTGTCCGAGCGAGTTAATTCAAAACGGGGAAGACTCATTGATGCTATCATCGAAAGACGAAAATTATTGGCAACCAAATTCAAGTTTGAAAATCTTATCAAATCTGTCTTTAGTGTTGACATTGGTAATAATAAGTATTGTCAATTAAATAAGTAATTGGGTTTATAAATTATTCCTAAAAGACTTTTTAGCGTACTGGTTATCATCGCTAATTTGAATAAATGAAAAAGACTGGGTAAGGATATATAATTTAATTATTCTATAGATGGTGAAAATTTCAATGGGAATGTCGGATCCAGATTGAAACGAGAATAAAAAAGTTTTTATTGTATTTATAACGCTATCACAGTCAAACATTTATCTAATTATAATTTAATAAATACCAGTGAATTCAATATAATTTTAAGTTTAGTTTTAAATAACGTCAAAGCAACAAATATCAATGTAATTTGATTAAAAGAGTTTTTGTATTCATTGTACCAAATATTAGTTAAATATATTCGTGTGGATTTTGTGCATTATATTTTTCGGTAGTATTGGTAGCCAACTATTGATATTTTCAATATTCGAAGCATTTGGCATCGTTTCAACTATACGAAACACTTTTGAAATAGTAATGTCATGACATTAATTTTTTTTGACAGTACAGAATTTTTAACAGTTACAACAGATAGAAGAAATTAATATTAAATGGATTCTAATCGAGTTTGATTATTTTTTTTTATTTGTATGAAAATATTTTTAAAAATTAGGTACGTATATAAACTGTCTAAATTATCACTGTTAAATAAAGCCCTGTTTTAAGTTCAACATATTTACAAAGAAATGTACAGTATAATTTTTTGCTAGCGACAAATAATTGCTATTTTGAACAGAAAAATCGTTTGAAAGAAGAACTAATATGCTTTCCGTCAGATAAATAATTCATGATTTGTACATTTTAATATCATATAAATTAAAATTAATAGAAAAATGCTTAAGACGTAATTACGTTAATTTAAATATCGGAAGAGAGCTACTGGCTATGCTCTAATAACTGTCAGCTTTAAGTTAGTACTCTGACAAACTATCTTAAAAACTGTCGTATATTTAATTCAATAATGTTTTAATCCTTTCAAGGTTTGAATAATATCATACCTAGATTCCAATACAAGCATAAAATATAAACCGTGTTGATCTTCACAAGAATGTTTTAACATGTTGGCTAGTAGTGTACCAATCTCTAATTACATCGTTGTGAAAACTCTTGATCCTGCTAAAGTTTGCATGGATGAAATTTCAAGTATCACGTCAGATTAATGAATTATCCACTAATGTCAACCGGCAACTGTGTAATTGCCACAATAACTTAGTAGAGATTTCGAAAGAAAACTATAATATTTGTGGTTGTGCCGACGTAACTCATACTTCTTTCAAATTCAAACACTAGCACTTTGTGATATAATTAGTACATTTCTAATAGTACTTAATCTTGTAGATAAATAATTGTAAATATTTAGTTATAGTATTATAATAATTTAAATAATAAATGCGTGTAAAGAGATGCTAGCTTAAGAATGTGTGTATTTTAATAAAGTGTATTAAAATATTGTATAAATTGAAGCTTGTGTGACAACAAATATAAGATTATCATTATTTTTTTTCGTCAATTTTAATATTCTTTTATCTTTATTATTATAGGTTTATTTTTAACGTAGAGTATTCTTAATTTTAATTTGTACAGCCTGTACATCTGTGTTTAAAATCATCATATTTTCTGAATTTTAAAGTATTATATAATTATATTAATTCGTAATGGCTATATTATTTGTTTTTTTTTTTGACTGATTTTTTACAATGCATTGTAATCGTCGAGCCCAAAGTTATTTTTAAGTTAAATGTATAAAATTTTCTTTTCTTTTTATTTAAAATCTTTGCATAACACTGTCATAAAGGTACGCTGTATAGATAAAGGTACTTTATGTACACAATCATAATTTTATACGTTGTTTCACCAAGAATTTAAGGAAATGTAAAAATTAAAAAAATTGATATTTTCATTTCTACACACTTTTTTTTGTTCTTTTTTTTCTATTCGATATTGTCATATTGAATTTGACGCTTTAACTGAGATGACTTAATATTATTAACTAGCTGACCCCGCAAACGTTGTTTTGCCATATATGATATTAACCCCCCCCCCCTTCTTGTGGTTGTAATTTTGTAAAATCCGTTCTTAGCTGACCTCTACTCGACGAAACGAATATTTCTACCAAATTTCAAGTCTCTACGCCTTATGATTCCAGAGATATCGTGATGAGTCAATGCCTCAAAGGGTGGAAATCTCTTTTATATATATAGATTACCGTGAATGCAATCACTCTCAATACTTTACGTTAAAAATATACCTACTCACACTTTAACTACATATAAATGTATACTCCAAATACCTCGTCATCATACTTATAACATTCCACTGTTACCAGTAACAATATAAGTCGATGTCATTAAATATTATTTTAATTATAATTTCTAGACTAAAGTATACTTTATAATATTTTTATATAAGTTTTCGGTGAATGTAAAATGAAGTTTTCAATGTAAAAAAAATATTAAAATTTTTAAACTAAAGTTTTATCGTTTAATTTATTCAGTAATAATATAAAAGTAATTTAATTAAAAAAAATTATAAAACGAATAATTGTAATTGGTCGCAAACGAAAAAAGCCGACTTTAATTACATCGACAAGTAACACAACGTAGGTATAGAAGGTAAATACGCGTTATCAAAGATTACTCTCGAAATCTCGATTAAATTTAACTAAGAACACATGACTAGCATCAACTTTTGACTAAAACAAGAATCATCGAAATCGGTACACCTAGTGAAAGGCTATGCGATATACTACAACGTTAGTCGACGAAAAATAGTCTAGTAAATATGTATTATTAGATACAGCTCAAAAATTGTTTGAAATATTTCTTTATAATTCACTTGGATTTGTGCCAACCGTAGACAGTTTTGTGAACTAAACTTCAATAATTTTTATAAAACAAGAGAAAATCTTAAAACAGCTAAGTTGTGAACTGAATGAAAATAAATTAACTTATTCTGAAGCGTAAGAGTAAGTGCATCATGCTCATCCATTGCGGGTTTTTAGACAATTTTATAGAATTTTAGGACAGATAGCTATACAAGCTTTTCAAGGTAGGGCAGGAAAACCTAGAAGGACGTCGACCCAGACCAGAACAAATTTTTTGTACGAATACAAATATCTTCTCCGAATGGGAACAGATTCAACGACTGCTGATACTTAAGGCGACTACACGAAGCGCTACACCAAAACAATTATTATCAGGGTAGATATAAGTATAGAATGAAACAGTAACATATTATATTACTTTGCCTAAAACTAATTATATTAGTAATCTTACTAATATTACAAAAATTATAGTTTGGTAGAATAAGCAGATGTATATTGAGTAAATATTAGTACAAGTATTAATATTCCTATTAGTGCATATAACAAATACCTCTACTACTCAAATCTGTGTCCCCAGTGTGTGCCTACAAATTTAAATTATAAAACATTTTACCATTCATCACGATCGACACGCCTCGCAACAGCTAGGCATAGTCCTCTTTCTCCATGTAGGAGAAGAATTGGAACTTAATCCTCCACGCTGCTCCACAGCGGGTTGCAGGTGGTTGCGGTGGATACGTTCCCTTCTATGAGTATCGATCGCTATCAGATATTTATGATAACAACCGGGACCGATTGCTTTACTTGCTCTCCGAGGTGCGGTGGGGAGCGTCCAACTACTCCACTAGGACAGACGTCAAAACCGGAGAGAAATATTTGTACAAATACAAATATCCATCCCGAGTGGGAATCGAACCCACAAACCGTCGGTATTTTAGGTGACTACACGCACCACTACACCATTCATCAACGTAGACGTAAATGTGTCTGTGTTTCTATCGTCCATGCATCTATGGTTCACCGGAGTAGGTCACAACATAAAATGTATTTATTTCAATAAAACCAAAACAAAAAAAAAGGTAATATAAATATAAAAAAGACGGATTTTATAAGAAAAATCCAGCGTTGTTGAAATCGCGTAATCAAAACACTAGAGCATCGGCGTCGCATGCAAATGAGGTCTCGCTTCCCTTATTAAAATCTGTCTAGATTCAACTAAAAATATATATAACCCAGCTCCCAAAGAAATGAGAATATTTCCTTTATATTCCGTTCAAATGACCGCCGTCTCATCTCACCTGGATTACAGTCTCAAGGGAGTACTCAAAAATAGCTTGAGGCACACAAAGCATCATTCAGTGACTTCATATTATAAACGAAAAGATTCAAATGAGTAAGACGTCTTTCTGAAATTCTTAGGCTTGTTCTATTAAGAGTCATTTGACTCTAAAATATTTATACGGTTAATTTAGAATCACAATAAATTTAGATAAATAAAAACTGAAATGGTCAATTGGATCATGATTGAAAGATTATGGCTCCGATTGGTGCATGACTAAATAAATTCTAAGATTACCACAACAGACATAACAACTAGAATTACCCTCTTATGTTTTTTTTAACAAGAGCAGAGAGTTTAGGTAGGGATCCCTAGTACATTTTTTTAACCTGATCAGTATCAAGCTAATTTTCCGTGAGTAGCTTCATTTTGATGAGACGAACAAAAAGTTCCTCTTCGAAAACTCTCGATTGTGGTAGATAATAGAGTTAGCAGGAGGTAGAGCAGCAGTGAGCGTAGGACCGTGATAACGTACCACGCAATTTGTAGGACAATTTTACTATTAAATTATATAAATATTAACTAAATAAAAGAAAAAAAAAATTAGAAAAAAAAATCAATTTTTGATGACCTTACGAGGTCATCAAGTTGATGACCTCGTAAGGTCATCAAAAATTATTACTAACCAGCTGATTTTTTTTCTTTTAGTTAATTACTATTTATATAATTCGATGGTAACATTGTCCTCCAAATTGCGTGGTACGTTATCCCGGTCCTACGCTCACTGCTGCTCTACCTCCTGCTAACTCTATTATCTACCACAATCGAGAGTTTTCGAAGAGGAACTTTTTGTTCGTCTCATCAAAATGAAGCTACTCACGAAAAATTAGCTTGATACTGATCAGGTTAAAAAAATGTACTAGGGATCCCTACCTAGTTGCTAGGAGAGACTATTACATAAGCACAGTACAGTAAGGAATAAGTGTAATAATAACATTTTCTAAGATGACCACAACAAGCATCTGTACGGCCTTTACAATCATTAGCCTTGAGGAGAAATCGAACTCGACCGCTATTGCTACCGAGTTTTTGTAACCATTGCACCAACACGTAATCAATACTAAGATAACTATTATACTAACCAAATCCTCTTCACATTTAATGTGATGTTTCATCATTTACCGAACAAGAAACTTTTCTATTGAGAAAATGAGTTTCGTCGTAACTCATTTCGTCTCCTCCGATGTTATAAATCTGAGCATATTTCGGCCCATTTATTCATTCACTCATTTATTCCTGATTGGGTTACTTACGGGTCTTTTGAACGTGTCTCCTTTGACGTAAATGATTATGTGGAGCTTTTGTAACTTGTTTGTTTGTTGTGTTAAGCGTTTGAAATAGATTTGATATGTGTAACGTATGTTATATGCATACGATTTAATTATCTTAGAATTTCATTTGTTTTGTCTTTATAAAACAGTTGATAGGTATATAAAAACTGAGATGAAAATACAAGATTTATTTTTATAATTATTTTAAAGATCATAAGAATTATAGTAGCTACTTAGCTAGATAGTAAAATATAAAATAAGTTAATATATATTTACACTTGAACGACTATTGTCTCACATTAGAAAGGATGTCACTAACAAATGTATTATAGTAAAAAATTTTTATATAGATAAGAGCCCAGTGTCTAAGAAAGAAAACTTAGAAGATGCTATAATTGAAATAGATAAATTAGTACCTCTATCATTTTAGTTGTATAGATAATGTAGAGATTATATAATAGTACTGTTTTTGTTTTTAACTTCACAGCAAGAACAAATAATTGAATTTATTTGTATTAATTTACAACAATGTCTGAAACTATTAATTACAGTTTCAAAGGTAATACAATATTAACCGAAATACTAAGTCGTATAAAAGTGTGTTCCACGTCGCGTTTAATTTAAACATGTATTAACTTACATCGTTTTAGAATACTTGATTCTATGGGAACTTCCACGTCAAAGCTTTAATTCATATGAATTTCTTATAACTTAGTAATTTTTTATAACTATCTGTGTGGTGCAAAATATAAATGACACATTCAATTAATTCTAAAGTATTAGCATTTTGTCCAAGTATACCTACTTTTTTTATACAACTAGTTCGGCAAACAAGCGTACGGATTTACTACCAGTGGTAAGCTATTACCCAATAGCTTACCAGAAGCATCGCAACCACATTGCCGACCCCAACCCAATCCTTCCTAGGAACTCTGGCTTTCTTACCACATGAACACATCGCTGCTTGAAAGCAGTAATATTTAGTTGTGACATTCTGTAAGGTCGAGGTAGTTCTCCAATCAGACTGCTCCAGATTTTGAACAGTATATTTCTTTATTTTTTGTGTGACCCACACATGAGGAAATTATAAACATTTTAAATCATATAAAAACTTTTCGATCCAGCGGGATTTGAACATTTATGGATTATTCTATTATTAGGATATTTCTTGCTGTACCCTATACCAGTTACTATATTTAGTCGAGTCTAACTTATACAATTGTAAAACTTTTGCATGTCAACATTCAGAACACATTTTAGCTGTCACCGAAAACTCTATGACATATGAAGAAAATTTTGTTTTATATTTTACATATTTCATCAACAAAATCCATTATATCTGTCAGATTTTTCAATTTACAATCTGTGAGTGCTAAGGTTGTTTATTAAACGAGTTGCAAGAAGTTTAAAGAGCCAGTCTCAAGCTCCTCCTGATTAAGCTAATTAGTGACGAATGTTAAAAGCTAACTATAACCGATGAAACTGACCCTTAATTAACCCTTTATAATTGCGCTTAATAAAATCTGATTCAGTATTAAAAAAAAAAAAACTTTAATAAAATTCACTTCTCTTGTGTAGGAGAAGGGTTAGAGATATAAAGTTTATCGATTGATATCAGGTGTTTATGACAATAGGGACTGACAATTCTACGTGCGACTTCACGTTTCACGTACGACCAGAACTACAAGAACAAACATTCAGACGACAATAATAAATATACGAATACAAATATCCGCACCAATATACCTATTACGAGTATTATAATTATCATTATTTTTAAGTATTAAAATAAATTAAGCAAAATATTAGTACAAATGTTATGATTTTTTTCTTAATATGGACTTTATTTTTCCAGTATATTTCTTGCGTTATAAATAATACGTGATATATAATATTTTTTTACAATGCTTTATATGTGTGTTTGCGCACGACTTTAATAAGTTTATATAAATGTGTGTGAATTTTTTAAAATATTGTGGGAATCAAAAACATCCTTTTCAAACTAGAAAAGAGTTTTTATACCAAAATGTTGACCGCACTATATAAATATTTACCCCCGTGGGGTTCACACGATACCAACATGTTAATAAGGCATCAAACGAAACTTTTACAACTCAACGTGTTAAGACTAATAACTCAGTAGTTAGTACCTAAAAGGGTAAGCAAATAAAACCGTGAAATAAAAAAAGCCAGCCAAGTGCGAGTCGGGCTCGCGCACCGAGGGTTCCGTACAAAAATTATTAAAAATATTTTTATTATATCCACCACCCACTACAGCCTATCACAGTCCACTGTTGGACATAGGCCTCCACAAGTTCGCGCCCGACATTATGACGCGAACTCATGTGTTTTGCCCATAGTCACCACGCTGGGCAGGCGGGTTGGTGACCGCAGGGCTGGCTTTGTCGCACCAAAGACGCTGCTGCCCGTCTTTGGCCTGTGTATTTCAAAGCCAGCATGGATGGTTATCCCGCCATCCGTCGGCTTTTTAAGTTCCAAGGTGGTAGTAGAACTGTATTATCCCTTAGTCGCCTCTTACGACACCCACGGGAAGAGAGGGGGTGGCTAAATTCTTTAGTGCCGTAACCACACAGCACTTTATTATTATTATTATTATTATATGGTGTAACTAAAAATTTTGAAAAATTTATGCTTTTCGCAATTTTTCTTTTATCTGTACTATGACGATGCTCGTACCAAATTTCAAGATTCTAAGTGCACGGGAAGTACCCCGTAGGTAGGTTTTGATTCCCTTGCGTCTTGACAGACAGACGGATAACAAAGTGATCCTAAAAGGATTCTGTTTTTTTTCCTTTTTGAGGTACGGAACCCTAAAAAACATCTATTTTCCGGAGCAACAACAAAAGAACAATGGAATGAACAATGACAAAAAAAGTAGGTAGAATGATATTTTTATAAAAAAATCTTACTGAAATACATATATCATAAAATAACACGAAAATGTTATTCCAAAAAGAGTTACTCTTACCTATATCAAATATAACATCAAAAACTCGTAAACGTAAATAAAATTCGAATAAAAGCATCAACGAAATATCGAAAATAGGTTTCGGAAAGACGATAGAGATACAAAAAGCTGTTCATATCATCGCCATGCCGTAATATCAATTTCGTTAACATCTAACACGGTTAAAGAAAATCGAAATAAAATATACAAGGAAAATATCTATATGTCTACATTATTATATATATATGTCTACATTTTCATATTAATATACGATATAGTGCGCACGGGGGCGAAATCGACGCGGTTTTTTTGGTACTTTTTTGTCTTATGTCCGTATGAACCAAATTAATTTTGTAGAACTAATGATTTGTAACACCAAATATTATTTATGGTTATATTATATCAAGGAAGGTTAAGGGTCAAGAAAGTGATATGGAGAGGAGGGTGTTGTTTTACGGTTAAGTAAAACGAAAAATCGAAAATAAACGACTAAAATACAAAACACAGCAAACCAGGATTTTTATGCAGATTTTCTGGTAGAGTTTGAAACCGCCTGGTTTAATTTATTTTATCTATTAATATAGCTATATTTTTTATAATGATATTGTAGGGTTTTGAAGATAGATGAAGATTATTGCTTGAAATGTTTGTCTATGTTCCGTTTGTTTGCGATTAACGTTACCGTAAAAAAACCACAGCGCAGTGCAAGCTAGTTCTTTCTGACATAGTAAGTCTTGGTCGTGAGTCCATTGGGAGTGTGAGTCCAAGTATTTACTTTTGTAGCCTGATTACTTCCTCAAGTATCTATTCACATATGGTTAAGGATAATTGGATATGGCGTTGAAGAAAAAGCGTAATAAATTGTATGAGATATTGAAAGTTATCTTTTTTTTTCTTCGTATCACATGATGTTTGCTGATATTGTTTTTATTTGTTCGTAGGTATTTAAAACTGTAACTGTTTTGTATCTTGTTAATTTTTCTCAGCAGAATATCATATTGGATATTTTGCTACCAAATTTTGTTTTTGTAGGTACATTGAGCTTGAATTATGATTTCTAAAATCTACTTGATTTTTTTTTATTTCATTGATTTTATAAGATGCTTGCGACAAACATTTAATAAAAGAAGTTAATTGTTTTTTTTTTATGTTACGAATACATGTAATAGATGTGAATTTACAGTTTGCACCTCTTAGTATGTAAAGTATGTTAAGTATGATATATTTTTTTAAGTTGACCATGTCAAACAGTAAGGCAACCATAGTATGTGACATCAATTGAAAGTAAACTAGAAGTATTAATATATAACGTTCTAACTTTTTTTCTCCAAAAGTAACACTTACGTTGCTTCTCGGAAATCTTCTCAATCTTTAAGACTAACATTAAATTGAAGAGATTCTTTCTAACTTCCTACTTCTTTGTTAAAAATAGCAGCTATTGAATAAAATTATGCCTTTAATTTCGCTTTGTTCGCTCAGGTGTACCAAATCATATAAATATACAAATAATAGTATTTGCAATAGCATTGTTATAGCATGGTCGTACGAATGCTCAATTTAATGGCTTCGTTTGATTTATTTAATGTATGTATTCACAAATTCAGAATTACCCTATATTTGTAGTCGTAGCACCAAAAACCTCTAAAACAAAATATTAAAGTGAAACTTTTTGGCACAGCAGAACCTGCTCAAAATAAAGAGTAGCCCAACTGGGGCAGTACCTCGACCTTACAGAGGATCACAGCTAAATAACGCTGTTTTCATGCAAGGTTGCGTTCCTGTTCGTGAGTAAGGTGACCAGTGCTCTTGGGGGGAATTGGGGTAGGGTAGGCAATGCGCTTGCAATGCTTCTGAAGTTGCAGGGGTCAGAATTACAAATTTAAATCATCATCTCCCTGCCCTTATCCTGCTTATATAGGGTCGGCACAACATGTTCTCCTCTTCCATTCCTCTCTATTATTCGTCACTTCAGCGCATACTCCTTTCTTTCTCATGTCCTTACTCACACAATCTATCCATCGCTTTCTTGGCCTGCCGATTATAAATTTTAATTTTAATTACAAATTTAAATGATTATAAATTTAAATTTTACTTACAAATTTAAATGCTAACACTAATTAATAACTAAAACACAGGAATTAAGTTTCCTATCAAAGGAGGGTGTGCATTTTTAAACATATTTATTTATTTCTTATCAAGATACAAATTTATAACATAAACAAAACATGTACTAATAAGTATGTAAAAGTAACATAAACTGTCACCAATAGCCGTCGCATAACGTAAATTACTCTGCAATTACCCGACTTCAGTAATTACAGTCGGACGTGTAAATTATAAGTAATATTTAATTCCATAAATGCTTTGCTGCGAATGAATTTTCATTTATTAGTTTTTTAATTCTACATAACACTACTTTTAATTGAATCATTTCTTTTTTTTAATTATTTGAAAACTGAAGTAGAGTACATTTCCTTTAAATTTAATATTTAACTTCAAAACGACACGAGCCTAGTAGAAGGTTTTTTTTTTCATACTAAATTCTAATATACGCATATAAAAATAATATCAAGAGAATTGAATTTTCTAAAATCTGCTTACACCACAATTGTGTCATGAGTTCCTTTTTACTTTATTCTTATAAATATAAAAATCAATCAAATTAAAATTACAATAGGTATGTCATTACTAATAAATACTGCATATAACTATAACTGTCTACTGATGGACATAGCCCTGCTCTAATGCTCGCCACTCCGTCCTGTCTTGCACCCTCTGAATCCAGCAGCTTCCCGCTGTCTTCTTAAGGCCTCTGCTCCTTTTCCGAGGTCGCCCTTCCAGAACCTTCCTTCCCAACGGTCATCGGTTCTCCTTGCAATATGACCTGCCCATTGCCACCGCAGCTTGCAAACTCGGTGGTCGGTGACCTTCGTTCGTCTACGGATTTCATCATTCCGGACTCTGTCACGTTGTAAAATACCAAGCACACATAATTATTAATAAATAAGAGCAATTATCTAACAAAACATTGAATAAAATATTGTATAATTTTGAATGAAACTTTAATTTTTAAAAAAAATCTGGTAGGTAATCAATATTCAAAATTTCTATATTGACAGCTGCAATTCACATATCGTGACTGTAATATATCACACAAACACGATGCATTCGATTATTAAATTCATAGAAAAGAAAAAAAACGCTAACAAGATTTATATTTTTTCGAACACATTAATAATAATATCGTTACAACACTATTGTTATTGTTCTATTGTTGAATGTTGCCACAATATATAACAAAATAATATAAAGCCGTACGCATTCTGGAGTCGAATTACAGCTCTTTGATATTATTTAACCTGTCAAATACGTGATATCGTAATAAATAATAATTGTTACGAAAAAATACAATTTGTATCAGTTTATGAAATAATGAATGTTCACCATGGTTTCACGAATATAATACCTAGAATAGAAAAATTTCTTTATTGTACACCAGAAAAAAAAATTAAAATAAATAATTATTTACCTTATCGCAGAAAGCAATTTCTTCAAGGCAACCTTTTATTTTTATACTGTTGACACCCATCATATTTGTTATTATTTATTGGAACGAAGTTCCTTATGGGGCGTTGCGGAGGGGTATCTTAGCCGGCAAAAAACGTCTGTAACGTCAAAATAAGCTTAAAATTTTTATGTATTATCATGTTTTCATACATGATAATACATTAAATTCTATACATCTATACTAATATATAAAGCTGAAGAGTTTGTTTGTTTGTTTGTTTGTTTGTTTGTTTGTTTGTTTGTTTGTTTTTTTGTTTGTTTGTTTATTTGTTTGTTTGTTTGTTTGAACGCGGTAATCTCTGTAACTACTGGGCCGATTTGAAAAATTCTTTCAGTGTTAGATAGCCCATTTATCGAGGAAGGCTATAGGCTATGTGTCATCTCGCTAAGACCAATAGGAGCGGAGTCCACGCCGACGAAGTCGCGCGCAGAAGCTAGTTGCATTCTATAATTGCTATACAGTGTCTACGTGATGACTGTTATTATTATTGCAGTTTGCTATTATTATTATATCATTCCGTAAGGCGATAATTATTATATATTTTTAAAAATTATTGTAAATAAAATAAAGGTGTTAAGATAACTACATCGTTTTTTTTATCAATAAAAAATCGAAATGTACTTGAAATTAATATTTTATAATAAGGAACTTCGTTTCTATCTGGTGTCCTACGAGACCATACAGTTTTTTCTATACATAAGTTAATTCACATGGTAATATGTCGAACTGTGTAGTGTTGTGTATATTTTATAGTCTATATAATTTCTAGGTAGATACAACAACTTTCTAATAGTTGATCAATTATTAAAAACCGCTCAGCAGTTTCAAAGTTTATCGATTACACACAGGAAAGTAATTCTGTAGGTGTAAGTCATTAATGGTCCAATATAATCATACGTGTATATATTTTGGAATAAATTTTGATAGCATATATTTTGGACGCCGCGTTGGCGCAGCGGTCACAGCACTGGATTGCGATTGGCTGTTGCGCGGGTGGTTGCGGGTTCGATCCCCGCACATGAAAACATTTGTATTGGCCATACATATGTTTGCCGTGGAGTGCCGTGCCGTGCCGTGGATGGAGCATGTTAAGCCGTCGGTCCCGGTTATTATCATGTACACCTGATAGCGACCGTTACTCATAGTAGGGAATATATCCGCCAACCCGAATTGGAGCAGCGTGGTGGATTAAGCTTTGATCCTTGTCCTACGTGGGTAAAGAGGCCTATGCCCAGTAGTGGGATAATACAGGCTGAAGCGATCCCACTGCGGGGCATAGGCCTCTTTCTCCATATAGGAGAAGGAATGCGATCGGATGCGAGTGCTACCTTAGTGTATCATAATTATAACAGCGTTTTAGAGGAAACGATTGATAAAATAATGTGCTTTTATCGCTTACTTTTTAGTTTAAGGTAATAGACATGTGGCTGTCTTTTACATAATCTCATTCTTTCGTCATGTAGCCGCTGATTATGACAATAATTATTTTTTTTACAATTTAAAATTTGATATTAAATATACCTCAGCGATTCATTCATTTATTATATTTGAATATACAATAATTGTGTTAAAACAACACTTCTCACAATAATTAATAAATCATATCTTGAAAGTATCCTTTTACTTTTAATTTTGTGTCTACTAAATTTCACAATCACAAACAACCAATTCAACTTATCATCATCATCATCATCGTCACTTTAGCCTATTGCAATCCACTACTGGACATAGGCCTCCACAATTTTGGGCCAAAAATGGCGCGAAGTCATGTGTGTTGCCCATAGTCATTAAACTTATACGTATAAATAAATATAGTAACTTTACTTAAAGCCCGATGTTAAATAGAGACATAAAACTGCGACATGCACAAAGATATACTTGTACGGTATAACAGTTTTTATTACGACGTTGCATCGTTTGTTTTCCCTTACATTGTTGTTGCACGCAACAAGTACCCCCTCGGATAATAAAGTGCGGTATAAATGGAAACTTTGCAGCGAATTCAAAACAACGTCCCTCCGTATGACCGCTTATATCGTTGCCTATCGTTGTTTTATCGATCATTCCAAATCAGTGGTAGCTTCACTATAAATGTATTTTTTTTATACAAATATAATTCTATTTTTAAAAATGGCAATTTAAAAGTGACTTTGATAATGATTTTTAGCGTTTAAAGATATATATACTTTTTTCTGTTCTATATAAATAAAAATGAATCGCCAAAATGCATATCAAAACATAACTATTGATCGACTGCTTCAAATTGGATAATTATTTTTATATTTCATATTTTCATTAAAAAATACGGCGGTAAAAATTCCACAGGTGAGTTGATGTTAATCCTTGTTACTGATGTTATTGTCACCATCTGGTATTGATTATAATAAAAAAGCAGCAGAGCAGTAGAGTAGCAGATTAATCTCTAAGGGTCGATTTACATCAGACGAGCGAATGCTCATTCTAGCCCCACTATATCAAATTATTTTAGTGTAAACAGGCGTAGAGCATTTTATGTAAACGCTGAATACGAGTTTTTGTTTACACAGATCAAGAAAGAATGCTCTTGTTCTAGCTCTAGCTCTTTGTTCGTTTGGTCCAAATCCTATAATAATTGTTCTAAATCCTAAAATATTTGTTCGTTAGGTCTAAATCCATCAGTTTGCTCAATGTGCGACAGGTAAGTTCGGATCATGTGACACATTGTTACATTGTGTTCAGTTAACCCTGAAAGTCAACTTATTTCGTTTTAAAACTAATTTTGATAAAAATATAGGGTTAAATTAAAAGTGCTACAACGAATTTTCTTGAATTTGCTACAATTATAAAACTTATTTCTATGACTCGCAAAAACATAAAAGTGATATTGATGCTATTTTTCACAATTGGTATTTATTGCATGTAAGCAAAATGTTTGTTATAAAGCTGCATTCTTGGAAAAAAACGACAAATCTGTTATATCATTATATAAATTTAGATAAATGCCAGAGATCAGTCTATAAATAAAATATATAAGTTATGAATTTATAAGAAGTCTATGTTCTTAAAATGACTTGGGGAATCATTCATAATTATACTTACAAACCGACATTTAGACGTAAAATGTGTCAGAGAAAACGTTATTAAATTACAATTGCTAAGTTTACTCTCAGAATCATCTTTATTCATATTACTCCTTCGACTGACTAAGCTGCGTATTTTAAATTATTGAAAAAATTTGTGCGTACAAAGTAGGTACACATGTCAGAAGTGAAACTTCTTTGAGGAACTAATTCAACCAAAAGTAATTAAAAAAACTAATTAAAAAACCAATTTAAAATACAAAAAAAAACTAGTTGAAAAAAAAACAAAAAGCCAACGTCACGCGGTGTTCCCAGGCGGTCACCCATCCAAGTACTGATCGTCATGGCGCTGCCGCTGCCACTCACGCGCCTAAAGAAGTTTCACTTCAAAAATGTTATTAAAAATATATAATTACAAAGTACTATTCCTAAAGTAAGCATTTTAATATCTGTGATAAAGGTTACAGGTGATTGAAGTAATTGTGTATGTGTAATCAGACCAACAACCGGAAGCGTAAAGGAGGACTTCTGCCAACTGCTCTAACAAGCCGGTCAATTGTGTTTGCTATTCTTGGGTCAAGCACCCGTATTGTTTAACTCGAGTTTCAATCCTGTATGTACCTGAAAGCAATAATTAAATATAAGTATATTATAAATATTATAAATCCATACAAATAAATAAAATTGGAGTGTCTGTTTGTACTATTAAAATAACCACTTTTTACTAAATGCGTATGAATCTATACATGGTACATATACCAAAATAACATTTTTTACAATTTTTATCTGTCTGTCTGTTTGTTCCGGCTAATCTCTGAAGCGCCTGGACCAATTTTGACACGACTTTCACTGGCTGATAGCTGTAATGTAATAAGGTGTAACTAAGGCTACTTTAATTTTAGATTTTTTTTATAACTGCGAAATAAACAATAACTTTTTTGCTAAATTCTACGCGGACGAAGTCGCGGGCATAGCAGCTAGATAAATATAAATATCTATCAGCATACACACACGGTCGTCTGTTCCTAAAGTAAGCAACTTAATGCTTGTTTTATAGGTAACAGCCGACTGGTATAGCTACATAATTATATTCTTTTTCGATAAACATACATACAAATAATTCATATATAAATAAATATATATTACACCCAGACTCAGCTGGGAATCGAACCCACAACCCGCAGAGCAGAAATCAGGGTCACTACAAACTGCGCCATCGAGTTAGTTGTTTTCAGTATCCTTCAAGGGGCAAAATCTCCATTGCCATTTTTGAACAAATATTGGATTTAGATGTTAATGTTTTAGGCTCACGTATAGCTAAATGTTAGCATTCAACATACTAGGTATTTTATTGAAAGTACACTTTTAAAGTATGCTATTGGGATGAGCTGCCTCTTTGGCCCGACGTAACAAAAGCTACGGCAGTTGAATACCGCTTCTTCCGAACCTGTCAGATTACGCAACATACTATAGCGCTGTAACAGATGAGCTCTACGAGTATGTAGAGTCGGGTTTTTGTAAATAATTTTATAGCTTTATATGTTATTAACATCATGTTTTCATAAGTAGTCGCTGTCTCGATTATCTATACATCTGTAAATTTAATAAAATTGAAGTGTCTGTCTGTGATTTCAAAATATGTTATTTACACGATTCTAAAATACAAACAAACGATCTTAAAATTTTTGTCTGTCTGTCTGTCTTTCTTTTTGTCTGGGCTAAGCTCCGAAATGGCTCAATTTAATTGGACTTTCACTGGAAGATAGAGGAGCGGGATTTACGCGGGAAAACCCGCGCTTACCGCGCGTGAGTATATAATGTCTAGATAGATATGAGATAACCAAACATTTTTCTATTAATAGGTTGTCTCCCGTGAGGTTAGATCTAACCTCAAATTATTTATCTACGCATATGTCACGATCTCATCCGTTTTGTAGTCTGTTGTCTCCCGCGCGGTTATATCTACACGACAAATTTTTTCTCCGTTGTCTCCCGCGCGTTTATATCTAACCTCAGGTAATTAACTCGTTTTGAAACCTTATTTAACAAAAATAGAGCTTAAAATAGTTTACAGGCGTATTTTAGTATATTCAGTACGAAATTAGATACCAATTAGACCAAACATTAATTTAGTTTTCATATAAGTTTTCCAAGATTCAACCAGTCAAAGTCTTCACTTTCGTGTAGACGTTCTATTTTTTATTATAGTATTTTATTATACTGTTTTTCTTAAACTTTATTACGAAAAGGTAAGTTACTGTTATTTTTTACAGTATTTATATCATAAAGATGACAGCAAACACAATCATTGGCTGTTCTAATGTCCGTACCTACAAAATAAACTCAAATAGAAAATGTACTTAGACACGTAGATGACCTTTACAACATTTTCAACGTGCGATATTTTATTTTTTTCTTTGAGACCTTAGTAAAAAATGTAATTATTGTAAAGTAAAGTTATTGCAGATTACGCATTAGTTACTGTTTTGGTAATATATTCCGTAAATATTTTGTTTTTCATAGGTAAATGTGAAATGGCTGTTTTTCTACTTACGCATATTCAAATTTGTTTATGTGTGCGTGAGCTTCAAAATGGCCGGTTAACGTTTTTCAAACACAGGATGATTGTTTTTGCGTTTTCAACCCGAACAAGTAGAGTTTGTAATGTCGCAAATGTATCATAATACTTTATTTTTTCGACATGTTTTTGCACCAAGACCACCTTTTTCTCTCTCCCTCTGAAACAAGCGCGATTTTATAATTGATATACGCACATGTACAACACTTTTTATACATTAAATTAAAGCTTAGTTCATACTCTTCAAAATAATATAAGCGTTTTTGTTCTAAGTGTAGAAACTTGTAAGTTATGAGGAAAAAACTACGACTCAAGTAACGCGCGCTTATCAAATCATATTACCGCGGGAAATGCGAGGTCAGCGCCGTGCGGGCGGTGCGGTAGACTCAGTGCTGAGGTTAGATCTAACCTTGCGGGAGACAACGGGAGTTCGCGCTGGGCGAGTCCGGTATACCAGAGGTTAAATAAGACAATTTTTGCGCAACAAAACAACTATAATCCCAAAAGGTTTAATCTATAAAAAAAAAATGAAATAAAATTTTATAAATAGTAAAAAACAAATAGTATTAAATTGCTACATTATGCATACCAAAAACTTTACTGTGTTTCACAAGTCTTTAGTTATTTTTTATTTACATGATAAATTAAACGTGTTAAAAGTTTGTCTACATATCTGTACAACTGTTTCTGGAACGGCTAAAGGAGGTCACATGACAACATATACTTTTTACTCCATAGATAATTCGTACAGGATCAGAATCACGCTGTTAAAAAAATGAGTGCCCAGATACAATCTCCCAAGCGAAACAAGTCGCGGGTATAGCTAGTTCTAAAATAAGTAATTGAAGCTATTTTTTTCCGTAACCAGTAAGTGCTTTTTTTAACCGACTTCCAAAAAAGGAGGAGGTTCTCAATTCGACACGTATGTTTTTTTTTTTTTTTTTTTTTTATGTATGTTAGCTCAGAACTTTTGACTGGGTGGACCGATTTCGATCAATTTTGTTTTAATTGAAAGGTGTTGCGTGTCATGTGGTCCCATTTTAATTTAATTGAGATCTGACAAGTACTTTTAGAGTTATATCTAATAATGCGTATTTACGTGACTACTTTTTCGTCAACCTACGTTATATTATACCGCATAACTTTTTACTCGGTGTACCGATTTCGATGATTCTTACTTTAATCGAAAGCTAATACTTGTCTTGTAGTTTTGTTTAAATTAGATCGAAAACTGATTACAACTTTTTGAGTAATCTTTAATAGCGCGTATTTACTTGACAATTTTTTCGTCTTATTACGTTGTATTACTTGTCGATGTAATTGAAGTCGGTTTTTTTTCATTTGCGAGCAAACACAATTATTGAAACTGTGTACAAGTTCACTTCTTTTATGACAGATAAAATATATTAGTTGAAGGTATGTTTTGAGAGCAGAAACTTTTATATTCTGTACTTTTAATGTAGGTACCTGACAGTAACACGTTTTCTAACATCATAAGCGTTGGATAAAAATATGTTTCTAAATATGCAACTAGGTCAAATATCAATCACTCCTTGCACCTAGCGCGGTAAGTACTTAACTATAACTTGGTAAAGTCAAGGTCCCGACAAGTGGCAAATAGACGCCGCGCTTGGCAAGGAAGCATATTTCTGATGATTAATACTATCTACTTGAATAATGTATAGTTTAGTGCCATTTAAATAAATTAAATTAATAAAAGAAATTTTCAACTTTACGTGTAATTTTCAGTTTTTATCTTATTGTGAATACGTTTTTGTCTCTTATAGTAAGCGTCGACGTAGAGGAGTTTGATTCTGGTTATGGAAAACAAAATGATACAAGAAGACAACAGATAAGTCAAAAAGTTGTTTAGCGATACCAATCGAGTCTAACTACCGAAGACGTCATATGTCGACCTCTCTATACTGCGATGAGCATCGCATCTCGTCACTACTTTCTCAAAAGGCCAAGTTGACACATTATTAGAATTACACCATACTATTACACTGTCGCGTTGGCACAACGGTCACAGCACTGGTTTGTGGCTGTTGCGCTGGCGGTTGCGGGTTCGAACCTCACACATGATAAACATTTGTATTGGCCATACAGATGTTTGCCGTGGTCTGGATGTTTGTGCAGTCCTTGTGCGTCTCCCCACCGTGCTTCGGAGAGCACGTTAAGCTGTCGGTCCCGGTTGTTATCATGTACACCTGATAGCGATCGTTACTCTTAGTAGGGAATATATCCGCCAACCCACATTGGAGCAGCGTGGTGGATTAAGCTTTGATCCTTATGATTATTCCATGGGGAAAGAGGTTAACAGTGGGATATTACAGGCTGACGTGATACTATTATATAGCTGTATTTAATATGAAGAAAGTAGTCTTCAAAACTTTCTAAGATTACTGAAGTTACTTAATTAATTATTATTTTATTGTTAGAGTGTAATTAAAAAGTAACGTAAAGCATACATTTTGCATCTAAAAGTATTCATTTATGATAAACAGCATGATACAATTAGTCTATTATAACGATACTGTATCCAATGTTAGGCTGTCAAGGTATCTCCTCATTCTCTATTGATTCCACCTGAATAGCTATGCTTTGTACTGTCGTCCATATAAAGGCTGAGCGAGCTGCCGTAATTTAATATGCAAGGTACATGAGATCGATGGACGTCGATGAGGCAGCTCGGTGGCAATCTAAGGTGTGGCAGATCTTGCTTTCAGAGCTGTAGATGTTATGCTATAGTTACCACAGGGTCACGTTATTTTATTTACATTATTTTATTTCAAAATCTTGATAATCAATTAACTAGAGATATTAGAATTATGTGCCAATTAAAGCTTATCGTCACGCCATTTTTGAAAACGACCAAAACAATTTCATTCATCTACTTTTTTGTATCTTGTTTTTGTTTGTAAAAAAGGCATTAACAAAGTTTCAGCTTAACAATCCGATTATATCAAAGTAATAAAATAAATGTGAAAAAAGTCCAAATATATATATGCAGAAAATTTTAACATTCATATTTTCATTGTGATTCAGATAAAGTTCTGAATACCAATAACAAACAATACTCAAAAGGGCGACACGTCTCAACTTCATTAATAAAAGATACCCAGCACAGTAATTGAACATTTACAAGTGTACTTAAGAGAACGTCGAAACATTGAAGAAAACTCAAATCCACGTCTACTTGAAATCTCAACTTTAAGACATATTCACATTATATAAAGTAATAGTATCTCGTATAACTCTCGAAGCCGCCGCATGGAGTTTGTCTCTACAAGCTATCGTAATACAAAAGCCCCCGAACTTCTTCTTTCTTGTCTGAGAACTATTTTCGTATTTCGTAAAATAAACTTAGCTGTTTGGTTTATCTTTTCACCAGACTGCTCTAAGAAGTAGGTAATGTTTTTAAAGTATTTATTGTAATTTTTATTTTGTTTTTGAAGTGAAACTTCTTTAGGCGCATGAGGGGTAAAATTTGAGCCACCGGTAACGCGGCAGCGTCAGGGACGGTCAGAACTTAGATAAGTGACTGCCTGGGAACACCGCGTGATGTTGGCTTTTTTTATTACTTTTTTTTTGTATTTTAAATTCGTTTTTTTAATTCGTTTTTTTTTTTAAATTAGTTTGTCAAAGAAGTTTCACTTCTGACATATTGTGTAGGTACTTTGTACGCACGCAACTTTTTTTATTGTCTATTTTTTTTAAGATTTTCTTTGACACATCAAAAGTATGACTTAAAGCAATATAATAAAAGTGATACTTATACGATGATTGGTGAAAAGAAAACAGCACGTAAAACCAACGACTTTTACGTGACACGCTACTACGAGTACGTAGTGCTACGATGGTGATATTTTTAACATAGCCTCAAGAATTATTCTTTATCCATCTCAAAGAGAGGAGTAAGCTTATAATTTTTTACACATAAACACTGTGTTGTGTGTTAACGAATATTACGTTGTAATTTTAACTGAAATTAAATAAGAATGTAGAAAGGTGCTTACAGTGAAAGATAGCAGTAGCCATAGTGAGGTTCATTACACAAACGTATTATAATGTAAAGTATAAAAATATGCTTGAAAATTAATTTACCCTTTAAACTCAAGCATCAGACGATTCGAATATTTTTAAAATCATGCAAAATACGCATGTTAACAAGAAATTAATAATTCCATTGTCGCGTCCATCTCACATTTGTATGGTTGTATGGAAATCGATGCATGCATAATTCTTTCGGGCATGCAAGTTTAAACATTGCATACAGTACCTATATGACGTGATCGTTCACTGTAGAATTTCAATATCCGTTCCCTTAAAGCAGAAAGCTCGGTACTAAGCTGAGTACATATAATATTTTATTACCAACTTCAGTTATTCTTATATTTTTATTTAAAATTATAATATAAAATACTGTTATCTTCCACTGATAAACGAAATGGCTACTTAAAATTTTGATAGTTCAGATTCGAATTTAATTCATTAGAACAGAACTTTTGGGTTAAATTTTTAATGAGTCAAGGCACAGTTGGAAACATCCTACTCAAATCTGGAGCAGCCCGACCGGGGAAATACCTCAACCTTACAGTAGATCACAGCTAAGTAGTACTGCTTTCAAGCAGTGTTGTGTTCCTGTGGTGAGTAAGGTGACCTGAAGGGGGTTGGGGTTAAGGTCGGCTACGCGCTTGCGATGCCTCTGGTGTTGCAGGTGTCTATAAGCTATGGCAACCACTTGCCATCGAGCCACTGTTAAGCCGACATACGTATCTTTGCCTATTTTTGTTCGTATATTTCAGAAGATATCTTACACTAGATATTGGACACTAAGTTTCTCACACGTTTTATGTTAGGGATACTTTCATAAAAATATTAACAAGACAAATTGTTCAACTGGGACTAAATACCGAAGTTTGCTCCAGAATCTCTCGTGGACGAACAAAAACGGTAAACTCATTCAAGCTAGTTGATACAAGCACAACAATGTGTAAGCTGCTTTACTTAGTTTTGACATTTTATTATAAATTTTGGTATTTTACCGTCCACTGCGATATTAGCATCAATGGAGCAGTATGGACTCTGAATATCATTTTCACGGAAATTAAAATGTTTCGATATATCGCTCATTTTTTTTTATTGATTATTATTTTGTTACATTTTTTTAAATCATAAATTCATTTCAGTTGTTTTTAAATAAAACAAAATTTAGTGTTGTAGGTAATTAGATCATGTTAAATATATGCTATTCTTTTTATTATCTATTAATACCAAAAATTTAAAAAAAATCTTTTAATTATAGACGATTTATCTTTCCGACAACTTAACACATCTTAAAAAATCTTTTTTGATGTTCGATCTTATGAGTTACAATGTGATATATTACGAGTTAAAAACTCTTTAAAAAAAAATAGGAAATAGTGATTAAATTTTTACACAATCTGTGGATTTTGTACACAAACAAAACCCTCAGATTTAATATTTTAATTGAGTGACTATTTCAGTCTGTAACCTAAGCTCCCACTGCTGTTAATAGACCTCTTTCCCCATAATATAGGAGAGTGATAGGAGCTTAATCTACCACGCTACTCCGCTGCGGGTTGGCGGGTCCCTACTGTAAGTAACAATTTATTACAGTTGTCTATGATTACACCCGGGATCGACCGCTTTACTTGGTATTCGAGACACGGCAGTGAGATCCACAAGGACAGACACCCAACCGGAAAGTAATATTTATAAAAATACAAATATTCATCCCGAGCGGGAATTGAACCCGCAAACCGCCGGTGCTTAAGCGCCTACACAGCACACGCACCACTACACAAGAGCGGTGCCAAATTAATTATTTTATGAGTAGGTACTAATATTCGAAAAAAAAATATCAATACTTGACAAAAATAGCTTTACAAGATTAAACTTCTTGATTTTTAAATAAATACTAGCTGACCTGGCGAACTTCGTACCGCCTTTTTTTTCTTAAATATAATAATTACATATACCAAAATAAAATATAGTCTATCTTTCAAGTTGGATCAAACTGCACACGGTGTGCAAATTTGATTAAAATCGGTTAAGTGGTTTAGGAGTCCATTGAGGACAAACATTGTGACACGAGATTTATATAATATATATTAAGATTGATACCCGTATAAGGGTAAATACGCTAAAGAATCCAATACCATTAAAATAATTAGCTTTATAATGATAAAATATGTCTAATAAACTTAGCGAATTCGTATTAGGTCGGCGTGTTTATATTATCTTATTTTAATCTGTTCTATTATTTTCGGGAAGGCAAGCTTCAGTACATCTCGTAAAAGTGATTGTGACAGTTAATAGCCATAATTGTACGGAAATATAGTCTTTATGTTCGAAGGTTTAAGAACCAAAATAAACAATTTTATTTTAACATATAATTGCCTATTAAGTCTACAATTGACTAGATTAGCTTTTGTGTTTTTGCTTTTGAGAAAGTTGTTTGAATGAAAATGAAAGATACTGATGATGATGATGATGCAAACAATAGTACCTATTTCATTAATTGTTCTAAAAAATAGGTCGTATACTTGTTAATGGGGTATAAAATTGTTATGTTTTCTGTAAACTCTAGAAGACTGTCAATGATCTAATCAAATCAGATCAAAGTAAGAATACTTCGAACCTATTGGTATGTGATGTGAATAATTTTTTTTTGACAATACTTTATTTAAAGAAACTTCACGATCACGATTCAGCCTGTAATATCCCACTTTTGGGCATAGGCCTATTCTCCATGTAGGAGATGGATCGGAGCTTAATCCACCACGCTGCTCCAATGCGGGTTGGCGGATATATTCCCTACTATGAGTAACGATCGCTATCAGGTGTACATGATAACAACCGGGACCGACGGCTTAACGTGCTCTCCGAGGCACGGTGGGGTAACCCACAAGGACTGCACAAACACCCAGACCACGGCAAAATCTGTATGGCCAATACAAATGTTGTCGTGTGCGGGAATCGAACCCGCAACCGCCCGCGCAACAGCCAATCGCAACCCAGTGCTGTAACCGCTGCGCCAACGTGGCGTCAGAAGGCGTAAAGAAACTTAAATAATAAAAAAACCGGTCAAGTGCGAGTCGGACTCGCGCACCGAGGGTTCCGTACAAACCTGTAGGTATATAAGTAAAAGTTATGGTATTTTGCTGCTAAATGAAATCCATAACATTACAATGTGGAAAGCTGGAGGAACATAAACTTAAGACAAAGGTCTCTTTATCTTTTCAGTAATCCTTTAATTTATATAAAATAAAATAAATAAATAAAATAAAAATAGCCTTTATTTCTATTACTATTAAAATTTCAATGAATAATAGCGTAAGTATTCTTAGTTTAAACATATGTATTGTATATTAACCTATGTATATGTTGATTCTATACTCGTATAATTAACTCGTCTATATGTTTATAACATCACTTAATTAATATTAGTAATAGTAATAGTCGCCTCTGCAGCGTAGGCCTCTCCTAAAACTTTCCATGTATCCCTATCCCGTGCTCTCCGTATACATAGCGGTCCACATCTCTGGTTGAAGATATCTCTCTACCTTTTACTTGGTCTCCCTTTTTTCTTTGACCTGTCTCTTGGTACCCATTTTTTTAGGCAATCCTTTAATTTATAGTAACAAAAATAATTTATTTTATATTTTAAACAACTTTGTTCATTACAATTTAATCTCAGGACTAGAAACGTTATAACATGTCTTTTTCAACATTTACCGTGCTTTAATGTAAATCCTAAGACTTGCCAAGTGAATGGTGGTAAAAGTGCGAATCGCAAAATCGTTCGGGCTTTTACTATTAAGAGTTGGTAAATCTTAGGTTTTACTCTTAAATCTTAGGATTTACCGTAATTCGTGCATTTACAGTAACATATATATGTATGTATGTATGTACCTATGTATTTATATATTTGTGTATGTATATGAGTAAACTTATATGTATATATGTGTCATTAAACATAGCATCTATTGTTATATAGTTATTTATTTATATCTCATTTTTCTTTTTTCTTCCTTTTTTTAAAAAATTTTGCGCCTTTCCCCTACTTTACATGCAAGTCCTCTGCCCAAAGATCGCTGTATTAGCAATAAGGCCGCCTGTTGCAACTGATGCAAGTTGATTGTTATAAATTCTGATGTATTGTTCTTTTGTGTATTGGTGTGCAAAAAGAGTTAATAAATAAATATATCTTTGCAAAGCTTTATAATTGAAAAACAAAGCAGAAATAAACAACATTAACGACAAATTATTACAAATTTTATTTATTTCTGTAGTGCTCGTGCGAATACTATTTCTATAGTTGCGATATATGTAACTATAAATTTAAGGTTTTCGTAATTTTTCCTTTATGTGTGCTATAAAACGTTGCTTCATACCTAAAGATTTTAGGTCGACTGGAAGTATCCATTATTTTTTGATTCCCTTGCGACTAGTTGCGATACAAAATATGCGGCTTAAATTGCTGTTTCTTTTGATTGCGTTGACATAGAAGTTTGATTTTGTTAAAGCTTAAAGTTGTTATAGATTTGAGTATTTGATATAAATTTCAATTTAATACCTTTACACGTTCATAAAAAAGGGGTATTGAGTTTAAAATTATTAAAAATTATTAAAAGTATTTTTATTATACGATTTAACTAAAAATGTATATTTTTCGCAATTTTTCTTTATCTGTGCTAGAAAACGTTGCTTCCTACCAAATTTCAAGTTTCTGAGTTCACGGGAAGTACCCTGTAGGTTTTGATTCCTTTGGGACTAGTTGCGATGAAAATATGCGGCTTAAATTGCTATTTCTTTTGATGTCGTTGACATAGAAGTTTGATTTTGTTACAGCTTACAGGTATTATTGATTTGAGTATTTGATATGAATTTCAATTTAATACCTTTACGCGTTCATGAAAAAAGGCGTAAAAATTTAAAATTATTAAAAATATTTTTATTGTATGATTTAACTAAAAATTTATAATTTTCGCAATTTTTCCTATATTTGTGCTTTAAGATGTTGCTTCGTACCAAATTTCAAGATTCTCAGTTCACGGGAAGTACCCTGTAGGTTTTGATTCCCTTGTGAGTGTCGAAAATTTGCAGCATAAACGGCTGTATCTTTTGATTGCCTTGGCTTGGAAGTTTCATTTTTTCACAGCTCTAAGGGACAGCAGATCTAAGTATTTGATATAAATTTCAGCTTGATACCTCCACGCGTTTTTGAGAAAAAGGGTCTTGACAGACAGACGGACAACAAAGTGATCCTATAAGGGTTCCGTTTTTTCCTTTTGAGGTACGGAACCCTAAAAATGCGAAAGCTCTACATCGAAAAACATATTTCTTTCTAAGTTACGATATACATAATTATGACATGTAAAAGAAAACTAGTAAATATGCATTTAACGAATTCGTTCTTTTTACATTCATTTCTCCTCATGTGGAATCTTAAGAAAATCAAAGAAAATCCTCATAAATAGAGTAGTTAGCGTTTTCGTTAGGATAGTATAATATTGACCTCTTACAAGTTTCTGTACTGATTTTCGTTATTACGTTTTTTTTTTTTTAAATCTAAATATAAGATTTGTCGTAAAATTATAATTAGAGAATTATCGCTAAGTTTGCTGCTATTAGTAAATTGTCAGAACAACAAATTTTTCGTTAACAATTTAAGGCTAAAATATCCTATCTTATACTATTAAACGAGCAATTCTTGTATATATATATATATATATATATATATATATATTCTGAATCTCGGAATCGGCTCCAACGATTTTCGTGAAATTTAGTATGCAGGGGATTTCGGGGGCGAAAAATTGATCTAGCTAGGATTCATTTAAAAAAATGTCGTTTTATCCCTGTTTTTAGGCAATGAAAAAATATCATTAGAATACGAAGCTTAATTTCACCACTGTCATAATAGCTGTAATGGCGTAATTAGGAAGTCGGCGGGTGTCGAATCGTGTTGACCCGGGTTCCAATCTCAGTCTCCAGATCATTTTTTTTCTTTTTTTTTTTAATTGCACTCGTGATTTATTATTTAAATAACATTAAAATATAAAAATACCGAGCAAAAAAAAAAAACAAAAAAAAAAGAAAATACTGAGCTAGGCTCGGTCACCCAGGTACTGTTAAAATAAATGAATATATTGACACTTCTTTTTAGTTAGACACTCTTGCCAGAGTGGTCGTGCTTGCGCTGAATTAGTGTTTAATTGTATATTCACAGTCGATGATAGTCTATCTTTAATACGAAGCTCTTTGAGGATGGATACGTTGGTGCGAAATGTCGTCCACGGGATCTTCAGAAGAAATCTCAGGCACCACATTTCTAATGCGTCGATTTTACAGCGATCCTGCAGCCTCCGAGACCAAGTTTTGGCTTCATAGAGAAAGACAGGAATCATTAGGCTTATCAATCAATGTACCTATTCACACAAAGTTTATAAAAAATTTCTCAAATTGATTCTCGTAATCAATAATTTAAAAGAAAATTGGTTATCATAAATGAATCTGCTTATTAATTTTGATGAAACGAAACCTTAAAATAGTATGAAAATTGAATAGAAATATCCCGAATAATATTAAAGAAATGAAGCCTCATCGTTCTATCGTAATTAGTCACGGAGCCAAAAGAGTAATTTTATTAAATTAAATATTCAACAATATATTAAATTTAATAGTATTGAATTTCTACTAACTAAACCCGATTTTTAATTACCTATATTATTATGTAAGACTTAGGCCTACTTCATATTAATTTATTTATTACTAGCTGTGCCCGCGACTTTGTCCGAATGGAATTTAACAAAATAATTTATTTTTCAGTTCGAAAATCGGTCCAGCCGTTTCAGAGATTAGCCAGAACAAACAGGCTGACAGACAGACAGACAAATGAAAAAAAATGATAGTTTGGTGTATGTACCGTGTATACATCCATATGCATTTATCAAAAATCGCTTTTACGCTATTAACTTTTGTACATTTTGTTTTTTAATTATTATTATTCATTCCAATTGTAGTAACAGCAATTCATGTCTCTACTTCTAGTGATTTAAAATTTTATCAATTTAAATATCATCAAAATCATAATAACAGCTTAATGAAGATAAATCAATAAGTTATTAGTATAAATGTATCTAATATATTACACACTTTGTATATTTAGGTTTTGACTTAACTTAGGCCATTAAAGCAAATGCGAACGTTATACAGCATAGTAATGTGGGCGTAGATGCGTTCATTATCGCTAAGTTAATTTCCATCTAGTAACACAATAAGCCCAATATATATGATACATGATAATGTCTAAATTTTATCACTCCATCTCTAAGCTCGTTATGTATATATATTATAGTTTCAGCGCTGCCTATCAAAAAATTATGAAATGATTACATATACGTTTCCCGCTACTTTCGACTATTTGACATTAAAAATTGACTATTTTTAATTTTTAAATTGACGCCGCGTTGGCGCAGGGGTCACAGCACTGGATTGCGATCGGCTGTTGCGCGGGCGGTTGCGGGTTCGATTCCCGCACACGACAACATTTGTATTGGCCATACAGATGTTTGCCGTGGTCTGGGTGTTTGTGCAGTCCTTGTGGGTCTCCCCACCGTGCCTCGGAGAGCACGTTAAGCCGTCGGTCCCGGTTGTTATCATGTACACCTGATAGCGATCGTTACTCATAGTAGGGAATATATCCGCCAACCCGCATTGGAGCAGCGTGGTGGATTAAGCTCCGATCCTTCTCCTACATGGGGAAGAGGCCTATGCCCAACAGTGGGATATTACAGGCTGAATCGTGAATTTTTAAATTATGGTAGATATTATTTAAAACCTTTTTTTTTGTTTCGACGTAAGCATTTTATCGTAGATAAGTTACTTTATTACTCCACTTCTAATTAATATAATAATAATTTTGGACTAAACTTAGTTTTATCGAATTTCTGTAAGATCCTCATCAATGTGTGACGCCGCTTTGGCGCAGCGGTCACAGACAGCACTGAATTGCGATTAGCTGTTGCGCACACGACAACATTTGTATTGGCCATACAGATGTTTGCCGTGGTCTGGGTGTTTGTGCAGTACTTGTGGGTTTCCCCGTGCCTCGGAGAGCACGTTAAGCCGTCGGTCCCTGTTGTTATCATGTACACCTGATAGCGATCGTTACTCATAGTAGGGAATATATCCGCTAACCCGCATTGGAGCAGCGTGGTGGATTAAGCTCCGGTCTTTCTCCTACACGAGGAAGAGGCCTATGCCCATCAGTGGGATATTACAGGCTGAATCGTGTATCGGATAAATAATAATGTGCTCCTTAAACGTAATTAAGAAAAGTTCAATCAAATTTAAATATAATTGAAATTTTCTACTTAAAACGACAATGAGTTATGTGTGTATGAGGTAGGTACTGCATATAAATTAAATTTAAAATGAGTGTCGATGCATAAAACAATATTTTGTTGTAATTAATTATTAGCAACGGAAAGTTATATTAAAACTCATTAAACAAAATTAGTTGAAAAGAGGTCGAAATAACAGATTTTGATTTATTTTTACAAGAGTTTTTAGTACGACACTAAATAGTAAACAGTCTCAATCACACAACTAGATACTAAAGTAGACATTTTAAACAAAATTCAGTAAAGAAACAGGATAGTGAGGTAGGGCACTGTAGAAAATATCCTGGTTAAAATTTGAAACAACCGATACTGTTTCTCAGTAGGTATAACAGGAGACACTACCTATCTCTTTCTCTTTCTCTCATGATCGAGTCTCACAAAAAACTCTCACCTATGTGCTCTCACCTCAAACACACAGAAGATCGCAGCCGAATTCAAAGCCGAATTTCAAGTAGTGATGCGGTTATGTGATGAGTAAGCCAGAGATCGCGAGGAAGGTTTGGGGGCTGGGCTGGCAACGCGCTTGCAATGCTTTTGGTGTTGCAGACGTTCATAAGCTACACTCACTACAGTAACCGCTTACCATCAGGAAACGAATAAACAAATAACTGTCGGTGATGCATTCAAACTTTGCAAGTATGACTAAATCCTGTGTCGACAGGAAAAACACACTGCAAACACTAATGTCGAGACCACTACAAACATCTTTGGTTTATAAAAAAAACCATATATGTACAATTTCATTTTTTTCTTGTAACTTAAAAAAATAGAGATATATTTTTTTTCTTTTGTTTTCCCAAATAATCATGGGTAGGTCTATCCTCAGGTGTCGGCTTATCGTTGAAGTTTGGGACACTTTGTGTATGATAGCTATGCCAACCTATCATCAAATACTGGTTGACTTGTAAATTTTTTTGTCATAAAACATTACAAACAATAACAATAATATTTAGTAAAAGAGAAGTGTAAAATAAAACTTGGAAGAATTACGTCTTAGCGTTTAATGTGTAGTGAGGCGTGAAATAGAGATGAGATGCTACAGCTGTTGTATTTTTTTTTTTAGAAATACGACGTTTTGTCCAAAAGCAATCTTCGTAAAACGCGAGGGTGTGGTATGTTACTTCACTGCGCATGCATGGCGCTACTTCATCGGGCTTTCATATTTTGATGTTATGGTACGTTTTCACTAGAGCGACTTTCTATATTTTTTAAGCAGTCTTATAAGAAAATTAGGGGTTTTCAAGAATCGAGTGTACATGTGTAGTTTCCCTAAAGGCCAACAACACACCGGCAACTTCTCTAATGTAATTCTCAGTGACATCTGCAGATGTGCATGCGCCACGGTAGCTATTTAACATCAGATGGCACCGTCAACTTCTTGACCTCCTTGTTTAAAAAAAACACAAAAATGAAAAGAATATAAAATACAATTATATACTATTGATTAAAACTAAAATAGAATATCCATACCCATAAATATTATGCATTAAAACTTGTTGAAAATTATATTAATTATTTTACAGTCAAGAAAAAAAATCTGCCTAAAGACTGACGCTCCGAGGAAACATCACCTTAGCTAGTGTCATCGTTGTGACGTAAATAATAAAGACGCGGGAAGACTTGCATCTGCACATACAAATGTATACCAACTTAAACGAACGTACTCATTACGAGGTACAGCTCATACCCAGATCTTGCGATGTGTGTAAAAAACGAAAAGCAACAAGGTCAAAAAACAACAATCCTTCGCGTAGACTGAATATTTAAACAAACATTTTTAAGCCGCCTAGCGTCTCTTCGAACATTTTATGACATGCAGGATATGAAAATTTTATAAAATTTTATATGAACTGTGTAATACTGTTTCTCTTATGTTACAGTTTACTGTAGGTTTCTTTGACACCGTTTATTTGTACTAGAGCAGTGTTAATAAGAATAAATTACTTAACTTTGAAAAATAAAATAAAATAATTATACCTATTTGTGTTTAATGACATGAAACTTTTACAATACTGTACATATAAAATTGTAAAATGAATAAAATAAATAAACAATTACTTAAAAGACGATCATCGAATTTACTTCAGTGTTATCTTGTAAATGAAAATTAATAACACGAAACCTAGGTATTCCATACTACTGTGGACATCCAAACCCTCGAACCGAAACCGCCAGTGGTACCACTAAACCAGAGCGGTTTTTATAGAATAGGATGATGGCAAGAAATGTTGTAAAATACATTTACTTTATATTTTTGAAGCCAAAACCTCGTTTTTGCCATCACCTAGATGTTTTATGTAAAACGTTATTATAATATCATTACACAGCATCTTCCGTATACTTACCGTGAAACGTAAGTAATTTTTCTTAAACGCCGTCAAAGCACTTACCGTTGGCGTTAGTCGTTTAAATATTTTACATAAAATATGTCTATACTTTTGTTGTGAATAGGGAAGGAAGTGTTTGCTTACATATTAATTTGATTCCGGGGAAAAAAGTTTTCAACTTCTTTCGTTTATGTTCCATGACAGTTGAACATATCGACGTGGCATAGGGCGCCTTCAAATTAGCCGCGCGGCGGCAGCGCGTCTGCAGCGCTGCTGACGCGCGACGTTGTAAATGTATGTAAATAACAACGCGCGACAGCAGCGCGACAAATTTGAAGGCCATAATATCGACGTGGCATAGGGCGCCTTCAAATTTGTCGCGCTGCTGTCGCGCGTTGTTATTTACATACATTTACAACGTCGCGCGTCAGCAGCGCTGCAGACGCGCTGCCGCCGCGCGGCTAATTTGAAGGCGCCCTTATAGCTATTCATAATTTTTTTAGATAATGTATAAAGTAGCAAAGTTAACAAAAACGTGTTTATATACGTTGAGAGTCCGCGTGTGATAATGTGTTTCGGGTTGTGACTTTTAAATCTTATTTCGTCGATTGCTGATAAGGCACTATTGCTGTATGCGTTATTCCTATAAACATATATAATGAGTAGGTTTACTATTACTTATCGCTCTGGTGTAGTGATGCGTGTGCCGTGTGGACACCTACACATCGAAGATATGCAAGTTCGATTCCAGTTCGGGATGGATATTTGTATTAGTACAAATATTTCTTTCCTTACTGGATATCTGTCTGCGTGGATCTCGGAGAGCAAGCTAACCAGTCGGTCACGGTTATTATCATAAATACCTGATAACAATCATTATTCATAGTAGTGAATATATCCCCTAACCCGCAGTGTAATAGCAGCGTAGTGGATTCAACTCCTACATGGAGATAGAGGCCTAAGCCCAGCAGTAGGTAAGTTACAGGGTTGATTCGAAATCGTGATCGACTACTTCATTTCTAAATGCTTTTTTAATATTAACACCAACGTAGCATAAATGTCCATACCATATTATTTTTTTTAAAGCAGTAACAGCACTTTGCATTAAAAACTAAGTAATTACATTTAAATGATGGTAACATGTGTCGGCCGTCACACATTTTAAATCTAGTTGCGTCTCAGATGTATGAGTGAAACCTCTATGTGCCAGTATCATTACTATTTCAAAACGTTGAAACGAAATTCCATCTCCTACTACGTTTGAATAAAGACGTTTTAAATTTCAAAATCTAACCTTTCTATAAAATAGTTTCGAGAATTACAAAGTTGAAATTTAATTTTCCTATTAAAATAACCAATATGAGATAAACATAATATTTTTATTATTAATAAAATATCTTTAGACCATAGCCTATAGACGCCTGCAACACCAGAAGCATCGCAAGCGCGTTGGCGACCCTATCTCCAATCCCCCCCAGGAGCTCACCTTACTCACCAACAGGAACACAATATTGCTTGAAAACAGTATTATTTAGCGAGCAGGAAATTTCCTGCTGTGCCCTACCTCAGTTAAATAATGAGTTAAATAATTTAAGCGGTTAATATAAAGACAACAATGCGGGAAAAATAAATCGTAACTGACCCCTCAATTTTTTTTTTTTTATGTAACTAGGTTGGCAAACAAGCGTACGGCTCACCTGATGGTAAGACCGTAGCCTATAGACGCCTGCAACACCAGAAACATCGCAAGCGCGTTGCCGACCCTATCCCCAATCCCCCCCGGAGCTCTGGTCACCTTACTCACCAACAGGAACACAATACTGCTTGAAACCAGTGTTATTTAGCTGTGGTCTCCTGTAAGGTCGAGGTACTACCCCAGTCGGGCTGCTCCATATTTTGAGCTGGAAATTTCCTGCTATGCCTTACCTCAGTTAAATGTAACAATCCGCTCGTAAACGGACCACTAATTTATATTTTTGGCCTTAGATAAAGGATAGAGATCTTTCTACGCACTAGCTAGAAAGTCTAGAGACCACAGTAATACAAAATGTTAGTATAGAGAGAGAAGTTCGGTAACACAACGCAAGTTTTCTAGAAATCCTTTAATCAAATGAACGCTCTTGTCTCCATGTCATCATTATTAGATCAAATGTCATGCTGTAACTTACTGAAACGCAGGAGTATTATTAGTTTAATATAAATATGACAAGTATTAAAATTCACATTATTGATGTAAGTGAAACCGCAGGCGAAGACTGGTTGCTTACTTTGAAGTATTTAGTTTATACTCCGGGGCAAAAGGTCTAATGTAGAAGTTGTCTACGCCTTAAGTGGCTGATGTATAATTTATTCAGAAAAGGCCACTCAAGTTTTAAGGCCACCTTAAGTAGTTAGATTTTCAAACAGTACTTAGCTTTGGGCGTATTTACTTACTAAAAAAATCTTTAGAATTCGTCTCATACAATTTGAATTTTCTCATTAACGCAATTTTAACCGACTGAAAAATGGAAAAATATATTATTTTTTTATTTAAATGTAGGTATATTATGTTCCTAACGTTCTTGTTGCTTTTACGATTCAAACTATAAAATCCCACTGCAAGGCATAGACCTTCTTTGTCCATGTAGGAGAAGAATCGGAGCTTCATCTACTATGATGCTCTACTGCGAGTTGCTGCTGATTTTTTTTTTTTAGAAATGGGTACCATATAAATTATACTTAGTAAATGTGTAAATTGTACATAGCTGACACTATCTTCGATGTACTTGGATGGGATTACAAAAATTTGTTTTTGGTTTTATTTTGCATACAAACGATATGGATTATACGTTGTATTATTAACAAAGTTATGTTATTATATTAAATCAGAATAGTTAGTTCGTCTGTTGAAAGTAGCTATTTAAGAATCTCAGTTTTTTAAACTTACGTTTTTATTCTTTTAAATAATTATCAATAAATAGTACCTACTACAATTTTACGTTACAAAAACGACTGAAGTAACTTTTACTTTTTACTTATAATATGTATTAAATTTTTTACTTTATTAAAATAGTCAATAAAAACCTGAAAGTTCACAATATATTTTTAGTGTTAAGTATAACATTAAACTTCCTGAACTGAAATTAAAAAAAGTTTTTAATCCATTTACTTAACTCTATTTCTAGTAAAATAAAATTCATTAATATTTCAATCAAAGATCGATTATGATTATTCTCTTCAACTCGTTGAATGAAATTTCTATTAGCTAGAGGCGATTTTTTTCCTAACGCGTCAATCATCAACTTCGCTTTGTATGCTAAAGGAAGGCAAAAGGAATAAATTTGTTTTTAATATTTATGAACGTGCTCGCTAAAAATAATGTTTAAAAAGTTGAGTATTTAGTATTAATTATAGCGAATTCAATCGATAATGACTTAAGATTTTAATAATTAAATCATTTCAAATACTGTACCATAATTTCATTGCACGCTGACTGATTTATTGCCAGATTCAATACTCTATCTATCTCCAAATTTGCTTGCTAGAAATAGAATTGTGATGTAAATCTCATATATATGTAAATTGTGTCAAAAACATGTCGCTAGTAAGCAAAAACAAAACGGCTGTAATACAAAGCTCTCAATTTATCCACAAATATTATAGTTTCCTTTAAAGAGGAGAAAATAAGGAATTTTCAAAGGAAAAACCAACGAATCTCAAAAGACATCGCTCAGTGTCAAATATTTAAAACTAGTTACCTGCCACTATCTTTCTAGAATAATTATTCAGATCTAGGACAAGGAAGAGAAAATACTTGAATAGAGTAAGTAATTTATGTTAAGGATTTCAAGTACTTTCAAGGACTAATGTAGTAAATAATCATCACAGACCAGAACCATTAGTTAAATTTAATAAATTCACCATTTATTGTACTCATATAACCAGAAAATTGACAATAAAGTCATTATACCAATGTTACGGCAAATCGTATTTTATAGTAATTTCACAAAATGCGCATTACTCAAAGATTTGAAATGAGCAATGTTTAATGGAATTCCCATAACCGATATTACCTCGTTATTAATGTCCAGTGAAGTGCGTAATGTTATAATTGCTTCAACGTCGCACCGATCATAGTATTGATTAATTACAATTTAGTGACATGACTGAACTTCGATGTCGCTGCGGTAAACCGTTTTGGTGTACTGGAGCGTAAATCGTCTTGTAAAATTTAACTAATTTGTTTCGACGTAATTATTCTATTTTTAGAATAAGACTATTTTATTTAAGTACTTAATACTTTTTCTCGTTTAATTTTAATTGCATAAATAATAATATTAAAACTCGTTGGTTGCGTTAAAAATTAATAAAATCTTATTTTTCAGATCAGAGATTTATATACCTATGTCTGTGGAATAATCGGGAATTTGTCGAAATAAACCATTTATCATACACACTGCAACATGAAAAACTACAATTTATTATTGAAGCGTTTACAAAACGATTAAACTAATTTCAAACATTAAAATGTATTTAATTTTTAATGAGCCTAAAAAACTTTTGCCTATGTTAAATTATTAAACCACCATTATGGTTCGACGGCCATTTTGTATTACTATTTTTACTTTGAACGAACGATGCATTTTAAAATGTACTCTCGGATACCGTACATTTTAATATTGACGTACATTAATTATGGAGCTGCTGATTTTATGACGAAAAACGTCGATAATTATGTAAGTAAATGCTTATACATATTTAAAATAAACTGCAGTACAATCTGGTCAACGAATTTCAAATTTCGGTTGTATTTATTTTCGTGGAATTTTAATCGAAATAATTTTAATAGTTTGGGATTATGCTTGTATTGAACTGGGCGTAAATAAGGCATGTATAACGAACAATTTTGAGAATTGAAAATTTTTGATAAAATAAAAGATAAAAGATTGGAAATAAAAAGAAATCATAAATGATAAGAAATTCGTAGCTTAGTGTATGCAAATTTAAGTAGTTTTGTCTATAACTAAAAGCCAAAGTTTTACGAACGATTTGTTAAATTACTTTGTAAATAAATACAATAAAACGTTATTTTATAACTAGCAATTTTAACCGAAGAGGCGTAGAGAGAAGCCTTAGCTTAGTAAAATTGTTTTTAGACGAGGTAATTAGCTATTGCAGCTACGTACTGTCAGTAATTTACTACGTCTTGAAAAGTCTACGGATTAAAATTTGTCATTAAAGCTCGAAATCATCAAGTCTCTAGTAAAAACAATTCAACTTTTACGTAATATTCACCAAACGTTAGGCTGACTTTTTTACTGTCTCTTTTTCATTACGTGTTTTTATCATATTTTATTAATTAACCTACTTGAAAAACACAATTTTTGATTTTAAAATCGAGCATTTATATTATATTATAGCAGTTTTTTATAGTAATTATTCAAGTCATTATGTATTTTAGTTCCGATAAAATTAAAAAACCAATTGAATGAAAAATAAATCCTCAAACTAACGAGCACTATTTATAGTAGTATTGTTTAAAAACAGTTTTATTAATGACATTTAACACATAATAATAAAACAAAATTATCTTTCATTAATAATTGTTATTAACTGTGATAGTATTTGAAATAATATAAAGAAACAAGTAAGTGAATTTTTATTGACATCTAAATAGTAATGTTTTTCACAAAAATAAAGAAAAATAAATACACGAAAATAATAAAATGTTAGTAAAATTCTTTATTCAAAAATCTCTAGCATAGAACAAATTATGTTTGAGAATATTATGACAATATAAAGAACTTTTTGTTAAAGTTGTCCAATGCCTTTGAACTCCTGTAAAATTTCGCTCAAGTTGTCATCGCAGGGTTGTCAAATATCACTTTGTTTTTTCTGATTCTAAGTTTTCTCCTGTTAGTATGTTCATACAAAGAACATTTTTTAACGTAAATTATTGCGATTGTCTTTTTGAAACTTCCGTTATTTATATAACGACGACATTGCACACGATATAGTCATGAAGGACTGTGGTGATCATTTTAAGTGCAAATACCTACAAAAAAAAAGGTATATTTTATTTTACGGTAGTATAAAATGTTACTCTATCTTCAAACATTAAAGAAACAACAATTTAGAAGTTTTCGCACACAAATTCACAAAAATGAAAAACATTTAATTTACGCATAATGGATTGTAACATTCCTCACAACCATATTATGTCGAGAAAGTAAAACAAAATTACAATTATTTTCGTATTTTGACCCTTTAAATCGTGTGTTTTTCCTCGCATATCACAGCTTTGTATATTATTAAAGAGATGAAAAAAAAAAGTCAGCATTGTTTAAACAAAATGTATATAGGCATATAAAATTATGATTAAATGGATACGTTGATTCAATTAAAAATTAAATTGTTATTGACGAGCATTCCACACTTATATTATTGGGTTCAAGTAAGATGAAGATACTGGGGTACTTTTTTTTATGTGACTAGGTTGGCAAACAAGCGTACGGCTCACCTGATGATAAGACCGTAGCCTATAGACGCCTGCAACACCAGAAGCGTCGCAAGCGCGTTGCCGACCCAATCCCCAATCCCCCCAGGAGCTCTGGTCACCTTACTCACCAACAGGAACACAACACTGCTTGAAAACAGTATTATTTAGCTGTGGTCTTCTGTAAGGTCGAGGTACTACCCCAGTCGGGCTGCTCCATACTTTGAGCAGGAAATTTCCTGCTGTGCCCTACCTCAGTTACTTTTAACCGCAAACGTATACACCACTAAGTTAGTAAAGATTAAAAAAAAACTGTTTATAAATGACTGTTTGTTGTCTTAAATAAATTTAAAAAAAACACGTACACACACAATCATGAACACCTATGACGTAAAATAAAAATGCTATGAGCGAAGACCTACTTTTTGACTGCTAATAAAATAATAAGTCGCTAAGCACTCTTAAGTGAATTGTCAGTAAAGCAAAAGTTTAATTCCTTAACGAAAAAAAAAAAAAAAAAAAAAAAAATGTTGTCACGAAAAACAAATTATTAGCTTCTAACGAATCATCTAAACTAAGTAATGTCAACAAACATGTGTTGATATGTTTACAGGTATGGTCTATGTTCTTAACGTAAATTGACATAAATATATTTTATTTAAAGGGTCCATACGAAGTATCATGGGATCACTATGATGCGTGTCGCGGTCCGAAAATGGTGAATTTGACAACTTTTGCAACAAAGTTATCAAAAACAGAGGATGGTACGTACAGAGGGGAGTTGAATATGACTTTCTTTGATAACACACGCATCGAGGAAGTGAGTATTTATTTTTGAAGTATCAAAAAGTTTACCATAAAAAAAATATCGACCCCTCAAAAATACCTACTATGCTAACTAAATTTTAGATATTTTTCTGTTCTTCTTATGTAAAGTCTTTACATAACGTTTAAATAATTTCATTAAAATATTGATAAACTATAGAGTTTTCAGATTTGCATAACGCAAAGTAAATGTACTTCTAATAACTATGCGAAGTACATACCTATATGCCAATTTGATTACACTTGTAAACCTACAATACCAAGTTTGTTTAAAATTTACTGGAAGTGTCAACAGTAGCCCATTTAGTCCAATAAACTTTTTAATAGTGTTATGAATTTTATATCTTTCCAAGCACGTATGGGTTGAGTTCAAAAGTCTAAAAATATAGTAATAGGTACCTTTTATTAATTCAGTCAAATTCATGAAACTAGAACTACTTGACTTATTGTCTGAACAGTATATAGGTAATACTAAGGTATATAGGAACAACTAAGGTAACTGATATAAACCGGTTTATACCTAAATTAATACATCCTAATATAACATCGAAACTAAACCCCGAAAGCCGTTATGACGGCTAGCCCTACAAAGGGCGTTAGCTTAAGTTTACCCAATTGCATACGCATGCTATTTAATTATACACTTCCTAGTTTTAAAATTATTAGAAGACTAGCCCGTCCCGTGCCCACTTCGATGTGCTTTAATTATTTTTGTGATTTACTATATCCCTGGGTTTTTTGTCTTCATCATTTCATTTTGGACATAGTGGTTATATACTCTTTGATTTTGGATATAATTTGCTTTAATCGAAGCACGTCCAAATGAAATGACAGAAAGGAATGACATAACAACATGCTTGTACTGTCAACACTAAAAAAAGTTTCAATTTGACAGCAAAATCCCCATTAACAAAATGATCCTCCTTTGTTACAAAAAATGTGATAAATGAAGAACCACTCTACCGATTTTGTGCAAACTTCACATAAACCATCTACTAAATAGTCCGAACAAAGCCTTAATATTTGGTTTGGATATATGAGCCCGTTCTTGAGTTATAAAATTACAACGAAAAGTGGCATTGATTTTTATATATATAGAGATAATAAAACTAAATGTACCTAAATAAAAGTTATCTTTTTAGTTCAGGATTTCAGTGTACACATTGAAAGATAAAAGCAAAACGATCTTATGGAACTATATAATCAACAAACCATGCAAACATTATATGCTAGCTGCATTTCTGGAAACACAATTTGGAGTTCAGAACTGTGTTGTGAAAAAGGTAAACTGTATGAGTAACTATAATGTATTAAGGTGTCAACCCTTCTCCTACGTAGTTTAAGAAACCTTTGCCCCGCAGTGAGACGTTACAGGGAGGATCTTTCATTTAATAATTCTTTGGATTCAGATTCGTTTTTAAATGATTTTTAAATATTCTAAACGAAATTTTTTCCTTTTTTTAGGGTGATTACTTTTTGGATCTTAATTTGACGGCTTTAATGATCAACTATTTGGGCAACTCGTTCTTCTATGGCGAATATTTATTTAAAGTTATCGTCACGTCTAAAAAAGGAAATGCAATTTGTCTAATTTTTGATCCGAAGTTTAAAAAGAAAGCAAAGAATTGATAACAAATATTATTGTGTAAGAAAAGCATGAGAATTAGAAACAGAAATAATTTTTTTTTTAAAGAAATTTTTTTCTTTTTGCAAAGAAACTTCCATAAAAATTTGTATTATTTATTTATTTAAAATTTATTCCTTAACTTAAAATAACCTGTTGCGTTAAAGGTGGACTTAAAGCTATACAGCCTTATCTTAAGACGTCTTAAACTAATTACACATTAAATAAATTACATAATATTATATATATTTAGAATACTGAAAAAAACCTACGAAATGTTTATCCTTATTACTCTTCTTAAATAAAAAAATTACTATAAATTATTTTTGGTATTATTTCTTCTAAATATTTTTCACTCAATCGAGATTAACTAATGTTTAATATTAAAGTTAACTTTAACTAACCTCTGCAAGCCTTATGAGCTATTAAATTTTAATAACTTCCTCTTAGAGTTAGTATCAAATCTGTGTGTGTATCAAATCAGGATAAACATAATACACTAGACATCCAGCCCATTTTCACTCTTATTTAGTTTTGATACTTGGCAGATTGTTTGATAATTTCGAAATTTTAAATATAAAAAACTGTAACAAGTCGAATTAATGTTATTGAGAGCACTTTGCTATGGATAATGAAGCTAAAAATGTATTATTTTTTCATTAGTATTTTCTTTCTGTATCTTGGTTAAGCATAACTGTAGAAATAAGTAGATGTAATTAAAATGGCTATGATTTTGATAACATACTAATTAGAACTGGATGGATCGATGGATCATCTAAATAGGACTGCATATTATTAGTAACTTCAACATAGTTTTCTTGGAAGAACATGCAAGTCTAATTGTGTAACAATTCAGACGTTATTTCTAGTTCCTTATGAAGTAGAGGACTATAGGTTAGGAAGGGGTTGCGAATGAAATTAAAAATAAACTTAAATAGTAAAAAAAAACCATTAATTTATATTAATATAAAAATAAAAAATTTATTTTTCAACTGTGATGGATAAAAATTAACTAACAAAAAATTAAAATCCTGTACTTGTTTATCCCAAAATAAACTACACACTGTTTCCATAACTAAATTTAGGACACAAATATTTAATGAGGTAAAATTTAAATAGTTTTAGCGCGAAATCAGCGTTAAATAGTTAAAACACTTAACAGCTGCCGCAGAATCTATTAATTCTCGTAGTAGCGCTCGATAAATTAAATTTAACACTTCTAACGTCCAATCGCGGTGATATAGACCGGCACCGTATATTTCACTTCGCCACATTGCAATCTAAATTGAATGTATCAGTTATAACACTGGTACTATATCATAGTACAGCGTGCTTCAATATTAACTTTACAAAATAGAAAAGAATAATAATTTAAAAAATGGAATAAAAAGTTTCTTAACGTAGCTGATGTTGCCAGTTTTAAAAGACTGAAGTAAAGTTGAAACTTTATTAAATAAGAACAATTACGTTGAAAAAACTTTATTAACCTTTAATTACCGACCCTCATTTTTAGTACTCATTCGCCGAGGTTAGGTCATGGTGACACCCTATTTAAAGTGACGTTTTTAATAAAATCTATATTGAAATTTTTTTAAAATTATATATAACCTTAATATTTACTTAACAAACATTGGGATAAAATCATAAAAACGACAAAAATGCATTTTATAAACTTTTAATAGCAAAAATATAAAAATGCCACATTTTAAGGAACATAAGTTTAGAGTCTTTGAAAAAACTTAGTAATTAAAAAAATTGTTTAATAAAATTAACTTTTCTTATTATAATCAATAAACAAAAACTCTAATCAACAAAATACCATAATATTTCAAAGATCTAATAATTTGATGCAAAATTCTGGCAAAGTCTTTGGGCGCATTGTAGGCATATGTATATTTTGCACCAGATGCGCTGATGAGGGGTCTTCCTTTTGAGCTTGGATGGACAAATGTTACACAACTTCCTCTTATGTCTAACTACGACTTTTTCATAGTCTTCAGGTTCTTTGGCTGTCAAGTCTTTACCAAGAATACGCTTTATTGTAAGTGTCAGCCCCCTTGGCAAATGTGTGTTATAGGCACGTCGATTCAAATGCATCAAAACCAACTCTCTGAAAAGACTTAGCAAGTAGCAGGGCTGATACATTCTCTTTGCCTCCGAGGTATATTTCTGACTATATTATGACTCAAAGATCTACAAGACCTTGGTACAGGCTCAGAAGAACTGCACTTGTATCCATTTTTACCATAACATGATTTTCCTGTTCTTTGTCGTGATTCAATGTTCGAAGAGTTAATTTTGTGACTCACTCAATGGTTCTTCTTCCTCAGATTGTTCCTAGCCTGCATCATACTCGCTGAGCAGGTGCAAATCTGGGTCAACCAACTCATCATCACAATCACTAAAATCTAGTATAACCAGCTCTCTAGAACCTTTTCATCACTAGGATTATTCAAATTCAGTGGTATTTTTCTCTTACGACCGATTCCTGATTTACTTGCTGGCGCCATCTAAAAAATTAAGACAAAATGAGCATTTCACAAAAAACATAAAATCATAAAATAGTTACATTAACACCGACCTTACGTCACGTTGACACCGGAGCTCTGGTTGCGGGTACACCTGTGTATATACCGCGTGTGCACGATCATCTAATGAAAGATCAAGTCAAAACAAGCAGCTACTGAAAGAGACAGATTTGTAACCCTATTGGTTGTTAAAATATTCCTGATTCATCTTGCGCGGTGTCACGGTGACACCACCTCGGCAATTAAAGGTTAACCATTAAAATTAAAGTATAATTTGTTTCTGTTCTTATTTAACGTCAGATCTGCAAAAGAATTTGGCTTTTAATTTTTCTTCTAATTCACTTGTAATATTTTACACTATTATAATTTTGTTTTTATATAATAAATTTAAATTTTCTAATGTTTAAAAAATATAATTATGTATATCTAAACTGTAATATTAAAACAATTTAAATATTTATATACAAATAATAGTACGTATGACCAAGATAGTTGTTAACGTTTTTTTTTTTTTTTTTAATAGTAATTCTGTTTACGAAATTTCCACTTTTTTGTTTAGTAGAAAAAAACAATAATCTTTATTATATTTGTTTGTTTATCAAAATAACGAAATGAGGTCAAATGAAAATTTGTATAATGGTAGCTTTAAACTGATATTTATTATCAGCAGAACAGTAATAATTAACATAAACAGATTTACAACTGCTTAGATCGGCTATTATTAATAAATATACACAAACATCTTAAAACATAAAGCTTTCAATAGCCACTCATCCGCTCCATACAAAAGGCAGCTGATTGCGCCACGGATTAGAATCAGGTACGGCAGTGAATTAATTCGAAACGTGCCAATGATTTACAACCCCTAGTTTGGGCGTAATTTGGTTATGGATGGCGTGGCTCGCTAGTTTACTGAGTGCAATTAGCATTTATAGGGTTAAGCATTACTTCAGCCTAATGTATGGCGACGGTCTCGTCTATTGCATACGAATTTTCAAAATAAACATATTCGATATGCAATACAAATTTTTTTATAGTTTATATGGAAAATTTACAAACAAATTATAAAATTTTTAAATATTATAAATACTTACAAAATATAAAACGCTTCTGGGTACTGTACCGAAGTAAAACTAATAATTTGATTTTTTTTACTATTTTTTTTTTTTGTTTGAGCGATATAATTTTAAAATCATCTTAACAGTCTAATTTGAAAAAAAAAAGTGAAGTAGAATTCATGCAAATAAGTAACAGGTGTCTGAAATTCCACAACAAAAAGTGATTACTTCATAAATTGTTTCTAGCAAGCTAACAGTTGTCATATAAATATTAGTAGTGCATTAAAAATAAATATATTTGGGAGTGCGTGTCTTTTAACTAACGTTTATTTTTGCTTCATTACAGTTCTTTACAAATTACACTTCAGTACATTCTTTTCACAGTTTTTATAGAGTTAATGTACAGAATTATTAAATTATCTATACAAATAAATTAAATTGGAATGTCTGTTTGTAATATTAAAATAACCGCTTTTTACTAAATGCATATGTATGTATGTATACACGGTACATTTACCAAAATAACATTTTTTACAATTTTTGTCTGTCTGTCTGTCTGTTTGTACGGGCTAATCTCTGCAACGGCTGTACCAATTTTGACGAGACTTACACTGGCAGGTAGCTGATGTAATAAAGTGTAACTTAGGCTACTCTTATTTTAGATTTTTTTTATAACTGCGAACTGAACAATAAGTTTTTTGTTAAATTCCACGCGGACGAAGTCGCGGGCACAGCCGCTAGTATTCAATATTTTCTGAATATATTAATTGTACATAAATTAAAAAAATACATCTGCTGAATGTAAATGAAGCAAAAATATTTAAATAAGTCTATCTGTATAAATTAAATCAATAGAAAATACCTTTTATATTACGAACCGAACGATTTCTGAACGTTTAAAAGAAATATGATACGAAATTATGGTAAATTGAAATTGCTTTCAAACACACTCATCATTACTTACTTATAATAAGTTGCCAACTTTATAAAAGTTTCCTTACTTAATATTCATTTTCCGAGAGATAGGAAAATTACCTTAAAAGTTAAGGAAGCAAATTCATTAAAGTTAAGTTTCGCAGCTGCTGTAGGTGAAAATATTCATGATAACGAGGCAATACACTGGGAGTAATTAGGTACAATGTGGCAACACTTGAAGTTTGTCTCGCGACGTAGGCCACATGGTGTGAAGTATGAAAGAGGAATGTTTACAAAGACATATAGATACAATAAGAGACTAAAAAAGGTTATTTCCCTTTAAATTTACGGTATGCTGTACCGTGTTGTAACAGACAACGGACTTGGTAATTGGATGATATAGAATCAAAAGCTTAACCAAAATAACGATGTATGTTAACGATAAACTCCGAAACTACTAAACCAATTTTGATCAAATTTTGTTAGCATCTGTTATTTGGTCCCACTTGGGAGATAGGGTAGTTTTAATCTCAGTTGGACCCGGTAGGTGGCTATTATCGGTATGTAACCCCGAAACTACTGAACCAATTTTTATTAAATTTTGTAAGCGTCTGTTATTTGGTCCAACTTGGGAGATTTTTTATCTCAAATGAACCCGGTAGGTGTTGCTGCTATCGTTATGTAAGCAATCAAATTTGGTAGCTGTTTTCCGGGCAGGACAACGTCTGCCGGGTCCGCTAGTTAATATATATGGGAAACTTATATACATACAAGTACCCAAGTATGAAAACATTTTCCACAATACATACAAATTTTCTCAGGTTTATTTTTAACGTTACCATTGATAACCAGATAATAATTACACATACACACACATCAGTCTATCGCAGTCCACTGCTGGACATAGGCCTCCCCAAGTTCGCGCCAGACATCCCGGTTTTCCGCAATCCTCATCCAGCCTACGCCGGCAATCCTACGTAGATCGTCGGTCCAACGGGCCGGAGGACGTCCCACACTGCGTTTGCTAAGACGCGGTCTCCACTCCAGGACACGTCTGCTCCAGCGGCCATCGGTCCTGCGACACAAGTGACCAGCCCACTGCCACTTCAACTTTCTAATTCAGATAATAATTATCTATACTAATATATAAAGCTGAAGAGTTTGTTTTTTTGTTTGTTTGTTTGTTTGTTTGTTTGTTTGTTTGTTTGTTTGTTTGTTTGTTTGAACACGGTAATCTCTGGATCTACGAGGCCGATTTGAAAAATTCTTTCAGTGTTAGATAGCCCATTTATCGAGGAAGGCTATAGGCTATGTGTCATCACGCTAAGACCAATAGGAGAGGAGTCCACGCCGACGAAGTCGCGCGCAGAAGCTAGTATTTAATAAAATACTTAAAAATATAACTGTGTTAAACCAGTCTTTAATCTGCATATATAACTTATGATCCATTTCACATTGTTTTATTAATTTATTAACAAATAATTTTTTGACAAACAACAATCTTATCTCTTCCGGTATGAAATAAAACATATTCAGCGTACGCGGTAAGAAAACACTTTATCTTCAACAAATTAGGGGAGCCTAAAAATGTTTCACATATTTTGTTGTCACTGAAAACTGAGAACTTTATTATATTTGAATGTAAGATTTGTTTTACAGCGGATAAAATATAGATTAAAATTTCGTGGGTTTAATAAACGTTATGTTATATACCATTTTAAAATGTAATTATTATTTGTCATATAGAACACATTATAATTATTTATTTCATCATATTTTCTTTAAAAAAAGAATTGAAAATAAATGTTGAAAACAAACGTTCTCAAACAAAAAACACCGACTTCAATTTACATCGACAAGTATAGAACAATACACTTTAAAACAACTTAAGAACTACTCGTCAATTTCACTCAAATTTAAATGGACGTAAGTCAGGCAACAGCTTTACAAAAATAACAATAATAAGGTAACACATATAAAAAACAGTCGAATTAAAAAAATCTTCCTTTTTGAAGATGTTAAAAAATCAATTTTTTACTACTTTCAAATAGTGTTATGACCATATTATGGTGAGTAAATAAACTACCAATTAAGTGTCCTGTGTTTATCTCCTGGTGTTGCAGGCTTCCGTAGGATACACGGAGAAGCTGACCATCAGGCGAACCATACTTTGTATTCCCTATTGTTTTTTGACGTGATAACGTCTTATAAATCGATGAACACCGGCTGTATGGACGAAAAAGTCACGTTCCGCCTGAGACTGAGCGTGCAAGCGAGAGCGCGGAAAAAGATAGAGAGGCACGATCGACCCAAGCGTTGGCTTATTACAAGCTTTTATTTAACTTGCAATGTATGTATGTATGTATGTATGTATGTATGTATGTATGTATGTTTGTTCGGGTGAAATCTCGCAACTCAGTTTTGTACATTTTGTATAGTTTTTTTGTATATTTGGTATACAAGTTCAATTTCGATTACAATGCATGATTTACTAGCGCATTCAAATAAAAGCTTGTTTTTTTTTAAAGTTATTTACTTTGATGCTTATGACACATTTATCTCTCTTTTCGCATGACGTCAAGCTGGCAGTTCGAAATAATTCAGTGATAATAATTCGATTCAATTCATAAAAGTATGCAATTTTTCATTAATGTTTCTTTATAACGTTATCACGAAAACTATCGTCCGTAAACCGACTTTACAGACAACCAATATTTTTTTTTTTTTTGAAAAGTGTAAGAATACATCTTTTCCATTTTAAATTATAGGGAGTATTTTTTATCATAATTATGTTACATGAAGTCTATGAAATGATAATGTAGTAATGAATCCTTTGAAATTGTTTTGACTGAAATATAAGAAGATTAAACGGTAGAATTAACAGTAGAAACTATTAAGCTGACTTTATGCTCAACGAATAATTAAAACTCAAAAGCTCATTACGAAGCATTATTACCGTTCTGATGTTAAATACCTACTCTAATATTTAACTTAACGTCAGCGACCTAATGAATGCATATAAAATGATTAAATTTGACGTGAATTGAATTATAAAATTTAATGAAAATGGCCGTCAAATGTATTATTTGATTTTAAATACTTTTTTGGTATAAAATATTAGGGACTTTTTTGTGATAGCGAAAAAACCAATAAAATTAATACTTTACTTCATAGCAAGAACGTTTTCATTGACACGGCTGTATGATAATGTTGGATGATGATGACCTAAAGCTTGTACTGCATTTTAACAGTTGTAATCCTAATTATATATTACCCTAATTAAAGAAATTTTAGATAAGTTTTATGGAGGTGTTTTTTCTTGGGACTTTACTGGTTATTTGGTAATTTGTTCCATATATATACAAAGGCAGTGACATCGAAAGACTTACAGCCGTTTTCAGTAATCTACCTATATCTGGTTTTGCTTACTAGTGATAGCTATTTGACACAATTTGTATGGAGTTTACATTACAATTGTATCTCTATTAATCAAAGATAGAGATAGATAGAATATTGAAACTGACTGTTAGACATAAACCCTGAACGGTTTATAGGAAACGTCAGAAAAAAGTTTTCTGTTGAGCGTTAAGGCTTATCAAGAGCATCCACTCTAAGCATAATATTTATTACAACCGTGCTATTATCTTATTTATCCGAAAGCAATCGTTATGCGCCGTTTTTAAAATCCATCTTATGTAAATACTTGTGTACGTGTATTATACAAAAAAATATTATAATTATTGAAAATGCTGTGGCCTGTGATATATACTACATTTTTATGATTCTTGATTTTACTCTGAATATTGTGCACAATGTATTTGTTTAAATATAAGTAAACAAAATCACTTATACATATTTACTTACTAGCGACCCGCCCCGGCTTCGCACGGTTGCAAAAATTATCAGTGTTCCTCTACTATATTATGCATGTATTATACTTATAAACCTTCCTCTGGAATCACTCTATTTACTAAAGAAAACCGCATCAAAATCCGTTGCGTAGTTTTGAAGCATATAGGGTGTTAGGGGAATGGTTAGCCATAGAGGTATGTTGGGTAGGGGGGGTCATTTGGAACCTATTTAGGCTAACTTACCTATATGCAGTGTTACGGATTTTTTTTTATGATTATTTTTTCATTTTTCGAAAAAAGTGCCGAAAATTAGTGATTTGACCATCATATCTTTTTTGTTTATTGATATAACAACGCCATTCTTTTTTTGTTTTGATCGTCAATACATTGCGCATATAAAATAAATGTGATTTAATTTAGAAAACATCTACAAAAAAAATTATGGGCCAAAGAAATCTTGACAGAGACAAAAAGTAAATCAAACCTTCAAGTTTAGGTATAAATTAAAAAAAAAATTAAAGCCTCCAGACAATTTAAAATAATTTAAAAAACTACTCTAGTTAACACTGTTTTAAAGAATATTACTTTCATTCACCTACCTTACTTACTTTTTTTTTAAATGATGAAATAACGAAATGGTTTCTACCTGAACCCGCACTCTACGCTGACAATTATAACAATAATTGTTATTACGCAGGGCGGTATATCCCTGTATAGCACATGGTAAACTACCATCTTGACTTTGGCGACATGTTGGCGCAGCGGTCAGAGCACTGGCTGATGCGCTGGTGGTCGCGCGTTCGATTCCCGCTCACGGCAGATATTTGTATTGGTCATATAGATGTTTGTCGTGGTCTGGGCGTTTGTGCTTGTGTATTGTGTGTGTTTCCGGACCCCCGACACAGGAGAAAATCCTACTGGGGGCCGTCGAGTGTGAAGCGTTTATAATAAAAAAAAAAATCTTGACTGCTCTCATCAGGCGAGGATTTACATCCTTATTTGAAGATCATCCTTATTTCTACAATAATTGTTATTACGCAGGGCGATATGTCCCTGTACGGCACATGGTAAACTACTTGCTGTCTCTTTTTATCTTGGAATTTGGGGTATGAGTTTCCACGGGCACCACAAATGTCTCTCATAGGGTGAAATTAATGCCGGTAGGTATCAAAATAAAACAAATCATAAATTCGAGTAACAAATTTATTCTATTTTTATAAATACAGTGAATTCGGTCGTGAATTTTCATAATCTACATAACTAGAAATAAACTAACGCCCAGACCACGGCAAACATCTATATGACCAATACAAATATCTGCCGTGAGCGGGAATCGAACGCGCGACCGCCAGCGCATCAGCCAGTGCTCTGACCGCGGCTGCGCCAACATGTCGCCAAAGTCAAGATGGTAGTTTACCATGTGCTATACAGGGATATACCGCCCTGCGTAATAACAATTATTGTTATAATTGTCAGCGTAGAGTGCGGGTTCAGGTAGAAACCATTTCGTTATTTCATCATTTAAAAAAAAAGTAAGTAAGGTAGGTGAATGAAAGTAATATTATTTAAAACAGTGTTAACTAGAGTAGTTTTTTAAGTTATTTTAAATTGTCTGGAGGCTTTAATTTTTTTTTTAATTTATACCTAAACTTGAAGGTTTGATTTACTTTTTGTCTCTGTCAAGATTTCTTTGGCCCATAATTTTTTTTGTAGATGTTTTCTAAATTAAATCACATTTATTTTACATGCGCAATGTATTGATGATCAAAACAAAAAAGAAATGGCGTTGATATATCAATAAACAAAAAAGATATGATGGTCAAATCACTAATTTTCGGGACTTTTTTCGAAAAATGAAAAAATAATCATAAAAAAAATCCGTAACACTTTGCATATAAGTAAGTTAGCCTAAATAGGTTCCAAATGACCCCCCCTACCCAACATACTTCTATGGCTAACCATTCCCCTAACACCCTGTATACAGGCAGATAGACAGCGGGAAGCGACTTTGTTTTATACTATGTAGTGATTATTATTTACATTCAAATTGATTATGTTAATATCAAATAGAAACTGAAAAGTATGTTTGTAACAGACCGGTAAATTCGAACACTGATTTATTCGTATCAAAAGGACAAAATTAAATAGAGTACAATAAAAATAATTTTGAAAGCTCTCGAGGTTTTATCAAACATTCGACGGGTTTCAGCGAAGCATTCCCATGAGAGGAAGCAAGTTCGCAAGTCTTGATACCTTTTCTTTGTTGATATTCAATGTTGCCACTTTTGCTACTTATTTCGGTTCAGTGAAAAAATATCGTTCAAGGCTAAAACGAAAATTCGGCAGATTTTTTTTTTCTTTCTTTGGTTTTTTATAAAACAGAGCGAACTAAGATTTTGGGAAATAAATATTTTAGTACATTCTTAGAGGTGGATATTTTTGCATTTTAGGCTTTAGGTTATTTCGTTAAAATTGTATACATGTACATATTATGTATAATCTTTAACCGACTACCAAAAAAATCAGGTTGTCAATTCGACTGTTTTTTTTTTTGTGTATGTTACCTCAGAACTTTTCACTGGGTAAACCGATTTCAATGATTTTTATTTCAATCGAAACTACTTACTTTACTGTACTTTTTGAGTTAAATATCGAATAATGACTGTGTATTTACTTGGTTATTTTTTCATCGGCTTACGTTGTAGGTACTCGTATTATACCGCATAACTTTTCACTGTTTATACCGATTTCGATGATTCTTGTTTTAATCAAAAGTCAGTGCTTGTTTTATGGTACCATTTAAATTTGATCGAGATTTGACAAAATACTTTTTGAGTAATCTTTGTGACGCCTATTTATTGTAATGTAATTGAGGTCGGTTTTTTTTTGTTTGTGACACAATTATATTGCTACGGCTGATAACGAATTCCGAAGTTTTTTATTTTTTATATTTGTTTATAAAAAGTTAGTATTGCCTAATCTTTATAAAAAAAAAACAATCCTATAATTCCCATTGCTCTTTTAATATCACCATTTAAAGTTGATGACAAAATAAAATATTTTCAGGGTCAACAGTCTACAAACCGATTAATTACTGAAAAGGGTCTAGAGTACCAAAAGTCTCTGCTCGTCTTTAATTAATGTACGTACTACTTAACATCCAATCTGAGAATTCGTCAACTTCGTGTAGTCATTAAATCTTTAAAGATTTTGACGTCCATTAGCCTGAGACGTACAGTAGACATATACTTTGAAATCAGATTTTTACAAATAGGCATTAATATATAGCAAGCACTTTATATTTTCGCACAAAGATTTCATCTTTCAAAGAATTTATAAAGAATGATGAAAATATTCCTGGTAGTGTTTGAAATTTTTTCATCATTCTTTACCAGGAACAAATTTGTATTGAGGAGGTATAGGTACCATAAACGTCATTATAAATCTAAATTAAGCAAGGCATAGGATATATTCTGCTCAAAATCTGGAGCAGTCCATCTGGGGAAGTACCTTAACGTTATAGAAACACACAGCTAAATAATAATTTTTTTTAGGAACACAAGACTATTTGAGAGTAATCTCAAATAGTCTTGTGTTCCTAAAAAAAATTTCAAACTATCTCTCTTTTTACGTACTTACTACTTTATTGTTTTTTCTTCGTTTTTTACATGCAATGAATTTGATTGTAATTATAATTTATTTTTAAAAAAAGCTAATTCATTCAAAAATAAATCTACAAACCAAACTAATTTACCAAATCTTCTGGTTATCAAAACTTAATAGAAAGCAATTGCCCGGATACTTAAATATATGAAAGGGATTTAAAGGGACATATGAATCTATATGTATATTAAAAGAAGTACATAACTTTACTAGTTTTTTATAAAAATTACCAAGCAATAAATCATTAAACCATAATCATTAAATCATTAACTGAGGTAGGGCACAGCAGGAAATTTCCTGCTCAACATTTGGTGGAGCCCGAATGGGGTAGTACCTCGACCTTACAGAAGACCACAGCTAAATACTGTTTTCAAGCAGTATTGTGTTCCTGTTGGTGAGTAAGGTGACCAGAGCTCTTGGGGATTGGGGATAGGGTCGGCAACGCGCTTTCGATGCTTCTGGTGTTGCAGGCGTCTATAGGCTACGGTCTTACCGTCAGGTGAGACCGTAGCCTATAGACGCTACGTCCAACCTAGTAACATAAAAAAAAAATCTTCTTAAAAATAATGTCATCAATTACTTTAATTATTAAATGAAACCTATAATTATTAGGGACGAGTTTTGTCTCTCAGCGTCCTAACTCTTGTTAGTCGTGAATGACGAACTCTCCGAGAGGGTTGTAATTGAAATCGTCTGATAATAGCAAACTCAGTACCAATTGAATGTTCTTCTTGATAACGAAAGCTTTATTATTGGACTTGGAAGTTTCTGAAAATGTTTATATACCCCTTTACGATTGTGTTCGAATGATTCCTTAATGGTGTTCCATTCACAAGTCTTGATTGGAATTGCGTTTTGATTTTTAATTGGTTTATATAAGGGTCGACTGTAATTAAATACTGAAACAAGTTACGATTCAGCCTGTAATATTCCACTGCTGGGCCTATGCCCCCTTCCCCATGAAGGAGAAGGATCAGAGCTTAATCCACCACGCTGCTCTAATGCGGGTTGGCTGTATATTCCCTACTATGAGTAACGATCGCTATCAGGTGTACAAGTTTGTAGTATAGGTATGTTGTATACCTTAAGCCTCATAATTGTAAGTCATAATGGTAACGGAGTCAGTAATAAACAGGCAGTTTCACTTTAAACACGGACACATAACATCCGGGACTGACGGCTTAACTTGCTCTCCGAGGCACGGTGGTGAGACCCACACGGACTGCACGAACACCCAGACTACAGTAAACATCTGTATGGCCAATAAAAATGTTTGTCATGTGCGGGGATCGAACCCGCATCCGCCAGGGCAGCAGCCACAAACCAGTGCTGTGACCGTTGCGCCAACGCGTCGTTTCTCTGATAGAAGTAATTATTATTAATCTTTATATATCATAAACATGTTTTATGTTGAGAAAAGCTTTATATACCTATACGTTATAGATAATAATAAAAATACGTTTGAAAATTATAATTTTAAATAAATAGGATTAATAAATAAATTATTTAGAAGCCCATCCCCAGTTCCCCCCAGGAGCTCTGGTCACCTTACTCACCAACAATAACACAACACTGCTTCAAAACAGTTTTATTTAGCTGTGATCTTCTGTAAAGTCGAGGTACTTACCCCAGCCGGGCTGCTCCATATTTTGAGCAGAAAATTTCCTGCTGTGCCCTTCCTCAGTTGTCCTGCTGTGCCCTTCCCCAGTTGTCCTGCTGTGCCCTACTTCACTTTAAGTTGTTAACAATATTAATAAGTAAAAAAAAAACAATATACAAAGAACCATAATCCAAAAATACTTAATAAAACAACTTCAAGTCCTCTGCCATAATTAACTCTTATATAAAACAAAAGGGACGGACAGATCAACTGGAAAATTACTTTAATATACGATTGCTACCGACGTACAGGGAAGATATACGTTTGATTAATTTGTCGATCCATTATAATTGTTATTTGATATTTTGACGCAATAAAAGTTAACTGGAATTAAATATTCTCACAACACACAAGTAATATTTGAATTCGGAAATATTTTAAGTCGATTCTTATAATTGTCTTATTTATCAATGTAGGCTTTACCTATTTTACTAAAAAATTATTAATAAAAAAACAGTTATAATAATATTAAACTAAATAGTAATATAAATTAACTATAATCTCCCAGAAATGTATATACTGTCAGTGTCGTGTCACAGCCAATCTTGTTGAATGGATGGAAGTACTCCAAGGATAAGCTCCTTCTCCTAAATGAGGAAGAGGCCTATGCCAAACAGTGGGATATTACAGGCTGAATCGTGGTCGAAGGATAAGCTGAAGTTGACGGTCTACTCAGAGTGAAATATACGGCAGAATGAAATGTGCCATTGAAATTTCCAAAGGTATAGAATTTTTTTTACATATTGTACGTATGTAATAAAATTACAATTTCAAATTATAATGTTTTGTTTCTAAATATACACTATAAACGAACATTACAACGTGTAAATATATCAAAATATTTTTTTTAGATATTACAATATGATTTTATAATTACAAAAATCAAGACGGGCTCTTAATCGTTTAAAGTCTAATAATAAAATAGCTACTATTTCTACCGTCCTTAAGATTATAATGGATGTTATTTTGACGAGTCTGATCAAAATCTTTCAAGATTGTCGTAGCACTGGAAATTACATTCTACTACGTAATAATGGAAATATTTTAGTCCTATTAAAAGACATTTATTTAAATAAATTAATAATGTTCAATAAATAATATAATTGGTGTAATAAGGATCGATGTTACATCTACACGTGTGTTTCCACATTTACGAGAGAGCAAGCACGAGGGTAAATAGGACTTTTACAGATAATTCGATTATTGCCGGCTTTAACGAATGTGCTGCCAGTGACTTATATTCCTTTTAGGACCTTAATAGTAAATTAACCTCATATGTAGTAATAATCTAATAATATTGTTCCGTGCATAATAAAAATGAAATTTTCATTATTTCTATTTTCCTCTGTCTGTTTATCTGCATCGTTCTTTTAAAACATATAATAGATATACATCATTATCATCATACTTTACAGTCCACTGATTGACGTACGCCTTCCCCAAGTTACGGCAGCCAAGCCTTTTTAAGTCGTCCGTCCATCTGGCCGGAGAATATATCCATCATCATCATCATCATCATCATATCAGCCTGTTGCAGTCCACTGCTGGACATAGGCCTCCCCAAGCTCGCGCCAGACATCCCGGTTTTCCGCAATCCCCATCCAGCCTACACCAGCAATCTTACGTAGATCGTCGGTCCAGCGGGCCAGAGGGCGTCCTACACTGCGTTTGCCAATACGCGGTCTCCACTCCAGGACACGTCTGCTCCAACGGCCATCGGTCCTGCGACACAGATGACCAGCCCACTGCCACTTCAACTTGCTGATTCTGTGGGCTATGTCGGTTACTTTCGTTCTCTCACGGATAGTCTCATTTCTTATTCTGTCCTTGAGAGAAACCCCAAGCATAGCCCGTTCCATAGCACGTTGAGCGACTTTAAACTTGTGGACCAGTCCCTTCGTCAGTGTCCACGTCTCGGCTCCATATGTCAACACAGGCAGGACGCATTGCTCGAAGACTTTTGTCTTCAAGCATTGCGGAATTTTCGAAGTGAAGACTCGACGAAGCCTGCCAAATGCCGCCCAGCCCAACCGAATCCTCCTATCAGCTTCCTTCTCGAAGTTGTTTCGGCCCAGCTGAATGGTGTGGCCAAGGTAGACATAATCCTGAACAACTTCAAGAAGGATACCGTCAACCGATACCGGTCTCGGTATGACTTGGTTGTTAAACATAACTTTCGTTTTGTCCAAGTTCATACCGAGACCGACTCGTCGGGAGGACTCGTTTAGGTCGGCCAGCATTTGACCTAGCTCATCCAACGTCTCCGCAAAGATGACGATATCGTCAGCAAAACGAAGGTGAGAGATGTATTCGCCGTTGACGTTGATGCCTCGTTCCCCCCAATCCAAGGTCTTAAAGACATCCTCCAGCGCAGTGGTAAACAGTTTCGGTGATATTACATCTCCCTGTCTTACCCCACGCCGGAGGAAAATAGGTCTCGTTCTCTGGTCTTGGATATGAACGGTCATCGTCGCCGCGTCGTACATACATCTCAGTACCTCGATATATCGCCAGTCGAATATATCCATATCATATTATAATTATTTAAATCTGTTATATAACATAAATTTATATAATTTTAACTGAGGTAGAGCACAGCAGGAAATTTCCTGCTAAAAATATGGAGCAGCCCGACTGGGGTAGTACCTCGACCTTACAGAAAACCACAGCTAAATAATACTGTTTTCAAGCAGTATTGTGTTCCTGTTGGTGAGTAAGGTGACCAGAGCTCCTGGGGGGGGGATTGGGGATAGGGTCTGCAACGCGCTTTCGACGCTTCTGGTGTTGCAGGCGTCTATAGGCTACGGTAGTCACTTACCATCAGGTGAGCATTAAAAAAAAACATTTAAAAAAATACCATACAACAACCGCTCTGCTATAGTGGTCTGCTATAGTGTGCAATGTACACACTTAAACACCGGCATTTCAGTATGGGATGGATTGTATTTGTACAAATATTTCTTTCCGGTTTGGATGTAGATCTCCCCACCGTGCCTCGGAGAGCACGTTAAGCTGTCGGTCCCAGTTGTTATCATATACACCTGATAGCGATCATTACGCATAGTAGGGAATATATCCGGAAGCCCGCAGTGGAGCAGCGTATAATTATATAACATCTCAAGGTTACGCACTAGTGACTTGTCTATTTGATAAGTCGGTGCTTTTTATTAATGCGTGGTATAGGAAAATAGCTGTCATACTTAAGTGGCAACGTACAGAAAATTTGAGAAATATAAAGAAGCTGACAAATTGCGTTAAATTATTTCCAACTCTTTACACTTTACTTTTTTGTTCACATTTACAAGGTTTGTTATACCTACTCTGTGCTTAGTATAACTGTGTCGCCGGTTATTTCATTTTACGCGTAACGTTATTAAAACTACCATTATTATTTATGTCTTACAATATATTATAGTAAGACTATTTTGCTGAAATTTCACTTACCAGAACGGAACAAAAATTTTATTTCAAAAATCTTATATTCAGTCATTTCTGAGTTTGCTATAAAAGATATGACGTGGGCTTGGTACCCCTTAATGGCTGACTGGAATACATCGCATAGATATACATTCATGTGTTGTTACATATAGTTTCTAACATTAATGTAGACTATGAAAAAATGTTAGCTTTCGAGTTTCAAAAGTTGTCAAAAGTGACATAGAAAAAAAAATAACTTAACTTGTATTTCATATTGTCAGGTTTTACTTTAATGAAAAACTGCCGCGACGAACTCTATTACTCGACGGCAGTTGCTCTTTAGTTAATTGTTTACTTTGTACAAGAAAGTAAAGGAAAATTAAAAAAAAAAGTTAACGCAACGTTATCTTAGACTGAGTTAATATCACAGATTGAAGAAAGAATTCTTTTTTTAAATCTGTGGTTAATATTAATTCTTTAAAGTCTAATTTAATTGAATTATTTCTGACAACAAAAGCAGTAGTTTTAATACAAATTTAAATTCGTTTCTCTTCAATGTTCTGTCAAAATTAAATTTATCTGAATGTAGCGCCACTGCTCCGCAAGCAAGCTTAAAGTGAGAAGAAACTTCGTATTGTCTCCTTGTTTTAAAATTTACTGCCTTAAATCTATTCTCACTTGTCTCGAATACCGAGCCGGAATTTAAACTGCGTTAGTTTTTTTTCGTACTGAAAAGAAAATTAATTACGACCAAGATAGTTTTCCTTGAATAACTTTATTAACTTTGGTACTAAGAAGAGACCGATAAAAGAGTTTTATAAATGCATGTGACTGAAGATAGTATTCGGGTATTAATTTACTTTACCCACTAAAATATGTACTCACTTAGTTTTTTTTTTATTATTATTAGCCGACCGATACCGGGACAACTATCCAACTGCTGGCTTTTAAATTCACAGTCCGAAGACGGGTAGCAGCGTCTTCGGTGCCACAAAGCTAGCCCTGCGATCACCAACCCGCCTGCCCAGCGTGGTGACTATGGGCATAACACATTAGTTCACGCCATGTTTAGAATTAGAACCTCCAGCAATGGACTTCAATAGGATGAAGTGATAGTTTTTATTAGCGCTATAATAAAAAAAGTATTAAAAATATTTACAAAATGGCATGAATGATCTGAAACTAATTTACAATTATATTAAAATTAAAAAAAGTCACATACGACTCTCTTTAATGAACTGTCATTTTACAAAATAATACCAACGTAGTTACTCACTCCAATACAATAGACACAATAAATTAACGTATGAACTTATGAACATTTTTAGTAACGTTTCTGAAAGTAATCACTTGTACGTGAATTTTTTTAAATAGTATATTTTTTATAAGATATTTTAAAGAATTGTAACTCATTAATAGTTACTACTATATCACTACATTACACGTTACCTACCTACGTACACATACGGCGTTTGCAAATATGATAAGGCTTAGATTACTATATTTTACATCATTTTCTAAAATTCGAGGAGCAGCAGGAAATGTCATGCTAAAAATCTGGAGAAGCGAGTATGGGATAGTACAACAAACTTGCAATAAACGGAGCAGAGCGACAATTAATAAGAAGTACGATCCGAAGCGAACACGCCAAATAATTATTGTACTCATATTATGTTCCACGTTTCAACATTCACATCTCATCGCCTGAAATAAAATAAAGAAAACTACTAAGTTTTTTAGTTGAGTGTTACGTCGGTTGTTCAATTATTCGTTTGTTTCCGATTCAGTGGAAAATAATGCACAAATAGTTTATTTCCAGTCTAGTGGAAAACTGATGCTCAATTTTTTGTCTCCAGTTGAGTGGAAAACACGTCTTCAATTGAATGATGACCCGCAGTTTCAATTTAATGGAAAACATTTTTCAATACCCATTTTCTTCTCAATGTAGTTCAATCCAATCATTATATGTATACAAACTGTGTGTCAGGATGAAAAAAATTATACATTTTAACCAGATAAGTAAAATTAAGATGAACAATAATTTAAATATATTTTGAAGTACTTTGAATACTTTTCAAGGAAAATATTTCTTGTATCTATATATTTATTAATAATCTTAACTGTTAGATTATTATTGGAATTTTGATTATTAATAATAATCTTAGCTTTTTTCGTATCTTAATCGATATTTTTATATAGTAGCGTCAATGCAATCAAACGTATTAGCAGATACTTATGCGCCTGTGTTTTCTATTTTGTACAATATTTGAAAAAAAAGCTTTTAATTAACATGTTCTCAGAAAAAAAATACACAAGACAAAACACACTTGCTTTTATATATCTCTGTTATGATTGTCAGTTTACACATATAAAGATAAAATGGCGTTTATTTAATAGGCACATAATCTACACCTTGTACATTGTAAAAGAGAACATTCCAGTACTTTGTAAATAAATTATTCAAAAGCTCACGAGCCGATCGAGCAGCTTGAAGCAAGAATGTTGAAGTTTACTTTACTTGACAAAGAGACCTGATGCACCCGTTAGACTTCTTCAATTTTGTTTGTATTCATCGTTGCAAGCGGCTGAACAAAGTCTTTCTTTCAAGTTCTGAACTATGTTTAATCAAGCATTAATAAACTTTAAATTTGTCAAACAAAAGTAACAATTTAAAAGTTAAATTGTGGGATTGCATGATATTGTCTACCAAATATTTTGCCACTGAATATAGGGTAAAAATGGGAGAGACGCCATATGAGGAGAGACGCCATACTATCGCTAATTCACTATGTGGGTAAGAGATGTCTACATTTCTCACTGTGTTATCACAGTCATATGGCCGTCAGTGAATCGTGTTAGGACATTTTCCGCTGCGCTCGAGCAGGACGTGATAGTAGACGAAATTCGATGTTGATGCTCAATTTTTTCGACGAAAATTTTATGTGAATGCGGCTCCAGTGAATATTGCACTTAAAATAAAGACTCAGCCAGGTAATAATTGATTTTATTTTGTTATTTTGTTTGTTCTTAACTTATTTAAATGATAATTTTGACATATCTGTTAATACCGAAATATTTTTAGCTGTATGGCGTCTCTCCCACTAAATGAGGTGAGACGCCATACTTTGCAAGGTTGTAATTGTTATCTATTATATTGCGTATTTTTAGTGTTTAAAGGATGCCAAGAAAATATGTAAGAACTAATAAAGTGGCCAGATGGCAATGGACAGAAGAAAATCTAAAGTACAATTTTTACAAAAAAAACCGAAGACAGGCAAAACAAATTTTGATTTTAGATGGCCACACCTCCCATTACATTAGATCTTTTGGACTTAGCAAATGAAAATGACGTTATTATTATATGCTTGCAAGTCATACGACACAGGCTCTTCAACCTCTGGATCGCAGTTTTTTGAAACCTAAATACCTATTATAATCAGGAAGCCAATGCATGGATGTTAAGAAACAAAAACAGAACGATCCCAAGACTGCAGGTTGGGTCTTTAATAGGGATGTAGGCAATACCACAATGAACAGCTTAAAAACGTAAGCTGGCTGCTACAATATTAGCGTCCACAACTTCTCAACAAATTGCATCCAACCCAATTGAAGATGACAATAACGTGTGCACTGAGTGCTGGGAAAACTATTACATAACAAAGAAGAAAACAGATTGGATTAAGGGTTCTTCATGCCTAAAATGGCTTCATGAATCATGCACAATGTACTCTCCGAATTGTAACAATTGTGGAAGAGAAATACTCCGCAAAAATAATTTAAAAAAGGCATGATAGCATGTATGGCATCTCTCCCACACTATGTGCGAGAGATGGCCACTTGCCGACTTGATTATTTTATTTTATATAATTTTTATTTTTATGTTCAAAGTCAAACACATTTAATTATAATGAATACTATTAGTGTACCTTTAAGATAAAAATTAAACGATTCAAATATATCACATTTTATATATTTATTACTAATTTCTAAAAAAAGTATGGCGTCTCTCCCACTTTTACTATACATACTTTTAAGTACGATAAGTCAGCGGTCTTATAAAAGACACCTATTAGAGATCGTTACTCATCTAGTGATCTAGCGATCGTCAATCATCATAGTAGATATTATACCCCCAAAACTACAGTGAAGAATAATGGCGGATTAAGCCGCGACTTTCTTTTACATGAAGTCAGGCTGAACCGTTCAATCATACACCCATTACACCTCTCAAAGTTTATTTTGACGTATGATTCTTTCTTGATGCAGTATAGTGTATAGTCATTTGTCAATAATATCCACTTTTCAATTTAAAATAAAAAAATAATAATAAAATGCATTTCTTGCATAAGGCAGTTATTGAAGAGAAAATGTTATTATGGTACATTATTGCGTCATAAGCAGTACAGTCACGTAAAGGTCAATCTGGATAGAACTAGAAATTACCAGTTATTCGATCGCTTAGCGACGACGTTTTGCAATGCATACCTCTGTTTTGAATAGTAATTCAGATCTATACTAATATAATAAAGCTGAAGAGTGTGTTTGTTTGATTGTTTGTTTGTTTGTTTGAACGCGCTAATCTCAGGATCTACTGGTCCGATTTGAATAATTCTTTCAGTGTTAGAGAGCCCATTTATCGAGGAAGGCTATAGGCTATATTATATCATCACGCTAAGACCAATAGGAGCGTAGCACCAATGAAGAATGTTTCAAAATCGGGGTTTTTTCCTTTTGAGAGCTTTCGCACAAATCATGTATGACAGAATTGGTCCTACTCACGGGGACGAAGTCGCGCGCAGAAGCTAGTAGTTTAATCACAATCATAAGGGTCATAATCCCCGAAATTATTAAGGTTAATATCCCAATGGCATTACATTGTCACTGAATAGTAAAATGCTTTACTATGCATATTTATAACTTTTTTTTTAATTTCCATTAAATAGCTCTGTTATTTAAAAAACAGATATTCAAAAGTCATCAGTTCCACTACATTAAGGATATATCTCATATTTTCATAATAACGGCAGTATTACCTCGTGTAATGGTCAAAATTATCAATATTTTGCTTATAGTATTTTGTTCATTTTGTTGTGACATTTTTAAAATATATAAGTGTTAAGAAAGAAGTAGACTATTTAACTTAATGTATTATAGAATGTAAATATGATCCAACACGGCTTATATTTATTTTATTCACGAGGTACTTAATTATTATTGTATATCACACTTATTTATTAAGTAGGTATTAATTGCGCCATTTAGAACACCTCCCGAGAATGACTTCATAGAACCTGATTCTTATACTGAGAGAAATGCAATAAGTCTTACTAATGATAGTTATATTTTTACTTACATAAGCGTTAAGCTTAAGCTGAAAATAGGAATTTTGAAGCGACTCCCTATTGTTAGAATCTGGGATTCAGGACTACGCCACGGCTACATTCATTTACTCTCGAGTTAATGTTGTTCGCCGAATTTTCCAGAAAACTTCCGGTAGCTGCGATAAAATGTAGTTCAATTTCGGTTATAAATTTATAATTTCTTTAAAAACTTCAAAGAGATAAAATGTAGATATAAAGATTCGTTTGACGAAGAGTTTTTTGAAGTAAATATTTAAATAAATACTCGATTCGTGAATAAGAGGCACTGACTTTTTTATATCTTTCTCCTACACGAAGATAGAGGCCTATGCCCAGCAGTGGGATGTTACAGGCTGAATCGTATCAGTTATTTTTATTTTAGTTTGAAAATGCGACTTAAAAGCGTCAAGTCGTTGTATACAAAGTTTTAACGCGGTGATGGTGTAGGTTGTAATTTTAAATTAAATTATAATCTGCACGTCATCGTGTTTTGTCAACAAATAAATTTTACATGTATAAAATAATTTTTCACTCTATATGACATTGGGGAAATCAACTGTCACGATACGTCTGTAAAACTTTTTTATGCAAACTTGCCTTTCTTTTATTTATTATTTTTTACATCTTAAAATCATTTCTCTAAAAGTAACTAAAACTTCTCAAAAGTAATTTAATAAGTAAATAACCAGCAAAATGAGACACAAATTAAATGATACGAAAATCATCTAAAACAAGCATAAAACTAAATTATTAATCTCATAAAATTACATTAAAACATAAATATTACATTTACAAATTCCTTTAAATTTTCCCTCATAAAGTTTGATTTACTTGAACTATAAAAGCTAAAAACCTTCCTTTCCAATCAGAGAAAACTCATTTAAGCGAAATTAAAGTCAATTTTGGTTTTGATGTTAAATATTTATGTGACAATTATTTGAGATTAACGTAAAATAAAAACAATGTAATATAAATTTTTAACATTAATTTTTTTTAAAAATGATTAAAAAAATATCAATTTCCGAATATCTCTAAATAATACTACCGTCGAGTAGTGTGGTGTTCCTGTGGTGTGTAAGGTACTCCTGGAGAGGGTCAGACGTAGGGTCAGCAACGCTCTTACAATGCTTCTGCTGTTGCAGGTGTCTATAGACAAATCGCTTACCACTAGGGACTTTGCCGACCTTGTTCTATGAAAAAGTACCCCTAAATAACATTTATAGTCAACAACTGGAGGCACTGGAGCATTTAACATCATACTACAGAATGAAAACATCACTTCAGCCTATCGCAGTCCACTGCTGGATGTTCGCGCCAAAAATGGCATAAACTCATGTGTTTTGCCCATAGTCACCACGCTGTGCAGGCGGGTTGGTGACCGCAGGGCTGGCTTTGTCGCACCGAAGACGCTGCTGCCCGTCTTCGTTCTGTGTATTTAAAAGCCAGCAGTCGGATGGTTATCCCGCCATCGGTCGGCTTTATAAGTTTTAAGCTGGTAGTGGAACTGTGTTAATAGTTGCCTCTAACGACACCTACGGGAAGAGAGGGGGTGGCTATATTATTTACTGCCGTAACCACACAGCAAGCAATGAAAACATAATTATTAAAAGTAAAAATATTGATACTATAATTTTCATCCGTTATTTCTATGAAATTTCTTGATAAATGAACAATGTTATTCCGTCAGTGATCTGGTAGCTTCGACGACGAAGTTTGTTTGAAGTTATTTCGAACTCGAAGTGAATGAGTTTCCATATAATTTTTGTAATATTACAAGTTTTGAGAATATACTCGTACATGCTAGTTTCTTACTATATGCATACATTAGTGTCAACGACATGAAAACAATTTTTGTGTTTGCTTGAATTGGCTTTTTATTTTATTTTATATTTTTGTAATAACTTATTTTAATATATGGTATTTTAAGTTTGATATATTTTTGTTTTAGATTTGCAACTAGCTGTGGTTTGATATATATGTAGTTTCGAACCGAAATTTCTCCTTTATCAAACTTGATGAAATATTTGTAGAAATATCTCATACATAAAGTATATTTTGTGTCGTTTCAATCAATAATTTGAAATATATAAGTAAACATAAAAAAGAAATCAAATGAAATGACTGGACGAGTTAGTAAATATCGTTTTATTTACGTATTCATTTAAATTTGTTCACATTTTTGTCAGCCCAATAATAGAACTGTTTGGTGTTTTAAGTTATAAACTTCGATTCCGTGACTACGTAAAATACGCGAAAGATATAAATACATTATCCACTTCTGCTGCGTATATTCGGCAGGTACGCTCGAAGTTTGAATAAGTCCTATTTAGTGTACGGACCACTGACTCGATTATGACATCGAATCGTCTCCACTACATTAAACAATTGCTACTCGATTTGCCTCGGAGCCTGAGATCGGAAACGAAAATGACTTCAGAATGCTTCTTTATTTTCGCGGGTTTCTCTTTTGTATCGTGATTGATACTATTCAGTTTAGATAGGGATCAGTTTAAGTAATAGATGATTTATCTCCTGAAACATCTATTTTATACTTATATAAATTTTATATTTTAGTTACGATTTGAAAAGATTCAAATATAAATTTGAATCTTTTCAAATCTATATATGTTGTACTATAATTGTATAATCAGTTAAAATTTTTGTAGTATCTCGAAACGAAGTTAGCTGTAAACTATGGACTGCCAAAATAATGTATTTAATTAATATAAGTATCGTTAGTTTTATCGATTAGTCTTAACCAGCAGTTGGAATTTTATTTTTATTGCTAGAGATTTGTTTTACAACTTTATAATAACAGGGAAGATAATTATTCGTTTGGTTCGTCATTAAATGTTTCTCTTACAAGAATTTCAACGCAAACCGAAACGCGCTCCGTGGACAAATTCACTACCAAACTTGTAAAGTATTTCACTTCACTTACAATATTTTATAAATCTTACTTATAATAGAGTAAAATTAAAAAAATTGCCTGTTTGATTAATTTATTATGTGGAATTGGCGGATATATTCCCTACTATGAGTAGGTAACGATCTCTATCAGGTGTACATGATAACAACCGGGACCGAACGGCTTAACGTGCTCTCCGAGGCACGGTGGGGAGACCCACAAGGACTGCACAAACACCCAGACCACGGCAAACATCTGTATAATAATGTAATACTAATAACAAAAATGTAATAATGTCGTTTTGTATATATTTTTTCAGTTTCTTACTACAAATGGTACACATCCACACACAAGCACATCACATTGGCTACGTTCCACTTAACATACCCAACGCCATCGACCACGACCGCTGAAATAGCCGAAATATAGCATCAATAAATCCACACATCTTTATCATTAATTACTGCACCTAATAATAAGATTTAGCTATTATTATTTTTTTAAATAAAAACTTTAAATTTATTCTCAGGTAGTTGTGAAATCGTTTGTTATGAACTATATTTTTTTGTCAAACAAAACAGAACATAATTGGTAGAGATCTGTGAATAACTTTTATCATGAATGACTTTAATAAGAGTACAAAGTTATATATATATCATTCGAGCGGACCGCTGCGCTGTGCTTGTTCAGTGCTACAGCCTCTAATTAAACTCAGACGATTCTTGTAAAAGATTGTCAGTTTCCATACTACTTACGGAGCGTGTAAGATTTGCGCAGTATTTTACTTGGAATAAGTTACCCTAAAGAAATGGAGTATTTTATTAGTACCTACATTTTAAATCTTAGTAACCGACTTTAAAAACTACGTATATATATTTTTTTAATTTTTTTCTATAAATACTTTTTTGATTTTGTGTTTTAGATATTCGTCACTCGATTCCATACTTGTCTTAATAATATTATTATACTAGCTGTGCCCGCGACTTTATCCGCGTGAAATTTAATAAAAAAGTTATTGTTCAGCTGGCAGAGTTATAAAATAAATAAATTTCTAAAATAAAAGTAGCCTAAATTACTCCTTATTACATCAGCTATCTGCCTGTGAAATTCCCGTCAAAATCGGTCCAGCCGTTTCAGAGATTTGCCGGAATAAACAGATAGACAGACAGACAGACAAAAATTGCGAAATATGTTAAATTATGAATATGTTATTTTGGTCTATTTAGCGTCTATACATCCATATGCATTTAGTAAAAAGTTTTAAGTGGATTAACTTTTAAGTGGATGTACCGATTATTATGATTCTTTTTCCTACCTCAATATTAATAGATACAGATTACAGAGATATTTGTTGTGTTTTGGGACTTTATGCTAATGCTTCATGGTTGGACTTCCGAAATAAATCCCAGAATATAAACGGATAAAGGTTTGTTTTATTTCTAATCGTAAGTCACTTGATGATCAAACTTCAATATAAGCTGTAGTTTCCCGTTTCAATCTCGAACGGGTATAAATTCCGATATCGTCGAAATACCTCTCTCCAATCAATATCCGAAAATACCTTTTCTATTTCTAGCATTGAAATACTAGAACTATCAAACAAATTACATTCTAAAATGTTTAACAAGAATTTATAAGGAACAACGAAAGCGATATCCCAACGTAAACTATTCACAAACTTAAAATCTATCCATAGTTCACTATTTACATTTCAGTGTTTACGTCATTGACTCTTATTGCTTCGGGAAGCAGTAGTTTTTGAACGTAATACGTTAGGAAGGCATTAATGTTAAAAGTTTGAGGCTATATGAGTGTTTTGAACAAACTACGCCTATACCAGAGTGAACTCATTTGAGAAATTCCTTCAAGATAAGCGAGGGTTTATCAAAGTTTGAAGCGTATACGGCTTCGTGTTTTGTTGTATTTATTAACAAATGAAATTGTTGTTATCGTCTGTATTGTTGACGTTTCTGGACTGGCCGTTAAAGATTAAAGAAAAAACAATAATTTTAAACTTAGAACCTTAGCGCCATGGTCAATTCTACAGAAAATTCTACAGATTTAATGCTGACTTGACAGATTATGATAACATAATTTCTTTTACATATTTTTTTTTTAAATTGGATAACATGATGAAAAATAAACTAGACGACTAAAATACTATAAAGTATTAACGTATAATTATGTAATACAGAAGAAAATGGTGCAGATTACATTGGTTTTGCGTTTAAAAAATATGAATTTACGAAAAGTTTTAAGCTCTTAATTGGCTGTGGTTTAAAACAAGAGTTTGGCGGCGAAGCGCGTTTTAAATTAACACTCGGAATTTTTATGGTTCGTATATTACCAATAAGCTCGTTTCGAAGTGAGCGCGAAAAAACATTAAAACTACGGTATACTAAATAACCATAAATCCAACATTTACGACTATAAAAGGCAATGTCTTATGTTGAGCTAAATTTCAACTACATAATACTTATAAATTGAAATACATACGTATTTTTATGTAAATAAAAATCAATCATATATTGATAAGAGAAAATACATTCTAATTTTAACCCCCGACGCAAAAAGAGGGGTGTTATAAGCTTGACGTGTCTGTCTGTCTGTCTGTATGTCTGTCTGTGGCACCGTAGCGCGCGAACGGATGTAGCGATTTCAATATAGTTTTTTTTTTTTTTTGTATGAAAGGTAATTTACGGACGAGTGTTTCTTAGACATGTTTGAGGAAAATCCGTTGAGTCGTTTAAAAGTTGTGGGGGTGAAAGTGGGGAAGAATAACCGAATGTCTGCAAATATAATCGAGTGGGGTCTCAAATGAAAACGCATCACGTGCACTAATGTGATTTTTTATTTATATTATAGTACAAAATAATATGTTCAATTAAAATCGGTTGAGCCCTGAAAAAAATCTGGGGGCAAAAGTGAGGAAAATATCCAATATCTGCAAATATATGTGGTGGGGAGAAAATGAGGACGAAAATCCAAATGTCAGCAAATTTACCCAAGTAGGGTCGCAAATAAAACAGCATCAAATGCACTTTACAAAATTAATAATACAAATCAATGATTGGTAGGTACCTATAAAAACTATACAATAAAAATTAAATTAATAATTTTAAAAAAAAACCCGACACAGTAACCTGAGTTCCCTTTAAAAAGGAAAAAATTATTAATGAAAGAAACTCAATCTTAAAGTACCTAAGTATGTACGAGTATTAATAATTCAAAAAAATACATCGCGTTGGGGGACCGATCCAAACCTAACAATTCAATTACAAATAGTCTAAACTAACCTAACTTAACTAAGCAACATAGATTAATTTAAAAACAAAAGAAAACTTTTATAAAATTACTTCAAAATAAGCGCGGAGCGGTCCCCCAACGCGATGTAATACTCGTAGGTACATACTTAGGTACTTTAAGATTGAGTTTCTTTCATTATTTTTTACTTTTTAAAGGGAACTCAGGTTACTGTGTCGGGGTTTTATTTTAATTTTTAATTTAATTTTTTAAATGATGTGTTTGGACAATGGAAATAAGTTGGTGTATTAATTTTAATATTTAACGCCATCTTTCGCTTAGTATATTCCAACCATGCTCTAGTCCAGTGTTCCGCAAAGGGTGTACCGCGGCACACTGGTGTGCCGTGGTCGTCTATTGGTATGCCTCGGAAAAATAAACTTTACGTTTGTTGATTATTAATAAATATTTTTTCGATGATTAATAAACAAATGTTGGTTAATGTTACTTAAAAAATGATTTTTCATTTGTGGTGTACCTCCAAAACATTTTCCTATTTCTAGGTGTACCTTGAACACAAAAAGTTTGCGGAACACTGCTCTAGTCCACTGTTCAATAAACTACCCGATAACCATGGCACTCATTAAATTATAACATCTCGATATAACATAGAAGACGGGTTGGGGAAAGATATTACATTATTAGAGTTACCATTGCTGTCAGGCGTGCGTACTTTGTGAGACCCAAAGGGACTTGCCCATACTAAAAGCAAATATATACAAAATACAAACATCTGCCCCGAGCAAAAGTCAAATCCGTAGTAGACGACTATAAACTCTTACCTGTAACAGAACTGTTATGTTGTTTTCTTGTTACTATTTCAGTAAGACACTAAGTACTTACTATAGCATTAAAACTGTACTCCATTATTCAAAACCAAGTTTACCCCTTTAACACCAAACTTTGCAATATTTTTGCCATTTTCATAAAGCACATTACTTGAATATTACACTCAAGCACAGAAGAATGGTCACGTGCGACCTTAACAACAAAACTTTTGCCATTTTCGTTCACACAGACCCGTGAATGTCAAACATTGGAACGTTATGAAATTTTACGTTTAAGCGACTCGATCTCCGACACCTGGCGCTCGATCTACTCTCATTTAGGCTTAATTGTTTTGCTTTAGACTTCTTTCTTTGTACTTAATGAATAGTCATAAAAAAATTCTTTGTCGTCTGTTTTCATTATATCGTTAGTTTACCAGAATCCATTTTATTATACTATGGACATATTAATTAAATATTACTATGTACATATTTAACCGAGGTAGGGCACAGCAGGAAATTTCTTGCTCAAAGAATGGAGCAGCCTGATTGGGATAGTACCTCGACCTTACAGAAGATCACAGCTAAAAAAAAAGTCAAACGTGCGTAAAGAAGTTTTACTTCAAAAAAGTTGAATAATGAGAAGTAGGTGCGACACGTCATTTTTGCTTCTACCAGTACAATTTTGTTGTTTAACTCAAGCTTACGAAACATCACGCAATAGCCACTTTCACTTAGGGCCGGTTTTTTGATCCCTAGTTAAGGCGACCATTAGTTAAAAATTGCAACAAATAGTTAAATTTCTATAAAATACGTTTTTTGACCCATAGTTAGCTTAACTAATGGTTGTAAAAGTTACAAATAGTTAAAATATTTAACCACAGCAACGTCAAGGGTTTAGCAATATGACCAATAGTTAACTTTTGTGAGAACATCTGTTCTTTTGTTTTATACTGTGTCCATGTGTCCATCAATGATCTTAGAACAAAGAGACCTTTTTTTTCAAAGACCATTCTATTATATCATTTCATAATTCGTTGATATTCAGTATCGAGTTCAATATTTACGCCGATTTTGTAGGTACCACATAATATGATCTTCAAGAACCGCTTACATTATGATAAAAAGTAAAAAAAAAACGTCTTTGGCAAACTAGTTAAAAAAAACTAATTGAAAAAAAAAACAAAAAGCCAACGTCACGCGGTGTTCCCAGGCGGTCACCCATCCAAGTACTGACCGCGCCCAACGTTGCTTAACTTCGGTGACCGAACGAGAACTGGTGTAGGTATTCAACGTTGTGATTCGACGTGCTATGGACTTTTAAATTATTCTTGACGCCGGACGCGTTTGATCCGTAAAAATTTTATCCCTCATGTGTTACCCCTCAGTTTCATTTCAAAAAACAACTCTTGCACTTGTTGCTTGACGTCATTATTTCAGTTCATTTTAAGCTAGTCTTTAATCTAATAACCAACTAGGTATCAAAAAGTTTATTTTAAGGTAGTTTGTAAGCTAATAACCTACTAGGTACCTAAAATTACAATTATAATTATTTTTTATTATAATCTTCGAAATCTTCGAATTGCACAATTGATTTCAATTTTGAAAATTCAGTGAATTCACACGAATTTGACAAAGCACGTCACGACTAACGTCAAAATGCATTCGGATCTACAAATGTTACCACATGAAAATAATGACTCCCTACGAAAAATGACCTTACCCTAGGTTCATTGCAATGGCAATACTTTAACCATTAGTTAATACTTACTAAAGTTAAAATAGCGATCAAAAAACGAAACCTCGGCTTAACCATTAGTTAGCGTCTTAACTATAGTCAATTTGACAAATAGTTAACTCTACTTTTACTACGGATCAAAAAACCGGCCCTTATTTTTTCTTTACATTATAAAAACTCAAGTTAAGTTAGCATTGTTTACTTTGTCCAAGGTAAGAACTTAGAAAATAAAGAAATAGATTATGAAACATCTTTTCTATTTTTCTTTTTTGTAAACAATTGTATCTTTGTGATAATAATATAATAATGTAATTTAACAGAAACTAACAGATTTAAAAACACAAAGTAAGGATTTAAAGAATGAAAATTCCAAAAATACAGTTATAGGTTAAATACTCGTACGGAAATGCTATTTATATATATTTAAATTAATTTCAGAACGAATATTATAAAGCCAAAAGGGACAATATAAAAATATAAGATATTATAAACAAACTAGTTATCTATTTGTTTAAGGAAAACATACAGCTTACAATATTCCGTATAATAATAAAAAAAAATCTAAGTTAGTTCAGATGTCTCATTGGAGGCACACTCAGCCACAGACGAATATCACAAGCAATTTGCTTATAGCTATTTCGGATTATTGCTAGTTCGGACAGACTGATTGCAAATAATACCTGGAAAAAAAAAGTTAGTTCAGAAGCCTAAAAGTTTTCACTATTACTTGTGAGTGCGGGAAAAAATTTCCGACGTTTCTGCTTGTGTATGACACATGTTTCAGATCAAACTGGTAGCCGTTTAGTGAGAGGTATTTTAAGAATTTATGCGTATGCTATTCCTATTTTAATTTGCTTTTAATTGGGAAAAGAAAATAATGTTTATTTATTTATTTATTTTATTATTTTAAGAAAACTTACAGCTAGACAATTACATTATAGTTTTGGAATTACTACTAAAAGGCCAATTACAAGTTTTCACTGTTACGTAGACATTAATAAAGTGTAAAATGTGTATAGTTAGTTCAAGTCATCTTTGCGCGGGGCTCTATGTGTGCGTGCGCTTGTAATTATAACACTTTGCGCGCACTAGTGACTTTTGTTTAAAGAATTTATTGTCACGGTGACAAAAGTCACTAGTGCGCGCTTAGCCTTAATTTGTGTAGCAGTGACGCGACCGCCGTCATTCGAAATTTCAAAAAACACGTCTTCTTATTGGTCATTTTTCCACCGGTACAGTCGTTAAAGAAAATGTCTAGTTCTTCACGGATTTTTTTTTAAGGAGTCAGGTAAATATTTTCAATGTGCTAATTTCGATATTATTTATATTTATTATGATTAAATAATGTATACCTACATTACTAACTTACTTTAAAAACTATATTATTTTTAAAGTGAACGTATTATGAATGTCTAAAAAATGAAAACATAGTTATATTGCAGCTAGTATAAGTGATCCAATTTGCAGTGCAGGTCCAAATTAATATCAAAATTAAATGAATATTTAAACAGTGTGCGAAAGAGAACAGCAATGGCAGTGGGGGTATCAGAGAGAACAACAACAAATAATTATATTGGCTGAAGGAAAAAAAAACTGAAAAAAATCGAACAAAGTGTGACTGGAATAACGAAATTAATAAATGATCGTTTTAGTCAAATTAATGAAGAGATGTGGCGTAATACTTGTCAACACTTAAAAAAAGAAGAAGAATTTTTGATATGGAATCTGAAATAATAATTAAACTTGGTGAAAGCAGCGAATCCGAAAATTCAGCATTTTATTCTTCTAGTAACGATACAAATTAATATGTTCAATAAACACGTATTAACAAACTATTATTATTATTTTTTAAATCCATATAGTTACTATTACAAGTTTAGTATTAAAGAATACGATGATATGCAACGACTAATGAATGTTGATGAAGCGTTTTCGCTTTAAGGTTTGTCAGGATCGTGGCAAGTTGTCATTTTCTCGTCTCTGCCTACCTCTCCGGGATACAGGCGTGAGTTTATGTATGTATGTATACTATTTGTCACCGAGATATAATTTTTTATTTTAAATGTTTTTAAATAACTTTATTTATATTTTTCACTTCACTGTACCTCTTGTCACGCAACAAAGTCACTGTATATATACAAGGTTTACCTACACATAGAGCCGCGCGCAAAGATGAGTTGAACTTACTATACATCTTTAAATGTGAGATCGCTCTTCTAGCGATAAGACCGCCTTTGTACACTGTTTTGTACTTGTAATATGTTATTGTGTTGATTGATGTTGTGTACAATAAAGAGTATTATTATTATTATTATTATTACATGTAATGTAAGTGTAAAATGTGTGTAATGTGTTGCCCATAATCACCTCGCTGGGCAGGCGGGTTGTTTTTTTTTTTTTGTGTAACTAGGTTGGCAAACCAGCGTACGGCTCACCTGATGGTAAGACCGTAGCCTATAGACGCCAGCAACACCAGAAGCATCGCAAGCGCGTTGCCGACCCTATCCCCAATCCCCCCCAGGAGCTCTGGTCACCTTACTCACCAACAGGAACACAATACTGCTTGAAAACAGTATTATTTAGCTGTGCTCTTCTGTAAGGTCGAGGTACTACCCCAGTCGGGCTGCTCCATATTTTGAGCAGGAAATTTCCTGCTGTGCCCTACCTCAGTTAAACTACCTCAGTTGGTGATCGCAGGGCTGGCTTCGTCGCACTGAAGACGCTGCTGCCCGTCTTCGGCCTGTGTATATTCCGCCATCGGTTGGCTTTTTAAGTTCCAAGGTGGTAGTGGAACTGTGTTATCCCTTAGTCGCCTCTTACGACACCCACGGGAAGAAAAGGGGTGGCTATATTCTTTACTGCCGTAACTACACAGCATAATTATGTATATTATACATTATTGTCTTCTATCAGTTTCATCAGCAAACGTCTGACAATAGTTTAAAACATTGCCCATCATATAACTAAATGCCTATCATATTAGATATATACAGATCTATATATTGTAATAGCAACACATGGCGCTGTAACGGGCTAAGTTAAAACAGTTTCCTTCATCACGTACTTAAGAACAATGTCATTTAAATTTTCACATCTTACCTTGAAAGTACTCCACTATGTCACACCTGCTGACTACTTCCAACGCAGTTAGACCTATGTACGTAAGTGTCTCGATGAATTTAAAAAGTATATAAGTGTATTGAAGTATGTATATTTAATTTAAAATTAGGTCCGATTCATTATGTATTTAGTTTAAATAATGCTTAACATATTATACACACGGTCGTATGGAACTAAGGTAGGCAGGCTTAATATCTGTATTTTTTTATTTATTATTTTGACATTTTTTTTTTGTATTTGACGCGTTGGCGCAGCGGTAACATTGCTGGTTGTTGCGCCAGCGGTCGCGAGTTCGATCCCCGAACATGACAATGATTTGTATTGGCCATATAAATGTTTGTCGTGGTCTGCGCGTTTTTGCCTGTGTATTGTGTGCATTTCTGGACCCCCGACACAGAAGATAAACCTACTGGGGCAGTTGATTTTGAAGCGTTTATTATTATCTTCTGGATTTCACTCCACCCGCTTAATATATAATAAATACATATAACTTAATAAATACTTATATAAATAATATAATAAATTTACATAAACTTACATATATAAATATACGCGGATGGAGGATTACGCCCCGGCAGGGAGATCAAACGGCCGGGGGTTAGGGCTGCAGGCTGAGAAACCGGCGGACAATCCTAGCCGAATCGAGTAACACCGCCTTCTGCATCCTAGCTGCGAGCGAACTGTCCCGGATTCCCAGTTGCCTCAGATGGTGAGCGAGGCTGACCGGGATCAAACCGTTGGCAGATATTACGATAGGGATGATTTCAGCGGACCTCACATCCCACATGTCGACAATCTCGTGCGCCAGGTCCAGATATTTACGTTTTTTCTCAGTTTCGGCTTTCACGAGGTTCTCGTCATGTGGGATGGTGATGTCCACCAAAAACACCCTCGTCCGTGCCCTGTCCATCACCACGATGTCAGGCTTGTTTGCCAGTATCGTCCTGTCTGTGGCGATAGGCAGGTCCCAGTAGAGCCGGACTCCGTCGCGTTCGAGTACTGGCACCGGTGAGTACTGGTAATACGGCATCCTCTGTTCCAGGAGACCGTACATAAGAGCAAGCTCTTGGTGGAGAATCTTGGCTGCTTGGTTGTGTCTGTGCAAGTACTCAGTGTTAGCAAGCACAGAACAACCCGAAAGCACATGCCTGAGTGACTCACCGGGATGACGACAGGCTCGACAGAAGTCGGGAGTGCCATCCTTCAGGATGTGCCTTCGGTAGTTGTTCGTCTTAACTACCTGATCTTGTATTGCACAGATAAAACCCTCGGTTTCCCCAAAGAGGTCGCCGAATCGCAGCCACTGCACGGAGGCCTTACTGTCTACGTGAGGCGCGTGTAGCGCCTTGTAGAACCGTCCATGCAGCTCTTTCTCCATCCATACGGTCTCCCGGTCAGAGGTGCTCAGTACGACCGGTTTCTGCCAATTCTCTTTGGCCAAGGATAGGGGGGTCAGTCCTTTGTCACACACTACAACATCACCATGCATAGCGCTGTCCCGTCTCGCTTCAAAGTACGCCCTGAGGCTGCACACCTCGCGGTTATGCATGGTTTTAGCGCTTAGCATTCCTCGGTCACCACGCTTCCGCGAGATGTACAGTCTCATGACCGACGACTTAGGGTGGTGCACGTGATGGTGCGTCATAGTTGTGCGGACTCTTCTGTCCAGGGCGTCAAGTTCGGTCTGAGTCCATCTGAGTATGCCAAATGTGTACAAGAGAGTGGGCATGACCCAGGCGTTATAGGCTCGGACCTTGTTGGCGCCCGACAAATAGCTCCGAAGAACTTTTGTCAGCCGTCCAAAAAAGACTTCGCAAACTGCCTGTTTCATGTCCACCTCCTTCACCCCTATGCATTGTGACATACCCAGATACCGGTAAGCTTCAGCTTCGGAAAGGGTCTTGAAGGATGTTAATTCAAGGCTAAACTGCGCCGATTGAGTCACCTGACCCCTGTCTACATGCACGACCGCACACTTATCCACTCCAAGCTGCATCCTGATAGAACCGCTGAACTCCATGGTGATTTTCAGCAGTTCCTGCAGGCGTGCAGCGTTAGGTGCCAGCAATTTGAGGTCATCCATGTAGAGGAGGTGGGAGACTTTAGTACCTCCTCTCCGAAACTGAAAGCCTGTCCCCGAACGCTCCAGCAAGGTGCTTAGAGGGTTCAAGGACAAGCAGAACCATAGCGGGCTCAGGCAATCGCCCTGGAAGATACCCCTCCGTATCCTGATTGGGTCATCCGCACCCGTCAATCGCTCGCCCTGGAGACAAAGGATCGTACTCCATTGCCCCATGCACACTCCAAGGAAGTCTCGAACTGCCTTGTCAATCTTGTACAGCTCGAGGACCCTCAGGAGCCATGAATGAGGCACCGAGTCGAAAGCCTTTTTGTAGTCAATCCAGGCGGCTGAAAAGTTCCGACGGTTGCGTCTGACAAGCTGGCCCGCAACGGAGTCAATGAGAAAGAGCTCCTTTGTACCGCGACCGCCTCCACGACAACCGTTCTGAGCTGCAGACAAGATATTAGACTCACTACTATGTCGTGAGATCTTACAGCTCAGAACGGACGTCAGTGTCTTGTAGATGGAGGTTAGACACGTTATGGGGCGGTAGTTGGTAGGATCAGCGGTGTTGTTGGATTTAGGAGCTAAGTGAGTGATCCCGGTAGCGAAAAGGTTCGGGAGTGTCTTCCGATCTATAGCCTCTTGGTATTGTCGAGCCAAGGTCGCATGGCAGACCGAGAGCCCCTTTAGCCAGTAGTGATGCAGACCGTCGGCCCCCGGACTTTTCCAATTCGGAGCCCGCCGGACCGCATCACTGACGTCCTCCGTGGAGATGGCGATCGGGTTCATCGGTTCAATCTTAGCACATGCGTCCTGTACCGCCGCAATCCAAGGGCCCTCCTCATGCTCTACCTCCCTTGACCATATGTTGCGCCAGAAGGCGACGAGGTCAACCGTACTCGGTTTTAGGGAAGCAGAGCACGGTGTCGGGTTCTTCAGCTTTCTATAGAACCTTTTCTGATCACTCGCGAAGAGGCGATTTTGTCGGAAGCGCTCAACTCTCTCAGAGTATCTGCGAATGCGCTTTCCCCATGCCGCGATTCTCTGCTTCAGGCCGTCGATGCGCTCCGTTAGTCTATCGGCTATGTCAGGCTGGTCGAGGCTGTCGCCTAGCCCGTTGAAGGCCATTCTAACAGAGCGCACAATCCTTGGCCTTGTGTTGCCCGACCTGAAGGCTAGCAGCCTACCAATGAGGGCCCTGGCCAGGCTGATACGGCGTTCTATTCTCCTCTTCCAGGCTGGTACGTCGCTATTCTTATGAGTAGCGCGTCCAGGCTCCTGGGTCTTGGCTCCGACAAGGCGGTGCACCGCTAGAGCGGCACCGAAGAGAATAGAACCCGTATCCTCCAAGCCGAGGCTGCCTTCCAAGTAGGGAGGTAACAGCCTGTTGGCTGCCTCAATGGCTCTCCGCGTCGCTGCATTGAGGGGGAGGCGGGATAGTCGCGGTCTCAGTTCCAGAGGAACGCCCCGAGTCTCGGAAATCGCCTCTTCCAAGATCCCTCTCATCTGTTCTATTTTTTGGGAGACTGCTTCCTCAGTGATCGCTTCCACAGGCGCTTCGCTACGAACGCTTTCTTGTTGCGTTGTCACTGCGTCGCGCTCTGCAGAGACGGGTTCGACTTCAGGAGCAGCCTCACGTCGAAACCGTTCGAGCTCGGCGGCGTCGAATACGCCCTTTCGTTGGATGTACCGAGCTCGATCTGCCAGGTTCTGTTCCGTGACAGTTACAGTTGGCTCAAGCAGTAGGAACTCGCGGTGCATTACTGCCCGGTAGCCAGTCCGTCCGGTTTCCCGTCCTACAGCCCTATAGTACGCCCGCATGACACTCTCGTTCATCTTCGGTGTCCATCTCATGCGACGTACTCCACCAGCGGCGGGTGCCGAATGCTGAGTCCCTTGGGGCTCTGTCGGCGCCAAGCCATCTGGTGGGGATGGTGGATTAGCCGACCGGTCAGGTGGTGGTGCCGGTCGGCGCGGGTGGCTGGCGGCCCGTATGCTGCCACGTCCAGCGCCAGCTCCAGACGCGCCCTGGCGTCCCCCAGGCAGCGGCCCTATGCGCTTTCCAAATTTGTCCTCCATCCATTAGTATTTTTGAGTGCTAATGTACTCACTCGGAGAGGCACTCACGCTCTCCGAGGAGGCTGCGCAGGTGTAATGCAGCTTTGTTTGCCCTCAGTCGCCTTTTACGACACCCTGGGCATAGGAAGGGGTGGCCCCATTCTACTCTGCCGGGAACCACACGGCTTTTATTATTATTATTATTATTACTAGCGGACCCGGCAGACGTTGTCCTGCCCGGAAAACAGCTACCAAATTTGATTGCTTACATACCGATAGCAGCGCCACCTACCGGGTCCAATTGAGATAAAAACTACCCTATCTCCCAAGTTCGACCAACTTGGAGATAGGATACAGATGCTTACAAAATTTGATAAAAATTGGTTCAGTAGTTTCGGAGTTTATCGCCCCCATACATCGTGACACGAAATTTTTATATTATAATATAGATTTATTGCTTATCCGCTAGCGGTTTTTTAATACATCGGCACTTCAGGCCAGCACTCCTCAGACTGCCTTAAAAAGTCCGGCAGTGATGGGTTTTTCTTTTACTTTTTATATATATTATCGTTTTTTTTAAATATAAATATACATTTTTCTTTTTTTTCTTTCGAATATAGCCAAGGCCAATTTTTTTTATCTTTAGCTTATGTCAAATACTTTTTCATAATTATTAGGAATATTTTTTTATTTTTTATTTGCATTGTAAAATGAAATAGGCATTAAGACGCAAGAAAATCTTTAAGCCCATGCTAAGTAAGTAAAAAATGTATTTACGATTTAAGCTATCTTCCGTTTTGTTACATTATTTTACCAGAAAAATGAATCGCAGTGAAAAAGAGAATACACTTTCAATGATCGACAATCAGATTTATTATATCACAGACATTAAATTACTGTATAGGAATAAAGAGTGATTGAATGATTGACGTGAATGACATGAATGTATACAAGCGACTGTAATAGAATGAGTGTTTTCGACGTGCTTGAATTTTGTTGTATTCTAACATTTTTTATCATGTAAATTTTTATTGTTCCTGTACAACAATCTCTACAGTAACCTCTTATCGTTATTAATAGTGGCTGACCTTCCTATCTCTAGTTTCATATTGATACAAATTACTTACAAAAAAACTGCGGTTTTCGTTTATGTATATTTGTTTCTGATTTTTTATCAGATTTTTGTTTGTAAAAGTCACCAAATTCAGCCTTAAACGTAACGAAACTCTTTTCTAGGTCAAAATTGTTGTGCAGTTTTTTGACATGTACCTAAATTGAATGTTTCTTTGTTATGTTTAGAATAAATTAATAAACAAGCAATTCAGTTTTCAGTTCAGTTCAGCCTATTGCAGTCCACTGCTGGACATAGTCCTCCCCAAGTTCGCGCCAGACATCTCGGTTTTACGCAATCCTCATCCAGCCTACACCGGCAATCTTAAACAAGCAATAGTTAGGATTAATTCTTTGTTAACATTGAGATCACCAATAATAATGTAATCCGACCGATTTCGGCCATGGCGACCACTTCAGCCCCTTATAGGCCTTGGCGCTGATGCGCCCGGAGATGGCTTATATAGCCAATTTTTGCTGCGAATTCCCTTGCACAAAGCGGGCAAGTGAGCTTGCCACTCTCATAATTGTAGTGAATGGCGGCGAGTGGACGGGCTTTGAGCTCATCGCGCTTGGTGTCGAGGTCAGCTAAACGCTGTTCCTCAAATTCGCGGATTCGCTTATTCACAATCTCGCGCCATTCCGGTCGCTGTGCTGCCAAACCTTCCCAGCGAGAGGGTTCTATATTGCATCTTTTCATATGACGTTTGAGAACATCTTTATATCTGAGGAGTTGTCCGCCATGCTTTCGCTTGCCCTCCTCCAGCTCACAGTAAAAGATGCGCTTCGCCACTCTCTCCTCCGCCATCCGTGATAAGTGACCGCACCACCGAAGTTGCCGACGCATCAAATACGCCTCAATGCCACCAACATTGGCACGTCTTAGAACTTCGGTATTACGCACCCGATCGGACCATCTGATCTTCATGATGGTGCGTAGGCATTTTAGGTGGAATCGATCGAGAGTGCGTATATGGCGACGGTACACACACCAGGTCTCGGAAGAATAGAGAAGGTTTGGCAGCACGATCGCCATGTAGACCGAGATCTTAGTAGCCAGCTTAAGGTCGTGCAAGCAGAAGACCTTGGAACACAGTTTTCCAAATGCTGCAGCTGCAGCACTTATCCTGCTGTTGATCTCGGCATCAAGGTCACACTTAGCTGATATAGTGTTCCCCAGATAACGAAATTTATCGACCTGTTTCAGCACGTCTTCGCCAAGCTTAATGGTCAGTGTCTCACGACCATGGATGTCCAGGGACATCACTTCCGTCTTTTTGACACTGATCTTTAGGCCGAATTTGCAGCATGCTTGGTGGAAAGCGGACATCAGCTGTTGCAGGCCGTCTGGGGATTCTGCCAAGAAGCATAAGTCATCAGCATACATGATCTCTGTGATCAATGTAAACGAGACTTTGGTGCGCGCCTTAAGTCTGGCCAAGTTGAAAAGATTGCCATCGGTGCGGAAGCGAATGCGAACTCCTTCAGAAACAGTTTGTAGGACCTCCTTGACTGCTACTGCAAAGTATAGAGCTAAGACTCCGCCTCAAGATCAAGATCACCAATATAGTTGACACAAAACTGTTATCTACACAACAAGAAATTCTCAAGCTATTTTGTACACGTGCTTATAATACGGCCACTAACGTAACGACCGTCGCGTCACAAAAACGTGAAACTACTGTTTTGAAGATAATTTTCAATACAGGAATAATTTGATATAAGTAAAACCAAACAGATCATATAAATATTATTACCACCATATACCATCAGGTCAGAAATACGCTTGTTTGCCGTCCTAGTTCTATAAAAAAAATAAGTACCTATGTCCTACATTGTAGTATTAATTCATGTCATACGAAGTAAAATTGGTTGCGTTACATTGAGTCACTTCTTTTCGTATTCATCACATATTTGTCAGACATCACCAAAGTTATTGCATATAAAGGAACATATGAAGATCCATACTCGTATACGTGACGTACGTGCATGGTATCTTTAATCCATAAGGTAGAATCCAAGCTTACTATTGATGCAAGTTTGGTAGGACTTTGGAAGATTTAAAGCAAACTGCATTGTTTGACTTTGTATCAGGTATCATCTATGTAACAAAGATTTTAGAATTTGATGTAATATTTCTATAATGTTTATGTGGGTTTTTGAAGCAATTCTGTCGTCACTGTTACATTAATTTAAATTGTAGTTAATAAGAGTGAAAAAATGTTCTTATATTAAATTTCTGAAAAAGTATAATGTTAATAAACAATCAGTTAACATTATAAAACTATACAAAATTTAGTGTATCCGTGTCTTGTTAACGTAAAAAATAAAAATAACAGAATTTACCTAATATTTCAAGCCATAAAATATCCAAAAATAAATAATGTATTCTCATAATCTTACATAAAACTTAAGAGAAAGTTAAAACTTTCTCTTAAGTGTTATTGTGTTGTAGGTATAATTTATTTTTAATTGTATTAAAATACAATTTATCATGAGTTAAAACTCCATAAAAGAGAGTAGGTACCCAAATAATACTTTAAAGTACTATGCAACCACGAATGTCAACAAACTAAAATTAGTTCATTACGAAATTGCCGGCGACAAGGAAACCATTTAAAGTCGCTCTGTTTTTGTCTCCTGTCATTAGAACTATCCTCGTTTACACCGTAGCATATACAAAATTAAATATCACATTTATATAAACACATTTAATTAATACTTAAATTATTAATCGAATGTTTTATCACTGTCATTCGATTATTACATTGAGTAATAATTACCATTGTTTTATTATTTTTTGTAGTCTTTAGTTGAACTCTTGAAACGACTAAAATATTTTTTTTCTTCTAATTACTCATATTATTTAAATAGTAGGACTTTTATTTTAACAAAAAATATTTCGATAAAAAGAAATAAATTTATTGCATCGTTTGTATGCGTAATAGAATAAAATGTAATTGTATTACACGTATTTTGTACTCACGGTTTATTTTTTTAGAACCAACAACAGTAGAGTACTACCTAAATTAAACAATGAAAAAATCACTCGTGCAATTTATTTATTCACACTTTTTGCACATAAATACAAATTAGTAACAAAAAACAAAATTTAAACCAATCAATTTGTATCAGTTGTAATGGACGTTCATATCGCTAACGCAGCGCTTCACTCTTTCATGCAAACTTAGTTGTTATTTATACATACGGAAATGCGTAGATGTTTGCGAAATCGAAATATTTTATTTGCATGTTCCTTTTTTAACTAACATAACACATTTAGTCAAGATTTGGTAGAAGGTTAAAGTTCTTAGGTTCTTAGGTTTGTAAGCAATATTTTAATAGTAGTAAAAATTTACTAATTTCATACGATTACTAATTTAATTGACGGATGCTGACAAGTCAATGCGTGACATTAACCTTTCACTACTCAGGACAAAAACTTTTTTTAATTTTTCAGGGATAATATATAATAGGGATAATATACCTATATAATAGATGTCTGTCCTTGTGGGTTCGATCTCCTCATTATGCCTCGGAGAGCACGTTATGCCGTCTGTCCCGGTTGTTATCATAAATACCTAATAGCGATCGTTACTCATAGTAGTAAACATATCCGCCAACCCGTAGTGAAGCAGTAAGGTGGATTAAACTCCGATCCTTCTCCTAAATGGAAAAAGAGGCCTATGCCCAACAGTGAGCGTTACAGGCTGAATGCGTGCATGCGTACATGCGATGAATTTAGCCCTCTTCTTGTTTTCTAAAAGTCTTCTCCTATATGGAGAACGAGATCATTCCCCTGAGACGTGGGACATTAAGTCATTAACCATTAAATAAAATAATTTGGTTTACTTACATCGGAAAATTCAGTAGGTACCTATGTCTGCCAATGCGTATAAAGTATAACAACTACTTATTTTTCAACTTCTTGACAACAATAATTAAATATTTATCCAAGTATTGAACAATTATAAACTATTATGTTATAAAGACAACGGTGTAAATGAATTCCTAACAGTTTTCCTTAGTCCGAGGTTAACCCGCCTTTTCTGAAAGTACAATTGTAGTGTCGGATTGAACTGAAGTTTTAATTAGTTTTAATAGTGAGATTGGAAGAGTGTGAGGTCACGAACTTTATTTGAATTCCAAATGACAGAATTTATTTTGACCAGAAACATTGTATGACGATCTTCTTCCAATTAAAAACAAATTTAACTCCTTACCCTAATCGAAAAAAAGTGATTCTTTGTTTGTTTAAACGCTTTTATTTCATGTATTTCAAACCGAGAAAATAATGTCATTTCATTTTTATTATTACACTAGCTGACCAGGCGAACTTCGTACCGCCTAAAAGTCGATTGGTATTAAAGTTCAAATTGACTTTTAAGTATTATTACGAATCTTTTGTATGGGAATATAGAAAATTGTTGTTTTTAGACTTTTTCAGGGAGTTTTTAAAAAATTTCTCTTCGTAAGAACCGTCCTCGTACTTCAAGAAATATTATAAAAAAAGAGTTAGTGAAATCGGTTCAGCTGCTCTCGAGATTTGCGCTTAGCAACACATTCAGCGATTCATTTTTATATATATAGAGATATATAGATAGATGTATTCATAAGGCGAGTGTGAATAGAAGGGTTGGAAGGGGTAGACCTAGGCGGACGTTTCAAGGCCAGATCAAAAAACTGAACTGATCCTAAACTGAAGAGCATGTATGAAAGGAATAATGAAATTGGACGAAGCGAAACAAGTACCTATGGATCGTAGCAAGTGGAAAGAAGTGGTCTCTGCCTACCCCTAAGGGAAAGAGGCGTGATTATATGTATGTTTGTATTCAAATCCTATTTGAGAAATTATTTCAAATCGGAAAGAAATATTTGTGCAAATAAAATAAATATCCATCCCGAGCGGGAATCGAACCCGCAAATCGACGATGTTAAGGAACCTTGAAGAATCGGCAATAAACTTCATTATCTATACTAATATATAAAGCTGAAGAGTTTGTTTGTTTGTTTGTTTGTTTGTTTGTTTGTTTGTTTTTTTGTTTGTTTGAACGCGGTAATCTCTGGAACTACTGGGCCGATTTGAAAAATTCTTTCAGTGTTAGATAGCCCATTTATCGAGGAAGGCTATAGGCTATGTATCATCACGCTAAGACCAATAGAAGCGGAGTCCACGCCGACGAAGTCGCGCGCAGAAGCTAGTTAGTCATATTCGTGTACCGACACGAGGCATAGCACGAAATATCCTGCTCAAAATCTTGAGCAGTTTGTCTGGGGTAGCACCTCAACATTAAGAAAGCTTATACCTGAATGATACCACTGTCAAGTGTTGCTGTGTTCTTGTGGTGAGTCAGGAAGCCAGAGCTCTTGAGGAGGTAGGGTCACAAAACACTTGCGATACTTCTGGTGTAGCGAAAATAAAGCATGCGGTAAACGCTTATCATTAGGTGGGAGAACGCTTCTTTGCTACCCCAGTCATAAGAAAATGTCTTGCATGAAATACAGCACCGCTAAAGCCACGCATCGTTCCTAATCATTAAATCACATCATAGTATCGGTAAAGTCGAATAAAATATAATTTTAAGAACATAAACTCACATGTTTTATGCCTTTAATAAAAGATAATATATTTCGGTTTGGAGCTCCATTAACGGTTCTTCGATTAAGTTAATGTTCGATGTTATAATATACGGCTGTTGTTTTAATGTAGTTATTTTATTGCTTTTGTTTCTTGTTTGTCATGAAGTAATTACCGATATGAAGCTCGGTTCAAGTTCATTGAGATGGAAATTTGAACATTATACGAGATAATATATTTTTGTGTTACCCAAACATTAGGGAATTCTAAACATTTTTAATATCGTATCAAAATTCGACCGTTCCAGCGGTGATCGAACCTGTATCTCCAACTGACCGTGTCGTGCCGATGTTTATTATACAAAATATTCCGTACATACACAAGATACTGTTATTTCTTGTAATAAGAAGTTTGAATTACAGGTTCAAAAGATATTAAAAATACGTTTGAACGCAAAAATTAGCATGCAGCGCGTGATTCAGGGATGCCTTTTGATATTCAGGTGCGTGTTCACTACTGGCTTGCTTTATTTGTGTGTTTTTGAGGTGTTGTGTTACTGAAAAGACGATTATATTTTATAACTGCTGTTACTGAACATCAGTTATAAAATATAATCGCCAGCAATTCAGTTGTTTGTTAGAGGAAATAATTTCAAAGCAGCACACCTCAAACTTTCTATAAGACGTTTATATTTTTATAACGAAATTTAAAAAAATTGTAAAAGAACGTTTGTGTACTAAAGGATATTATTCGATTAACGATTTTATAGAAGACAGTACGCCTTGGGAATGATGTGATCGCCTCCAGGCTATTTCAACCTATGAAATTATTGTAAATTTCAATCTTCTTTGGAAAAAAAAACATGATTAAAAAATTATATTAGTCCCGCTGAGTTTCTTTCGCCAGTTCTTCTCAGGTCAGAGGCTTTTTCTTTCCGAACTGGTAGTAGACTCATGACGTTCAGTAAGAAATTGTAATAATTTTATGCTGAATAAAATATTTTGAATTTTGAATTTTTGAATTTTGAAACTGCTGCTTACTGAAAAGACGTTTATATTTTTATAACTGCTGTTACTGAACATCAGTTATAAAATATAATCGCCAGCAGTTCAGTTGTTTGTTAGAGGAAATAATTTCAAAGCAGCACACCTCAAACTTTCTATAAGACGTTTATATTTTTATAACTGCTGCTTACTGAAAAGACGTTTATATTTTTATAACTGCTGTTACTGAACATCAGTTATAAAATATAATCGCCAGCAGTTCAGTTGTTTGTTAGAGGAAATAATTTCAAAGCAGCACACCTCAAACTTTCTATAAGACGTTTATATTTTTATAACTGCTGCTTACTGAAAAGACGTTTATATTTTTATAACTGCTGTTACTGAACATCAGTTATAAAATATAATCGCCAGCAGTTCAGTTGTTTGTTAGAGGAAATAATTTCAAAGCAGCACACCTCAAACTTTCTATAAGACGTTTATATTTTTATAACTGCTGCTTACTGAAAAGACGTTTATATTTTTATAACTGCTGTTACTGAACATCAGTTATAAAATATAATCGCCAGCAGTTCAGTTGTTTGTTAGAGGAAATAATTTCAAAGCAGCACACCTCAAACTTTCTATATATTTCAACGATTCTATCGTTTAAGCAATTTGTAATCTAATTTTCATATAATTTATTAATTAATAAATTCATAGAAAACACAAGAGACATTTAAAAAAAGCACCTATTGTAGTATCGATCACGGTAACCGCTAATGTCACATCTACAAGAAATTTAAATCAGTAATAAACCAAACTTTGAACATAAAAGTTGATCCATTCAGTAACATCATTACAAATATGGTTATGGGATAGATATGACTTTGATCATTTATATAGCCTTAAGTCCAAAGATTGTATCTACAGGTTACAGATGTATAAAACTCGTTAATCGAAAGTAGGCTAGTGTGATACTTGGTGATAAAAGAAAACCTTACTGATCTAAATTTTATTAGTATGGGTCCCATGTCAATTGCTGTATGAATGTCTAGCTCTGCCCCGCGGTTTCACACGAGTTAATTTGAAAAAAAAATGATTCCTCGATAAATGGGCTTTCTAACACTGAAAGAATTTTTTTTAATCGGACTGATAGTTTCTGAGATTATCGCGTTCAAACAAACAGACAAACTCTTCAGATTTATAATAATAGTATAGATAAATCTATAGATGAAACTTATAGGTATTATATGTAGGTTAAATTAACAGTTTTTATAGTATCCATTACTTGATTTTCCGCTTTGACTTCTGAGATAGAACTTCCAATTGTGGTTAACCCTTGGAGCAAGTCTTCCGGAAAGCGGGATCATAGCTCGGCTACACACGCCAGAAAGTTTAATTTTGTAATAGTTTAAATTGCTTTTTAATGAAGAATATAATATCTTTTTTATTTAAAATAACTAAATAGATTTTATATATCTGTTAGGCTAAAATGTATGTATAGGAAAAAGAAATGGAACGAGAAACTCTTTAATTAAATAAGGTGCAGTTTCTTTCAAATAAAAAAGAATGATTCGAATAAAGACATGATTTTTAATATTTCAAACATTATATATATTCTTTCCACATCTACAAATCTGAAAAAGTTATTTAGTTGAACGAAAGATGAAAAAGCTTAATATTGTTTATATAGATATATATTATTTATTGCACTAAGTAATTACAACAACACATTATAATAAAGGAAGTAGGCAAGGGCGAACTTATCTCTAAAAGAGATCTCTTCCAGTCAACCCATAATTATTAGTCAATTGAAAATATTAATTTAACATTATTCATTACATATCATTACTCAAATTATGCATTGTTCTTACAAATATCATTTTTAAAAAGTCTTACATATGCACGGTTTATTTTATATAAAAGACCGTTCTTTAATTTTACATTTGTACTGAGTTACTCGAAAGTACGAAATATAGGAGACTATGCTTTTTTGCTAAGCTAAGCAATATTTATAAAATAAGACAAGGTCAAAATTAATAATTTAGTTTACATCACAACCGATACTTCAAAGCAAAAAATTATAACTTAGTTTTTAATTTAAGAAAATAATTATGCCAATAAAAGAGCTGTGGGTTTTAATTCAATAATTTGTCCTAAATGAGCCAAAGATAACCCTTTTTTAAACAACCTAAGGTGGCAAACATACGTACAGTCAGCCTGATGGTAAAATCGGATGCCGTAGCATATATACAAGTACGCCACGCCAGTAACGCTAGGAGTATTGTGAGCGCGTTGCATACCTTCCCCAAGAACTCTGTATACCTTACTCGCCACAGGAACACAATACTCCTTGAGAGCACTATTATTTGGTTGTGACCTTTTATAAGGTCAGGATATTATCCCAGTGACGCTGCTCCAAATTTTGACCAAATGAATTTTGGTGATTGTGATTGAAATTTGGTGTGCATTTAATCAAGGACAAATTAGTTAATGACAATAGTTAGGGCGCCTTCAAATTTGCCGCAAAGTGCCGCGCGGCGGCAGCGCGTCTGCCGCGCTGCAGCCGCGCTGCTGTCGCTAGGTTTGAGAATCGTAGTGTTGTACATAGTTTCACGATGGACTTTGACAGAGAAACACTACAATTAGTGTTACTATTCGATAAGTCAGCAGTCACTAGTCGATCGATGAACTGTCGCGCGGCCGCAGCGCGGGTGTCGCGCTGCAACCGCGCGTTGTTTATTTACATAGAATTACAAAGTAGCGCGGCTGCAGCGCTGCAGACGCGCTGCCGCCGTGCGGCAAATTTGAAGGCGCCCTTAGAATTATAATTATACTAATATCAATCAATTACATACATACAATACATACAATTATCAATTGAATACATTTCCAGTAATTATTTTTAAACTGAAACCCTTAAAATCTTATGGTTTATTCTCTTTTGGTTTTTTTTTACACATATAATTTTATTTGTGGACACAGTTTTGGTTTATGATTTATGTTTATAAATTTAATTGTATTGTGTTTATTTTAACTGTTTGTGTTCCTTAACAATAAAATAAAATAAAAAATAAAAATAACTAGGTCGGCAAACAAGCGTACGGCTCAACTGATGGTAAACGATTACCGTAGCTTATAGACGCCTGCAACAACAGAAGCATCGCAAGCGCGTTGCTGGCCCTATCGCAGCAGTGCAAACTTAGCACCTCATCGATGGAATTTTGGGTCGAAAATGACCTTAATCGATAGGTCTACGTTAGGTCCGTATAGGTCCACTAAATTTTTCGTTAGGTCCGGTATAGTTTTTTAATAAATAATTTTTTAAATTTAGGTTAAAAAAAATGCAATTTTAGCACCCCATCCAAGGATTTTTAAAATCAAAATGACCTTAATCGATAGGTCTACGTTAGGTCCGTATAGGTCCACAATAATTTTTGTTAGGTCCCCTATAGTTTTTTAATAAATAATTCTTTTTAATTTTGGTAAAAAAAAAATATGCAATTTTAGCACCCCATCTAAGGATTTTTGAAATTAAAATGACCTTAATCGATAGTTCTACGTTAGGTCCGTATAGGTCCAGTAAATTTTTCGTTAGATCCGCTATAGTTTTTTTATAAATATTTTTTTTTTAAATTTAGGTAAAGAAAAAGCAATTTTAGCACCCCATCCAAGGATTTTTAAAATCACAATGACCTTAATCGATAGGTCTACGTTAGGTCCGTATAGGTCCACAATAATTTTTGTTAGGTCCCCTATAGTTATTTAATAAATATTTTTTTTAATTTGTTAAATAAAATATGCAATTTTAGCACCCCATCTAAGGATTTTTGAAATCAAAATTACCTTAATCTATAAGTCTACGTTAGGTCCGTATAGGTCCACGAAATTTTTCGTTAAGTCCTCTTTAGTTTTTTTATAAATAATTTTTAAAATTTTGGAAAAAAATTCGTATTTTAGCAGTTAAAAAACTATAGGGGACCTAACAAAAATTATTGTGGACCTATACGGACCCAACGTAGACCTATCGATTAAGGTCATTTTGATTTTAAAAATCTTTAGATGGGGTGCTAAAATTGCATTTTTTTTACCTAAATTTAAAAAAATATTTATTAAAAAACTATAGCGGACCTAACGAAAAATTTAGTGGACCTATACGGACCTAACGTAGACCTATCGATTAAGGTCATTTTCGACCCAAAATTCCATCGATGAGGTGCTAAGTTTGCACTGCTCCCTATCGCCAATCCCCAGGAGCTCTGGTCATCTTACTCACCAATAGGAACACAATATTGCTTGAAAATAGTATTATTTAGCTGTGGTCGTCTGTAAGGTCGAGATACCACCCCAGTCGGGTTGCTGGGCATATTTTGAGCAGGTTTTCTGCTGTGCCCTACCTCAGTCAGATAGATTATTAGATAGATACTCGTATTGTACACTCTTCGCTTTTAAAATCGAGACAGTCGCGGGTGAGGCATCGATAAAATCTAATAAAGACATAATATCCAATGAATAGAAATGGTGTATCTAATTATGAAACACACGTGCGTTTTATTGTTTACCGAACGTTTACGGAAATTATAACTTTTCATAGTTGTATGTTATCACGCGAGTTCTATACATTTTTGATTACAATAATTATTGTACATAACCAAATTTTATAAATGTACATTGCTGAGTTTACTCTCGGCATTTTTATAAAATACTGACTTTAATAGTAAAATTCCAACTTAGATTTGTGTAAAAGCAAATTAATATTTTTTTTTGTACAACTAAGTTGACAAACCTGACAATAAGCGATTACTGTTATTTCTCGCTCGGCTAACGCACTGTTTCTGTTTCGTATGTCGGGGTAACCATCTCAGTTCCGTCAATATGCGGTAGCCCGATCGGTCCACTATCCGGGCAAAAGTTATCTATTCTGCTACTACCTCCTCTTTTTTTGTTAATGTAAATATCAAAATTACTACCTGATTCTTGTTTTAAATTTTTCAGCTCCTTTTTCACTTCTTTTAATTCGTCTTCAGTCACAAAAGTTAATTTCATAATTATTTTTAAACTCATTTTGTAACACCACAATATCTTTTAAAAGCTTTGTTACATCTATGTGTCGAACGTAACGGTTGGAAGTTTGTGTAATTCCCTCGCCACGAATATTGGTAAATTGGTATATGCTCCGGGTCAACTTGTTTGAAAATTGATATCACGTCGTATAGATCTCGCTGTGTCTTACCACTCCTTTTTCTTCGTATATTCCAATGCTTCTTTTGTTATAGAATCAAAAAGCAGTTTTTTTGCGGTCTCAATATTTTCTTCCGAGAAAGATGTAGTACATAGTCTTACAATGCTCTCTTCGTCCGTTAATCCACTTTATTTTGAACAAAGGCTAGTAGCTCACATGTCACTATATAACAAATTGTCCATTTAATTACGTTTGATGCTGTTACGTTAGCCATGACTCATCGCAATACAATGAAAACCTGTAAGAAATATTTTTTACCTCAAAACTTCCAGATAAAAATATGAAAAAAAAAGTAAAAAAAATTCAAATTAATCACCCTTAATCGAGTCCTTTTCAAATTTTTCTTACACATAATTCAAATTCAAATTCAAATTCAAAATCATTTATTTCGTCATAAGGTGCATGTCACACACTTAACGAAAGTCAAAAAATAAAATAATATCATTTATATAAACTAAACAAAAATAACAAAAGTTAAGGCAGCAGCAAAAAATCAAACAATAAAAAATAAAATTTATATCTTAACACTAGGTACATTACAAGCTTACGTAATGTACCCAGTGTTATAAGCAGCCTTAACTTAGTCAAAATATTAAGTTATAATGTCTCGGTAGACATTACCTACCTACTTTATCCTCGGCTTTATTAAATGTTACAATAAATAACAATTTCCCTAATGTAGGCCGAGAGAAAAAAAGCCGGAGGAAAAAAAACTCTCGGTACTCTTTTAAAAAAATGCAGTCAGATACAAGATAAAAACGCAGTAGTGGACCATGAAATAATCAGGACAAACACGAGACAGACAATCGTGCGTGCCGAGACCACCACATGCCACCTGCTCACAATATATGTAACTATCTATTTACAGCGGGTCATAGACATAGCCTGGTCGAGCTTTATTCAATCCCATGCCTTTTCATCATTGAGATAATCATTAATGGTATAGTAGGCTTTACTACATAAAACTCGCTTAATAACTTTTTTAAACTTCAAAAAAGGCAGAGATTGAAGCGCAGCCGGAATCTTATTATATATAAGTATAGACATTCCTATAAAGGAACTACTTTTTTTCTTGAGCCGGCATTTAGGAAATATTAATTTGTGGTCGTTCCTGAGTGTTACATCATTTGAGGCATTTCGATCACTACGACTAACAAACAAATGCCTATTTTTCCGTATATACATTATATTTTCATAAATATACTGCGATGCAAAGGTCAGGATGTTGATCTCTTTAAACTTCTCTCTCAGAGATTCTTTACATCCCATTTTGTAAATATAGCGGATAGCCCTTTTCTGCAGAATAAAAATAATACTAATATCAGCCGCATTGCCCCATAGCAAAATGCCATAGGACATTATGCTATGGAAGTAGCTGAAATAAACTAATCGGGCTGTATCGATATCCGTTAATAATCGTATCTTTTTAACCGCGTACGCTGCAGAACTCAGTCTATCCGCCAATCTACAGATATGGGGTCCCCACTGTAACTTTGAATAATAAAAACAGAAACTGCATTTTTGTACCTGTTAAAGATTGTACAGAATTTTCTTCTAAAAAAATCGAAATACAAACAGGCCGTATATATAAAATTTTCTTTTAAAAGAAGTGCAAACAGGCCATCAGAAATAGCGAAGCGTGTATCACAGGCGCTTCGGGCCCAAATTTCAGTATTGCATTTCAGTACAAGGGTCATAGCACTAAATCCGAAATAGGTGCGGAACGGGGACACTTACGACGACAAGTGGTTATTTCGTTGCGTCACTCGATCCGAAATGTAGCTCTAAATGCACTTGTGTAGTGTCGAGCAGAATGTGTATACACAGTAAAATTTTTTTTAATTTTTTTTTTTTAAGAAAGGAATAAATATGTGTTATGGACTATCAATATTAATTTATGTTAAAGTTGATGGCTTTGTTATTGTACACAACACACTACAGATCAAAATACACTTTTTAAACTTAAAAAAGATATATGAAAATCAAAGTAATTATAAGAAACACACCAATGACCTAATGATTATCATCTATAGGCGATATGTTAATGAATAATCTCGAAAAATCTTACGTGCATTAGAACTAAGTGCTCATGACAGTGCAAAAGGTACCCATCCTGTAAATTAAGTAAACGTCTTAAGCGACTAAAGGACAATTAAAATGATATTATTTTGAAATTTGAAATCAAATTAAAACAGTCGGAATCTTTATCCCCTTTTTGACCAAGTGCTAAAACAAATTTTCTAATACGAATAAATTAAGATACAAAAACAATATACTAAAAAATTTATAAATAAACATTTGCAAGGTGCTAGTACAATTACGTATGTTAGCTAAGAAATGAAAGCAGACTACAAAGAAAATTCACCACAAAAAAAAAACCACAGCGCAACTTCGTCTTCGCAGAAGGCTATGCAAATTCTTATACTAAATTAAGGCGAGGCGCCACATCCCGGATTCAGACAGACATTTCGAGGACACATTAATCAACTTTAACTTGTCCTAAGATCCGACCACATATTTCCATTGTCCCCAATCGTACAGAACTAGCGAGTGAATTGTAAATTGTTCACTGCACCCAAATGTATTTTCGCTCGCTCCGAAATCGGCTCCGATTGAATAAGCAACTGATATTGAGATTTGGGCCACGCCTCGGTAAGCCTGCGTCACATAAATGATGTTTATATTTCATTTGGCTGCATGTGTATTCAGTGATTAGGAATTACTATTCATTTATTCCTTAATATTATAACGTAGCTTTAGTTAAGCTGTGTAATATTATGTTGATATGAATTTCAATTGTTTTAAGTAGGTTTTTATTAAGGTTTAATGTATTTACAGCTTAGTACTGTCTGAAATTGACTCATGAATTTTTTGATTTGGTAATGGAGGTCGTTAGTTTTTGGTATTACTGAGTATATAAGTTCCAAATCTTACTTTGAGTTTAAAAAATTTCTATTTGTCTTCTACAGCACTTCAGTTATGAATACAATCAACAGGGTTTTTTTGTTTCAGTAATGAACAAATAACTTAATTCACCATATTGATTCACAGCTCATCAATAGTATAATACGTTTATGGATATTTAGTTATATTGCTCAGTAACAGTTTAGAAATTCAGATATATTAGATTATGATAGATTCAGTATTTGAGAGGAAAATGTTTTTCCATATAGAAAAAAAAATTGAAAGTCAACCTGCCACATTGTTTTATTTTAGATTTTCTTTTAAATTGCAATTTAACACTCATAATCCCTAAAACCTCATAATTATATAGTCGTAAAAATTTCAATGATAAACTCTACTGATCTAAGCTCTAAATTTAAAAAAAAAATCATCGCTTATACTAATTCACCATCTAGCATGAGTAAATTTGTTGCCTTTGGAAAGCTTTAATTGAATTTCTAGTATAAGATGAATTTGAAAAACTCAGTTTTTTATAGTTCATATCCATATCCATGACTAGCCTGTTGGCGCAGTTTGTAGTGACCCTGCTTTCTGCTCCGGGGGTTGTAGGTTCGATTCCCAACCCAAGTCTGGGTGTGATATATATATTTATTTATACATGTATTATTTATATGTATGTTTACGTCTTGAAAAAAGGCCAGGTCAAGAGTACCCTAAACCGAAGAGAATGTATGAAAGGAATAATGAAAGTGGACGAAGCGAAACAAGTATGTAAGGATCGTAGCAAGTGGAAAGAAGTGGTCTCTGCCTACCCCTACGGGAAAAAGGCGTGATTATATTATATATGTTTATCGAAAAAAATGTAGTTACACCAGTCGGCTGTTACCTATAACACAAGCATTAAGTTGCTTACTTTAGGAACAGACGACAGGATAGGATATCTACAACAAACACACACGGTGTTTGTTGTAGATAATATTGATTATTATTATGATTATTTATTTAACTGTTCATACAATCTGATCTCATTTCCTGTTTGGGTATAAGTTTTATATAAATAAATTGTAAATTGGAAAAAGAATTATTTTTACGTAAAACAAAAACAATTGTGGAAGTGGAACTACTTTAGGCGCATGAGGGGTAAAATGTGAGCGATCGGCAACGTGGCAGTGTCATGACGGTCAGTAATTGGATGGGTGACCGCCTGGGTGACCACCGCATGACGTTGGCTTTTCGTTTTTTTTTTTCAATTAGCTTTTTTTGTATTTTAAATTAGTTTTTTTTTATTACTTTGACAAAGAAGTTTAACTTCTTACATGTGTACTTTGTACGCACGCAATTTCTTTTACTAATACAACCAATAACCAACAAAAAAACATATCTTGCACATTTAATTTAGCACAATAAAAAGTAACAAAATATTTTATCAAAATATCTACAAACCTAAATTCAAAGTTTATCAAAGCGACACTAATTCAATAATTAATTCGAGATGAAACACGAAATTCATATCTGAATCTTTGTCATAACAACGTGAATTTATTGCGGTCTGATACAATAGTAAAAGGATGGGGGCGGAAATCCGAAAATTTTCTCTCAATGCAGAACCGGAAACAACCGGGGATCCTCCATCGGTTATGTAAAAGTCAAGCGCAGGAACCAAAAACATCGACAAATAAATTTCCACAAAGGGTACACTTCACTATTGTCCGTCTGTGTGGGGCGTTCCAATGTAAAGGTATTTTTAGGCGTAAATATGATTACGCAAAGAAAAATCCTTCGACTAATCGACGACGTAATTCAATTAAAATTACATTAAAAATTGTGATAATGAACTGAGTGTATGTTAAATTGAAAAAAAAATCAATTGCACATACGATTCAGCCTGTAATAACCCACTGTTGCATAGGCCTCTTCTCCATGTAGGAGAAGGATCGGAGCTTAATCCACCACGCTGCTCCAATGCGGGTTGGCGGATTGCACATAATCTATACATTAAATAATATGTCGAAATACACTTAACATTTTTTTTTAAATTGAGTAGTGACTTTTTGACAGTTGATCAGTTTTTCAGTTATATAAATTTGCAGCATTGTTAAAAAGGAACTAAACTGATTAGTTAATTGTTTAGTAATAAAAAAAATATTATAAAACAAAACATCCTATTATATCTTTTTCTAATGAGAACCATGTGAATTTTACATTAAGCTTTCAATTTGTTTTTACGCTTACCTGTTTTAACAGGCTAACACAAGAATCTTTTCTCAAAGGTCAAAGATCTGGGTAAAATATGATTTATTTCTTCTAACCAGAAGGAAAAAGCTAGGAGATATCTGCACACATTAAGATTAATCATCACTCTTTGTATTCATTATTGTGCTGTGTGTTCGCTCGTATAGATACAAAAACTCCGTATCAACGGATACAGTAAAATAAACATTATTTTAAGCTAACTAAGTCACTTATTATTTCCCAAACTAAAAGTATAAAAAACTGCTATTCTAGCACTAGTGAAAAAACTATAAATTTTAATTAATCAGTAATAATAATATTACGAATTCCCTGCATCGAAATTTTATTTTAAATTACTCCACACGAATAACAAAGCAATTGGAACACGTGTTTCTCGGAAGAAATCTTAACAAAATTCTGACACACAAATAAAATTCGAATATTTTCAAGGAAATGCACACATAGACCCACTAAAATTTGTGTGTAGAAAAATTTAAACCATACCAAATAATTTCAGTGAATACACAATATATTCATGCATATAGTTAATAGTCCGTAAAACGCATTCAATCTGAAGAACCTTAATCGGACAATGGTCAGGACTTCTATTGTCCAATTTGAGTTATTATCTACAGTTTTCCTGCTGCCTGATCTTTACGCCTATAATTTATATCCCTTTTGTCTAAGCCTGATGTAATAATTTTATTTCATTATTAAAATACGAGTAGGTTATGTTACAATGTTTTATCTTTATCAAACGTGAATGTGATATAAAATTTTATTTTTGAATTATTCGATATTATAATGTAACAACTTTCTCGGATCTTATCGCGGTTTATTAGATTTTTTTTCTTGTCCGACGTTTCGGATACTTAGCAGTAACATGATTATGGGAGGACTTATTCGATTTTCTTTTAATTAAAAAACTAGTAAGACCTCGAACATGTTTAGTCATTCTTTCCCCTTATGAAGTCTCATAAAGCAAAATATATTTTAATTATAAAATAAACTCAATGTTATAAGATTACTCAAAGAACTGTAGCATACAGACAAATTCGACTCAGATAAAATCGATAGGATCTTGTAGTTTACAAAACCACGTCCTAAATCCTTATAGGTAATGAAAACGTTAACAATTAATTAACCTGGTAATGTAGTTGATAATATTATCAAGTGTTCAAGAAGAAAAGTAAAGTATACTCCTATTTTATCAAGACTAATTCTAGCTTATCCGGTTAACGTATAATAAAAATTAATGAATCATTCCGTAAAATCGAAAAAATTTATCGAATTAATTTCAAGCTAATACTATAAAACCGAAGTGGTAACGAACCAGCTCGAATCAGCTATTCTTTTGTTCTATTAAGACTTCTTTTTATTTGACCTCTGATTCCATAGCCATGAATATAGGATTAATTCCCCTTGATGTTCACATTTTCGTTTGCACCAGCAACAGCGCACAGGGGGCTCGTTATAAGAAGGGAATCGGGATAATTAAACTGTCCCCATTACGTCCGCGGAGGTCAAAGTTTCTCTTAATAAAGCGGGTTTAGCTGTTTGTATGTTATTACATTGTCTTTCTGAAACTATTGTGTGAATTCGTTTAATGTAGCTTTTATTTTAGTAAACAAATTATGATAATCTAAAGACTAATATATTTTTTATATTTAATAACACATAATATGCATTTAAAAAGGAATAAAGGGAAAAAAGAAGACGACAAGGCTTAAGCCCAACCATGGAATTATATAAACATCTAACGGTTGGATCTTAGCTTCTGCTTCGTGCTACTCTATTTCGAGTACGCTGACGAGGTTTCCGTGTTACACCAAACACGAGGTAAATTTCAAAGATAAATTTAGCACTTATTAAGCTAACTGCAGTAGTGTAAATTTTAAAACAGTGACCGCCTGGCTTGGTTTTAAATTGTGGCCACCATCTCATCAAAATGTAGTCATTTAATTATGTAAAAAGTAATTCATCTAAAGTTGTATGCCAACGAAACAAATTACCCATAAGCTATGAATATATGTAGAGTGAATGAGACAAGGAAAAAGTAGCAGAAAATAACATAAGTCAATGTCGACTAAAATTAGCCGACGTAACGATTCGCTGACAGCAATTAGAAACGAAAGAACTTGCCGCGAACTCTCTAAAATAATACCCTATAAACCAAAAAAGTATTATAAGATGAACGTTTTGGAATAGTAGTAGGCAATGTATCTTTTAGTGTTTTCAGTTTCGCTGTGACTCAATTTGTTATTACATTAATTTTTTTATTCAAACGTTCATATATAGATTAGTATGGTGAAGTAAGTATCCAAAAAAAAAACATTAGTCATCTTAGAAAATTATCCATCAAACTCTAATGGAGATATGATATGAATTAACCTTCTTTTTCTCTATTGAGGAATAATCATTTAAACTTTTAAATTTTAGTTCAGTTCAATAACAATGATTAGAGCAGTTTTAAAATAAAGTCAAACAGTCAAAAAAAAACAGTATGAAATATCTTATTAATGTCCCATATTAATAAGATATTTCATACTGTTTTTTTTTTTTTTTTTTTAGATTAATGTGTAATGACTGTGACTGTGAATTTTACTGAAGAACTTTCTTTGCTCGTTATTAATCTTCTGAAAGTATTTAGAAAGTGTAGCAATTAGACTCAAACAACGTTTATTTCTTGCGACAAAAGTCACATGAAAATATTTTAGTACCTATTTCACATTTATACGTAAAACTAATAATAGAGTGGTTTTCATAAAATTAAATAAGAACATCGGCTTTTATGTTACTGTACAAAACTTAAACAAATATTCATTACAGAATATTATTGAACCGCCTCCTAGGGTAATTAATGCATGTCCAAGAAAGCTGGCAAGAATTTTTCCCGTTGAATCAATTACGAACAAAGATTAAACCAGCCTTTTTGTCACACTGATAACTTTTATCATTATAATTATTTCAGTTAGTCAGTCAGTCAGTTCAGCCTATTGTAGTGCAGTGTAACTATTTATATAGTATTAATAAGAATAATGAAAACGTTCTAGACTACGATTATGACCGTATAAAAAAATAATCACTTCAATGAATGTTACAAATCTTAGCTGAGATATAGGCTCAATAGATAATAATAGTTGGTATTAAAAATAATCATCAACATTGTTTTTAAATAGTGGTAGCTTATATCACTTTAGCCTATCGCAGTCCACTGCTGGACATAGGCCTCCCTAAGTTCGCACCAAAAATGGCGTGAACTTATATGTTTTGCCCCATAGTTACCACGCTGAGCAGGTGGTGACCGCATATATAATATTTCAAAAAATTCTTAAATGTTTAAAAATACAAATAATTGTGACTGCAGACGCGCCAGGTGGAATTTGCATTTACGCCATCACTATTATAAAACCTAACCTAACCTAATAAAGTTTTTATGATTATATCATTAATTAAGCTCAATTCCTAGAACTTTTATACAGTATAATTATAAAGTATAATAATTTAGATGTCCAGAACTCGATTTACATAATTATTTTAATAATTTGTAAATTCTAAAAATCACATTTAATTTCTTGCATTAGGTATCATTAGAATAAAAAAATTAATTAAACTTTAATGCGTAAGCAATATATTGTAATTTAAAAATATATTGCTTAAAAACCATTATATTTTTAAACAAATAATATGATAAATAAATACTCAAATAAAATAATAAAATAAAAGTAAAAATCTAAATATAAGCATGTTTTAAATCCATTCCAATCTAATCCAGGCTAATCTTGTTTATCTGATTTTTACAAATTTACATCATATCTTGAAAACGAAATTCGTAAATTCCATAGTTTTCTGTTCGGTGGAATATGAACAAAAATGGAAATGAATGTTCAAACTCGTTCGTTCGTAAATAGAGTTTATGATACGAAACGAGAACTGATTTGTGTGGAACTAGATTTGTAGTTCTGCGTACTTTTGTCTTAAATTTACATTCATGATATTATCATATACGAAAAAAAATAATCAAACCAATTAAATAATAAATAATTAATGTTCTTACACACGTTACAGTCTATTTAGTAATGGGTATTTATTTTAATTTTGATTCAATATTACAATGTAATGTTTTTAGATTTCATACCCTGCGATGTACACCAAAAGTTGGTTAGAAGATAAGGTTGTGTAAATGCATTGTTGCAATAATATAATGTAAAAGAAATTATTAAGAATTTCTTTTATTCTGAAAGCCTAACATGATATGTTAGCCTTTAATAAATATAACTCTATATATAATTAATTTTTACTCGAAATGTAGCGTTCTTATCTTTCAGAGTTGGTGTGTTCAAGACGAAAAGAAAAGTATTACGAAACCTAAGTATTAAAAAGCTGAAAAGTTTTAAGCTTAAGAACTTCAAATCCAGTCACTTAAGAGGATGATTTTCAAGTAACTGTAACTTTATTGGACGCTTCAAACAATCTCACACTCAAAAAGATAGATTTATTTTATGAATCGCATTAAAAAACAATGAATTTAATTTTCTCAAGATTAAAACATTCTAACTTGTCCAGCTAATCTATACAATATACATACTTATAATAAAATTATAGTAAAAAATGTTTTTGTACGGTATTCAATAATCGATGCTGAAGCCATTTTTTATTTCTATCGGTCTATATAAATCTCGACCGCACATCCTCCTAAAACTGCTTAAGTTCCCTTCAGTCAGGAGGTAGGAAAGTAAGTAAAAAAGTATACTTACATTAGTAATAAGACTTTTAATACGTAAATACGTTGTTCTATTTCCTTCATCTCTCTTACATTAGAATGGACATAATTATTATATTTAAAAAAATAAAACAGTAAATATTTGAAAGTCTTTATTAAATTAATTTAAAAATTATAGACAAAGTACAAAATAACTTCAAACTTGAAAAATACAGAAACCTCGCCAGAATTCTAACATTTCTGATTCTAAGATATTCCTATTTCAAACATCCTTGAATTCATTTTAACTAGTTTCTAGTTCCAGTATTTCGCATATCTCAACAACGGTAAACCGTAGAATGTGAAAGTTTCGCGTTCAGAACAAACATTTAATTGTGGTCCCTTTTTGATTGCCATCGACTGGACCAAAAGGTTACTTTAAATATTTATTTTAATTTCGTTAATTTCCTACAAGGATGTTGATGATGACGCATTTAATTTCCCCAATATGTTAGAAGTATTTTGTATGAATACTATTAAAAAGGTTATTATATTATTATTATTTTTTTGGTTCATAAAAAAACGAATATGAAAAGGAGTTAAAACTTGTATTAATGTAATCTTAATTTAAAGTTATAATTACATTATTGGAAGATGATCGGACCAAAAATCGGATGATCGGAAACCAACAAAACCAATATCTATACAAATTACTTCACAAATTACTTTTTAAGTTTATTTCGTCTTTTAGGATTCTGGGAAGTAATTTAATAGAGTAGATACTGTACATTGAAGAGAATATTTGCAGTAGTTACCAATGACATAGGGGATGTATAATATCGGATTCTGAGGACTTCTCGTAACTTAGAATTCTTATGAAAATTGCAAACATATTGTTTTTTAAATAACCTGTTACTTGCATGAAAATAATAATATCTTACGATAATTTAACGATTTTGAAACGCAAATCCACCTCGTCAAAAGCGAACAAACCCCGAAGTTTTCATTAAGTCCCGTCTTCTGTGGAAAATATGTCACAATTCAAATCCACCATCATTACAAAACTTAACCGCATTCGAAAAACATGAATATTTATAACGTCTATCCGTTTTGAAACCGGCTCTGTTCTCGGCCATGATTGACAGGTTAATTTACGCCTTGACAGTCCGGCAGCCTCCATATTGAACGACACGTTGATTCGTGTATCTAAAAAAATTGAATTAGATTTTTAATTTCGCACTTGTTTGCCGATTATACTTCAGAACCTTTTACGATTCGAATACGGCCCGGTTCCGGCCCGTTCTCAGTCCGTTTCAAGTATGGTATAGGTCGATGTTTATTTCATGATCTGGGCTGGTAATGTCAAAAAATATAGTTCTACATTAACTCATTATTGCTTTTTTGTTTAGTTTCAGTATATGGTAAATTATTATTTATTAGCTTTTTAGTTTTCTATTAAGTATTAGATATAGTCATTACATATACTCGTATAAGCTATAAGCTATACAAATAAATAAAATAACAAAATCAATTTTCGTTACACTATCGATGTTTATGGTTTGACCATATTTGATCTCAATTCGGTCTGGTCAACGTCAATGAGCCATATCGAAACGGACCTTAAAAACTAATTTTTGTCAATAATAAATAATTAATCTGCGAAGTTAATGAATAAACTCCGTTGTGATTACTTTTTGCTAAAAGGTAAATGTAAGGGCGCCTTCAAATTACACAACACGACAAATTTGAAGGCGCCGCGCTGCTGTCGCGCGTTGCTATTTACATACATTTACAACGTCGCGCGGCAGCAGCGCTGCAGACGCGCTGCCGCCGCGCGGCTAATTTGAAGGCGCCCTTATACCTATTATGCTTTAAAGCAATCCCCTGTGAGAAATTACGTAAAAAATACTAATAAAAAATTTAATTTTCCTGCGTTAGTTAAAATATTTCTTTAGGTATTATAAAGCACACTTTTAAAATTAATATTCGTTTGAGAAAAAGCTGAAGTAGAACTCACTGTGTTCAATGTTCTTTGTTCATTAAAGAAAATATTTTACTATAAACATAAATAGACTTAGCTGCTCTTCAAAAGCGGAATTCAGCGAAAAAAGTTTTTAATACTTTACCGTGATACATTATCTGAAAAAAAGTAGATATACTTATGTCATATCAGACTTCATGTACGTATCTGACTAATATTTTTGTACTTATAGACAGAAGTAAGTAACACTGACTGACAAAACTCTTTTTTTAACCAACTTCCAAAAAAGAAGGAGGTCCACAATTCGACTGTATTTTTTTGATTATGTATGTTAGCTCAGAACTTGGACCGATTTCGTTAAATTTTGTTTTAATTGAAAGGTGTTGCGTGTCCTATTTAAATTTAATTGAGATATGACAAGTACTTTTTGAGCTATATCTAATACTGCGTATTTTTTTGACTACTTTTTCGTCGACCTACGTTGTATTATACCGCATAACTTTTTACTCGGTGTATACATTTTGATGAGTCTTACTTTAATCGAAAGCTAATACTAACTTGTCATGTAGTCTTGTTGAGATCTGATGACAACTTTTTAAATAATCTTTAATAGCGCGTATTTACTTGATTATTTTTTCGTCTTATTACGTTTTATTACTTGTCGATGTAATTGAAGTAGGTTTTTTTTCGTTTGCGAGCAAACACAATTATTTTAAGTGGAAAAAAAACGTGGCAGGCAGACCTGCCTAGTAGTGCCTAAGCGGAAACTGTAGATTATGGACGCTAGCCTCATAAGTCGCATTGCCAGTACCTATATATTATTAATAAAATTTCTCCTTCAGTACATTAGGTTAATTTATCATTTTCATCGAAAATTCTGTTTTATTAAAAAGTCTAATTTTGAATATCTAGTTTAAACCTTTAAAAAAATTGTGGAATTTCGTTTCATTTCTTTTTATATCTATACTAATATTATAAAGCTGCAAAGTTTGTTTATTTGGTAGTTTGTTTAAACGCGCTAATCTCAGGAACTACTTACTGGTTCGAATTGAAAAAATATTTTTGTCTTGGATAGTACATGTACCAGGGAAGGCTATAGGCTATTTTTTCCTCAAATTAATGAGTGTAAAACCGAGGGGCATAGCCAGTGTAGCATAAAAAATACCTACTTTAAAAAATATTAGTATTGAAACTTAGTAATGCTTACTATGGCTGAAGTGAGACAAGTCGCTGTTTATTTATCATTATAACAGATAAGTGGAGACTACTTCTGTTTCTAATAATAAATAAATATCAAGAATTATAAGTTGTTGGTGTCGCGTTTAACAAAGAAACGTCACGAGGCCATTGTTTAAGCCCTCTTTACAAGGGAATGAAGCGTAATTTTGCTGTCAGCGTTCTCAAGCTATAGGTTTTGATTCTTTATTAAACGTAGGTATGTGTTTTATTATAAATTGGTACAAATATTGAGTGCGGAGGAAAAATACGAAATCGAATAGAGATTTAAATTGCAAGAAAAGTCTGTATTGTTTTTAAAAAACACACGCAATTGTATATAAGTTCAAAAGTTAGTCTTTTATATAAACACTAGTTGTCGCCTTCGATTTTACTCTCATACATAGTAAAACTTCAAACTCAATTTTTATATTTATGTGCGTTTTTGCAGTTTACTCCATATGAGTCGATTTTCATATGAAAAAAGAGGAGTAAAATCTACTGAACGAATGACCTCGTTATGTTTTTGTGCGCCATCTCCAAACCCAAAAGGGTTCCGATAGATGGCGTTATTTGATTCGATTATTTATCATTTGATATGGTATTAATCTTATTTTTAGACTAGTATGCCTTTTTGTGCCTATTTAGACATTTGATCTGAAGGAGTAAACTCCAGTCGTACGTCGGAGCTGACACACACTTTTTTATTATAAGACATTTTATTGATGACAATTGATATTATTCAAAATTTAACACATTTGAAGGATAGAATGAAAATAGTTTTTAACATAAAAACAATTATGGTAATATACCACATGAGTGGGTATGAGTGTTTAGGTCATGTTTTTGACAATTATTTAAACACGAAGAACAAGTTAGTTTTGAAACCAAAATGTCGTTGTACTTCTACAACAATATTTTAGATATGTTCCATATTTCCTAGATATGTTCCATATTTCAGGCAAGTTACGTGAACCGTGGTTGCGATGAGATCGAAATGACATGACCGAAATGACCCAGTAGGTAAAACACCTGATCGATATCAAAACACCGCTTTCATATGCGATATATTTATATGCTTGTTATATGCATGTTTCGAAAGAATTTTTTTTTAGTAAAACTTCCTTACGCACGCTTGATTTAGGAAGTAAGCTGGAGAATGTGTGACGAGAGCGTTACGAAAAGTGTGATCGGGTGAGGTGAACGGAGCAGAGAGAGGTGCGAGTCTATTGTGCAGAAGTTTACTTCAGTCGTGTGGTCTAAAGCAGTGTTCCGCAAAGTGTGTACCACGTTACACTGGTGTACCGTGTTCGTTAATTGGTGTGCCTCGGAAAAAATATAAATTTTACGTTTGTTGATTAATAATAAATATTGTTTCGATGATTAATAAACAAATGTTGATAAATGTTACTTAAAAAATTGAGTTTTAATTTGTGGTGTGCCTCCAAAATATTTACCTTTTCCTAGGTGTATCTTGAACACAAAAAGTTTTCGGAACACTGGTCTAAAGCACGTTTGTTTTTTATTATGTTATACGTTTAAAGCTCTGGTGTAGTGTTGCGTGTAATTTGTACGAGCCTAAAAACCGACGGTTTCTCTGGTTCGAGATCCAGGAATCAAACGAGTAATCATGGAATAGAAGGCCCTGCCTTCACTACCACCGCCAGGTGCCAAATGCTCAGTCTTGTTTTTATGCATCCTTCGCTTACCCTACCCTTCTCTAAGATGGAATGCTTAAAGGCTCTTTTTGACATTGAAGACATGATTAATTTTTCTTTATGTCTTACAAAATTCTTATTTAGTTTTAATTTTAATGATAATGAAAGAAAATCCTCACCTACCCTCAAGTAAGTATAGAATCATTTATTTAGTAAAATTTAAACACCAAACGCAAAGTGTTGACATATAATATGAAACCTTCACGAAGCCGATGAAAGTTGATAAACAGTTCACTAGAATGTGAATTAATCGCGTGTCAGACGAGTCCTCAATCACCCTGTAGATATTGATGGATGAACACGGCAGTTTGGGAACTATCAATCATTGTATTGAACAAGTGAGCAATCGATTATTAATATATATATATATATATATATATATAGGTACAGTATTTACATTAAAAAAATATATCCAGGTAGAACAATGTCTCGATTGAAGTGACGTAGTGTACAATTTGATAATTGAGTTATATGTACTAGTCTGCATAATTTGTGACTAGCCAGAAAGTAAAAATCAAAATTAGAAAATCACAAATTACTTTTTCCAAGTAGGCTTCAAAAGAACTTTTGAAACGTCATTTTACAAATCTATACAAATCAATAAAATTGAAGTGTCCGTTTGTAATATTAAAATAACCGCTTTTTACTAAATGCATATGGATATATACACGGTACATATACCAAAATAACATTTTTTACAATTTTTGTCTGTCTATCTGTCTGTCTGTTTGTTCCGCCTAATCTCTGAAACGGCTGGACCGATTTTGACGGGACTTTCACTGGCAGATAGCTGATGTAATAAGGTGTAACTTAGGCTACTTTTATCATAGATTTTTTTTTTAATAACTGCGAACTGAACAATAACTTTTTTGTTAAATTCCACGCGGACGAAGTCGAGGGTACAGCAGCTAGTTTCAATTATATTTATTTTAATGACCACTGATTACGAGCTGCTGCGAGAAGAATCGGAAAGAAGAATTTTAGGATTTTTCCGATTTTTTTTTCTAGGTCAGCAAACGGCCTACGACTCACCTGATGGTAAGCGATTAGCGTAGCTCATAGACGTCTTTACAGACGCCAGAAGCATTGCAAGCGCGTTGCTGACCCCCAATACCCCCAGGAGCTCCGGTCACCTTACCAACAGGAACACAACACTGCTTGAAAACAGTATTATTTAGCTGCGATCTTTTACCAAAGAAATACCTAACAATCATAAATATCTTATTATTTTATTGCTACTACTATTAACTACTTAAAACCCATAGCAAGTTGAGTTAAGGATACAGTAAATGTCCAACTATCAAGAGAACAGACAACTAATACGTGTTATTATACAAAGCGAAAAAAATATCTAAGTTCATCGTGTAATAAATCAAATGTGAGTTACATCTCTATGGCACATCACGCAATGAGTCAGGGACGCATTAACACTCTCAAATCCGGCTTTTACATTAATGTGTTTATTTATAAGCAATTTCCCTCCCTCGATCGAAAACATACAGATAATATTCGTATAATTCATCGCATTTAAGAATTTTTGAACTAACTTTTATTTTATATTGTAGTTTTTGACTATAGCTTATGTTTTAAAGGTGTAGCTTATGTATTCTTTACACATTGATTAAAAATATTTAAAATGTTGCAAACAAATTCTTGTGTATAAATATATTTTTAGTAACTGGACGTCACATGCAATTTATGTCCATCATACATTACTTTCCTCTAGTTTTCTTTTATCCTATTTACAACAATATAATCACGTATCATATATCGTATATCTATACTAATATATAAAGCTGAAGAGTTTGTTTGTTTGGTTGGTTGTTTGTTTGTTTGTTTGTTTGTTTGAACGCGGTAATCTCTGGAACTACTGGGCCGATTTGAAAAATTCTTTCAGTGTTAGATAGCCCATTTATCGAGGAAGGCTATAGGCTATGTGTCATCACGCTAAGACCAATAGGAGCGGAGTCCACGCCGACGAAGTCGCGCGCAGAAGCTAGTCTTCTATATATCAATACGTGAAGCAAAAACTTTGTACCCCTTTTTACGAAAATTGTGCGAACGGAGAAGTATTTTTCACAAACTTATATAGAAAAGGAGTGTAGAATGCTAATATTCTTTTAAAATTATTCATAAAAAATACATAAAATCAATAAAAAAACATTACACTCGTTGTACATGTATTTTACACACATACGCATATACTCTTTTGTTTATTATTATAGAAGTATTTTCGAGATTGTGAGCAGGATATTTCCTGCTGTGTCCTACCTCAGTAAGTAGGTAAGTAACTGTGTCACCTATGCTCTTATAGAGACAAGTGCCCTTGGCGAATGTATTTTTATTTTAACAAGTCGATTAGCATTTCTTAAACATTATTAACTTAAATATTAATTTTATTGCATTTTTTATTATTATTTGTGTACACATATTTGTTTACAAAGAGCACAAATTAATTTTGAAATTAATGTTTTCGATTAACATTTGACAAAAACAAAGGCGTCACAGAATAAAATCCGAGACCGTATGTTTCCAATCACAATAGATGTCTCCGGGACCGACGATAGCGAACGGGAAGTGGCTAACACGCATGAGGGTGAATTTTTTGATGCACTTTTAAATGTGGAGAAAAACATCCTCAACAAGCCATTTAGTTTTCATCTGTTATTGTGGCTTATTACAAAGTTATTTTCCGTTTTCAACTAACTTCTAAAAAGGTGGAGGAAGGTTATCAATTCGACTGTACTTTTAGTTTTATGTGTTGCTCGTAACATTTTACTAGGTGTACTGATTCTGATAAATTTTTTTATTCGAAAGCCGTTACTTGTTGTGTTCGATTTAAATTTGGTCCGAGATCTGGAAAGTGTTTTTTCAGTTATCGCTAGTTACGTGTATACTTATCGATGTAAACTGATGTTAGTCTTTTTTTAAAAAAAAACACAATTACTATGCTACATATGTACATACATATTACCACCGACGTTGAGGCCAAACGAGCGTAATTTTGTGAGTTGTGAGTCAGTATTGTGTTCCTGTTGGTGAGTAAGGTGACCAGAGCTCCTGGGGGGATTGGGGATAGGGTCGGCAACGCGCTTGCGATGCTTTTAGTGTTGCAGGCGTCTATAGGCTACGGTCTTACCATCAGATGTGCCGTACGCTTGTTTGCTGACCTAGTTACATTAAAAAAGAAAAAAAAAACGTTATTTCGGTCGCTGAAATTCTGCCTAGCAGAAATTCGGTCGGGCTGCAAGACGAGCGTAATTTTTTGAGTTGTTAGTTTCCCTAGCAAAATACTTTACCTGACTGACGGCTGAGTCAGCGAGCTGCGCTGCGAGTGATTCGGTCGAATTATGCGTGTGAGTCGGCGCACAACTCATTTTGCGTCGCCGTGTGGCACGAACTGGCCTTTTGTATGAAACCGAACGCAATCGAAATTACGCGGACTCACAACTCAAAAAATTACGCTCGTCTGGCCTTACCCTTAGTTGGCAAATAAGCGTACGGTACACTTGATGGCAAACAGTTACCATATTCTGTCGACACGCCCGAAGAAGCTTTGGCTACCTTACCACAGAAACACATAATACACGGGAGCCATATCATTTGGCTGTTATCTTATATCTGATCTTCTATGAGGCAGCTGTTCCAAATTTTGATTAACATATTTTACTAAGATATACATTTCTGCTGCACCCATGCATGCAAAACTTAATGATCTGAGTTTGCATTTCATTTGATTTATTCTCAAACTTCAAGTTGAACTATTTAAAACTTAACAATTACTATGGGATTAATATCAATAAGTATCTATACAAGTCTTAATTTTGTAAAGTATATAAATAAATAATTTAAGCGATACACGTTACATATATATACATAACTAATATCGAAATAATTATAATACAAAAACGCTGTTCGTATATAAACAACGTTTTTATAAATACAATAATAAGTTAGGCTTATTAACTGCAGAGTAAAAATACAAAAATCTTTAATAATACGGGGAATATTAGGCACGGGTAAATATTGCTCAGCCTTATTTGCCTTCGAAAATATTTGCCTCAAATATTCTCATCCCTCTGTGAATAATATCAAAGAATTATCTTCGTATGTGATATATTTACACTACGCTTTGATATAAATTAAAAATAGATTCTTATTTCATTTAAAAATTTGCTGAATATTATTAAAAATAATCATTGCCTCACATATGGCTAGGTATACTTAAATTAATTTAAATATTTTAAAGCTAATCTCCTGGATATAAAAATAAAACATTAATTTTAGGCGGTAGGTACTCAAATTAGTGTCTCAAATATAGTAAAACGAAATTAAAAACATTAAAATAAGCACGTTACAAAGTAGGTACATCATCATGTCTATAACATTGTACCAAAATTAAACAAATGATAATTTATGACAAGTTGACAATTTATGATTGACAATATTAAATTAGCACGGTCACAAATATTAAGTTAACAAAATTGTTTATGCTAGCAAAAATTTCCGTACTTTTTACAAGAAAATAATAATTACGTGGATAGAAGAAAATAAAATATGATTGTCTTAAACAACTTACTGATATAACATCGGTTTCTTAGCAAAAACCATTTGAAATATTATTATATGCAGCTGATTCTGGTATAAAGTGAGACCATAGTAATCATAATAGTGAAAAGAATAGGTACTGACAATCCCTTTACATTTTTTTTTTTTTTTTTTTTTTAATACTAGCCCCCGCACATTATGCGAGACTGTGTCTTTCTAGTTAATTAAACAACTCATTCATTCCAGTTCTCGCATTTATGCCTCTCGCACTTCCATTCAGCATACTTGTTCTTTCTTGCATACTTTCTCATTCACACTGGCTTAAGGCTCTTACTTTTATTACATACTATTAACACGGGATAATAAGTGGGGAGAAACAGGTGTATCTTTTTATTATATTTACAGGTATTTAGCTCATTGTTCAAACTTTTTTCTTTTGAAATTACTTTTTAATTTTAACAATGTTTTCTTAACATATAGACTTATTCTAATTTTATTTTCTTGAATTTTGAGTTCTTATTTACAAGGCAATGGAGGTAAAATTTTAATTTTAGAATGAATGACGAGTGATGGTTGATCTACATTATTATACTAAATTGTATATATAAAGGGAAATTTATACATTACAATTTTTACTTATTTCTACGTTCCTTAATTTAATACAATCTTTTTTATGTTTCATTAAATATACAACTATATTTATCAAACATAACTTGCTTAAGTTCTATTTCTACTACAAACTAATTTACAAAGTTTTATACAAAATTTTAGGAACAGGTCTCTATCCTTTCTCTTGATTAGTTCCGGTAATGAATCTCTTTTTAATTTTGCGCCCATCATAAGCTCCACCTCCTGCCTCTCGCGGTCATGGGCCGGGCACTCCAGAAGGACGTGGAGGACAGACTCCGAACACGCGGGATCGCAGATGCACGATGGACTCCCCTTGCACTTGAAACGATGCAAGTACTCGGAGAATCCACCGTGCCCCGTCAGAACCTGGGTAAGAAATCTGTCCACCTTTATTTTACCGATGATCTTGTATGCGGCTATCGCGTCAGGGAAGAACACCCTGGTGACACCAGCCGTTTCGCCGCCACGATACCGCAGGTTCCATTCATCAAGCGATTGCATGCGAATGCTCCGCTTGATGAATGAGACCGGGCAGCTGTCGTAGTCGAATGCGCGTTTTAGTTTCAGCGCAGCCTCCTTGGCCAGATGGTCGGCACGCTCGTTCCCCTCTAGTCCTGCATGGGCTTTGATCCAGAACAAACTGACACGTTTGTCCCGGAGCAGAGCCCTTTGCAGGTGTTCCCGCGCCTCGACGGCCAGGGGATGGAGGGCTTTCGGGTTTTCCAGCGTGAGTAGTGCCGACAAGGAGTCGGAATAAATCCCGACTGATCCGGCCAAGTGGTCTGCGGCCATCCGCGCCGCCCGGCATATCGCCAGGAGTTCCGCCTGGTAGACCGTGCAATAGGACGGCAAGGCAAGCTTGAGGGTCCCGGTTTCGGCGGCGCCAGCCCATACGGACAACGCCGCCCCCACTTTGCCCTCAATCTTGCTGCCGTCCGTAAATATATTGAAATTGTTAGCGCTATTCGCGTCAAAATGATCTTGGTCGACCAGGCACTTGAACTCCAGGTCGATATGACAGGCGGGATGCGGAGACCGCAAAGCTGAGGTCATCCGCTCCACCTCCCGATCTCCTATCACCCGCTGGGGCACCCCCCTCCGCGCTTCGTATAAGATCGCTGCTTCGCGGACACGAAGGTCGAGGGGGAGTATCCCAGCAAGCAACAATGCAGAGTTCAGGGAGGTGGTTCGGTACGCCCTGCACAGCTTCTGCGCGAAGCCCCGCTGGACCACGTTCAGCTGCTTGCGAATACCTAGCTTATCGACGGCCGGCGCCCAGACGGCAGCCGCATACAGTATCACAGGTTCAACCACCGCTCTGTAAATAGTGCGGATTACCTCAGGATGGAGACCCCAGCTGGCCTTAGCTGCTCGGGCCAGCTGGTGGTAAAAGGCGAGTGCGCGCTTGCAGACATTCGCAACGTGGGTGTTGAACGTGAGTTTTCGGTCTATGACGACCCCCAGCAGCTTGATCTCGTTCGTCAGGACAATGTCGACCCCGCCCATATGAAGACGCGGGGTGTCATACTTCAGTTTGCGCGTCACAACCATAGCACTAGTCTTGTGAGGCGCAAATCGAAGTTTATTATCTGCACCCCACGTCCTCACACGTTCGAGGGTGGCATTGACCCGACGTTCAATCTCGAGGGCGTCGCACCCTCAAACACTAACACCACATCGTCGGCGAACGCCTGCACGTAGTCGCCTTTGGCCTCCAACTCCTGAAGCAGTGGATCCAAGAGCAGGTTCCACAAAATCGGCCCGCCGATGGACCCCTGCACACAGCCCTTCCCGGTGTCTCTTATGTGCTCCTCCCCCAAGTACCTCACTCTGGCACGCCTGTCGCTCAGGTAACTACCCAAGAGCCACCGAATATTGTCGGGGCACCTTTCCTCAGCCAGTCTGACCCTGATCTTGGGCCACCAAGCGTTGTCGAAGGCGCCCTCTATATCCAGTGAAACCAGCACAACAATCCTCCTCCTCTCGAGATTGTGTCTGATATGTTTCACCAGGGTATAGAGGGCGTCCTCGGTACTTCGCTGGGGCATGAAGCCGAACTGGCGAGTACTGAGCTTGGGCACGAGATGATACTGTAGCCTGGCGACAAGCATTTTCTCCAAGATCTTCCCAAGCACCGGAAGGAGCCCGATCGGGTGATAAGATTTTGGTGTGTTGTAATTGACTTTTCCCGGCTTGCGGAGAAAAATAACCGTAGCCTCCTTCCAGGGCCTAGGAAAATATCGGAGCTCGAGGCACTTGTTGAAGACGCACAAGAAGAGGTCCGGGTCCAATTGGATCGCGTGCAGACATATATCGGCAGTAAAACCGTCCGCACCTGGGGCCTTCTTCGGGTCAAAGGACCGACTAGCCAACTTCAACTCGGTATGAGTGAATGGAGGGTCAGTTTGGCCCGAAGAAGTCTCGATGTCGGCCCGCTCGGCTAAGACCCTCACCCGGCGGTGCTCCTCGGAGTCATCCTCTTCAGAGTCCTCCGGGTAGAAGGTCTCAGCCAAGAGCCGAGCCGAGCCCCTGGCATCTAGCCCCATATTGTTTACCACCAGCGGTGGATCGACGTCTCTTCTGGAGGTCCTGCCGAGGACTCTATAAATACCCCCCCACACTGTTTCCCCATTCTGGCGCTCGCAGAAGGCGACCCAGCTGCGCGTTTGTGCGTGCCTTACCTCGGTCTCGTACCTCTCCTTCGCTTCCAGGTACTCTCCCACAACCTTGCGACGTCTAACCGGCGCCGCACACCTAATCCTGCCTTTCTTGGTGGCCACCTCGCGCTTTAACACTGCCAACCCCTCGTTCCACCACGGCATCGAAAGAACCTCCTTGTGCTTGATTTTTGGTATAGTGTTAGTGCATGTTTCGTCTATTATCTTTTCTAGTTGTGTTACTGTTTCGTCTAAGTTTGCCGGTGTCTGTATGTTTTGGATTGTGTCTATTGTGAAGTGTTCTCGCGTTTTAATTTGGCCAAGTTTCTCACGAAACTGGGCCCAATTCGCCTTTTTTGTGTAAAATTTTCGAGTGGTGTGCCTAATAGTGTTTGTGTTTATGTGTTTGATGTTAATTAGGAAGGTAATGGCGTTGTGGTCCGAGTTGATCAGATCTTCGCGCACGCGCCAGCCGTCCACCAAGCCAAGCAGGTCAGACGATACAGCAGTTATATCAATATAGCTGCTGTACCTTTCGCCGCCCCGGATAGTGTCGAAAGTGGGGGTTTCCCCTTCGTTCAGGAGGCAGAGACCGAGATCCTCCAGGAACCCGCGCAGTTCTTCGCCACGGCGATCTGTCACGGGACTTCCCCACCAGACGCATTTGGCATTGGAGTCGCCCCCAATAACAATACTCCGACTTCCCGTCTCGCGCTGCACCCGGCGCAGATGTGCCAGGTATGAGTCCATCGGCAGGTTAGGCTCAAAGTAAAATGAGGCCAGGATAATCTCCCAGTTGCGAACTCGGATCCCAACCACGGAGATGTTATTTGTGGTGAGTTTCGGGTACTGTGTGATGTGAAGGTCCGCGTCGAATACTATGATCGCGGCCTTAACAGTCCCACTTCCATCGTCCGCACTCTGGAAGACTCTGATCCCACTTTGACTCTTCACACGCCTTATGCTGCCGACGTATGGCTCTTGTACCAAGGCAATCCGCGTACGCAGGCTAGAGGCTTCGATCAGGAAGTCGGAGTATGCCAACTTACTGCGCTGGAGGTTCGCCTGGAGGATTTTTAGAGCCACTGCGTCCACCGGCTTGCCCTTAGCAATACGCTACGAAGGAGCGGGCGATGTCATCCCACCTCCTCCTGACGGGACAGTCGTCGCTAAAGGCGTTGTGGTCGAACTTAGCGAGCTTCGCCCGACGACAGTTCCGGCAGGAAGGTGGCGACACCGTCGGGTCCTCCGTGCACTGAGCTTTAAGGTGCGGCCCGCCGCAGTGGCTGCAAAGGTCCGCTGGGTCCTTGCAGTACTTCCGCCCATGACCGTACCCAAGACACCGCGTGCACTGGACCAGTGGAGACTGGTCCTCTGCTCGCACCGTTTGCATGTCTACGGAAACCGAGCCCGTGCTAGTTATCCTCTTCCAGAGAGTGGGCGACACGCTGAGTATTATGTGGGTCGTGAGCGGGTTCCTTGCCCTCTTACGATACCTTATAGAAAGGCGGTCTTCCCCGGGGGCGAGGCCGCCAAAAAGGGGCCGATTTTGGTTCCTCAGGGCTTTAATTATTTCAACGTCTTTGTTGTATGACAAGACGTCTCTAAGTATCACAAGTGGGTCCCGATTTTTGGCGTCCTCGACCACGAGTCCCGTTCCTTCATTTGCCAACTTTTGTTTTGCCTTAGCTCTTTCCTCGACAGTCCCGAAGCCCATGATTATCTTACGATCTTTGGCCTTCCGGACCCGGTCTATTTTTATCCATCCCTCCTTGGCCTCCATAGTATTTCTGACCTTTTCGAAGACTTCGTCTGACGTCTCTTCCGCGTCCTTGGAGGTAATGACCACCGAGTGCAGTGCCGCAGGCCTCGCGGGATGCTGCGGTCTCGAGGCGGCCACACTGGCGTAACTCCGCCGCTGTTCCTCAATAACCTGGCTTTGCCTTGCCAGCTCCTCCTGGAGGCACTTCATCCTCTCGTTTGTCTCCAGGAGCAGCCGGGAATGCACCTCGAGATTTCTGCTCAAACTGGGGTCAGAGGGGACCGTGAACGTGGTGTCGGCGCTTATGTTCGCCGTCACCCCGTCCACGAAACGCTCTCCCCCCTTTCGTGCCCTCTCGGTTCCAAGGTCAGCCTCGGCGTCGGCCATTAACTGCAGGAGTTCATTCGTGGCATCTAGGATGGTTGTTCTGAACTCATTCTTGAGGTTCTTAGAAAGTTCTGCAGCCCGTTTTATTTTATTCGCCAGTTCAGTCGCCACCTGCACCCTGTTCTTTGTAGTGATTTCTATGGGTGAGTATGTCTGCACATCTCCCTCCTCCTTTGGACTTGCCATCACTTCCAAGGTTGTTTGCTTATTTGATTTTGGTTCGAATGGCGCGCCCTGTACCCTTGTGGAAACGGAGTCTCCGGTAACCGGTCCCCTTTTTTCCAGCTTTTTTTGGGTAACTTTATTTGCCCTTCCGGGGGAAATAACGAATGCGACCTGCGCTTTGCCCTTTGAGGCGGCCGCTACTGTTGCGCGTGCCCGCGCTTCACCCCCGTCCTTAGGGCTGTGCGCTGCTTTCCGGGCTATTAGCCCTTTCGGCTTAGATGTGGTCGGCGCACCCTGTGTCTTTTCTACAGTAGAGTCTTTAGTAACCTGTTCGATGATTTCAATGCTGGTTCTGACCGACTTTTTAGGCCCTTCGGGGGAGGATAGAGGTGAATTAATCACCTCTTGTTGTTTTGGCGGGGTCCTGGTGGTAGGCATTGTTTAAGTGGGGGTCGCGTTAATACTTAAAAAGGAACAGTGTCGATATGAATTTGTAAATTTAAATTTAAAATTTGTCAAAATGTATAAGTCACGCAATAGCGATTGTAAAAAGACAGAGACTGTTCCTATACGTATGTATACAACAGGCAAAAATGCCTGGGTCCTAAAACTATCTAAATCTAACTTAAAAACTAAGAAAAGGTAGAGAATACTCTACTTTTTCGTCAGCGACTCTACGTAGAGTCTCGTCGCTACATTCAAAAGATAGCCCTTGAGGAGGGACAGTCAAGGGAAAAAACCGCGTGGCTCTACGACCAGCGGTTTCCGAGATATTGCGCCTCAAAGTTTGCCAAGATGGCGTCCGCGCAGTTGGTCTAAATCTAGGGCGATTTTCAAAAATATATATCTCGGGAACCGCTGATCGCAGAGTCCCGTGCGTGGGTTCCCCGTAATGGGCCCAGTCTCCTCTATCCAAAAATGGGATCGGGGGGGTCAACTCTACGTAGAGTCGTTTTGTGCTTAAGGGCACAGTTCTCTGCACGACAAGATATTTACAGAAAGCCCCAGCTCTCTACGATGGAAAATGGCCGAGATATGGCTTATTAAACTTTTTACAAATGGCCGCCAAGATGGCCGCCACGAGATCTCAAATTTCTAAAGTCGGCCCTGGTCACTCTAAATTACCCGTTTTTGGGCTCGTTGGATAGGGCTTGCAAAGAACTATTTAACTAAGCTTAAATAAGATTTTTATAACCAACCCCCGAATTTTGGGGGTGGAAAAACACGAATTTTTGGACAAAAACCGCTATAAAAAATATAAAATCTTATTAAAAATTTGTACAAAAAATTAGATAGCTTAAATCTAGCTTAAATTAATTTTTGAAGTCACTTCCGAAGATATAGGACTGCGGGGAGCAACCCCTCGTGCTCACCCTTAAATTTGAAAAATTCATAACATGAAAACTATAGGCCAGAAATTTTTTAAATTTAGAATATATGTAAAACTAATTAATCTGCATAGAATTTAATAAATAAATCCCTTTACATTGCCATTTCAATCTTCCAGGCATAAAAATACATATTACCTTGTCTTCCAATGTAAGGGACTTTTTAGTGCTTCTGCTCCAAGGTTAGATTGTTTTAACTGCAAATGGCACATAATATGTAATCATTAATAAGAACTATTTTATTGTATGAAATTTTCAGTGAAACGTATTTCCATATCAAAACATGAAAGTGAAGAATTCATTGCATATTTATATGTATAATGCATTTAACGTCTAAGTGTCTGGGATTTTGTATTTCGGAAATTCTCTCATCTAACTTTGAAAAGCAGCGCACTTGGCAAGGTATTCAGCTGTGGTACAAGTTGTTTAACAATTTGGTCAGTGAGGTAGTTACACGCTTTCTAGTGTTAACTCATACCATACGAAAATACATCAGTTATTTGTCGTCAGATTGTAAGTTATATTTAAACTTAATGCCGCAAAATGGTTACTGTTAACTGTCAATTGTTTAACTACGACTTGCAAATTAAATGCAAACTCAAGTTGTGTCCGTTGTTAACAGACTGTATGCAAAGGTGTACTACTAGTTTGCAAATAAGCGTACGGTGTACCTGATGGTCAGCGATTACCGCAGCCTATAGACGCCTGCAACATCAGGCATCGCATACGGGTTGCCGACTCTACCGCCGCTGTCAACACAATCCATCCTTAGGAGCTCTGGTTACCTTATTTATCACAAAAAATTGCAAAAAATATAAATTAACTGCTGAAAGTTTTCTAATCGAAATATGTATTCATTTAATTAGCAAAATATAGCTTTTATTGTTTTCGATAATCCATGAATTGATTGTTGTAACAATCATAAGATAGAAAAAAAAACGACATATGCTATTCAAGAAATATTGGTAACTAAGAATCAACTGTATAAAATGATCTTAAAACCGTGCTAAAAAGGAAAATGGAATTTGAAGAAAACGATGCTGATAAAAATTCGTTTGCACACAATTAAATGCAAAAATCCCATAACAAACAAACGATTTCTCATCCTGAATAAATGTTCCTTCTCCCTCATCTTATCATCTTTCTAAAGATGAACAGACAATCATAATACATTTTATATTCATTTGTTCAGTTGAATATGATAAAAAGAGCGTTTTAAAAAAATAAAGTAGACAATAAGATGAAACTAAATTCAAAATGACATACAATATTTTGATTCGAATAGAAAAAGTGTTAATCTATACATAAACAATAAAATTTTCACGTATAGAATTTTTATTCAAAACCAAAAGGTGGTATAAAGGTAGTATTTCCCTTTACGTTAAACATAGATTATGTTAATTTTGTCCCTTTAACACTCTAATAAAAATACGTCAACAGCCAAAATAACTCTTGTCTAAGAAAGGTAAATAAGGAATAGGATAATCCAATAAAATTTTCCAATTTCGCCTTTTGTCGCCACCTGCGTCACTTGCCATTGTGAAATGAATATTTCGCTACGATTCCTATGCAGGTCGAGGCGAAGACCGCGATTTTTACTCGCATATATGAAGTTTTTAAAGGGAAAAATATTTACACGGTACAATATGTGGCTAAGAATTTTCAGGCAGATGTTATTTCGTTTATTTTGCATTTTATTTATATTTATTTTGTACAATAATGGTTCGACAGAAGAATGATTCTCCGGTTATTCACATTACATCAAAGGACTGTTTAAAAAAAATTTCATAAGTGTTAATTTCGTTTGTTATTTATTTTGTATTGATGTTCATTATAAAAATGATATAGTCTTCACACTATGTTTATTATTAGAATTTAGAAAGTATGTTCTTTTTAATGTTGAACTCACTGCTGAATTTATAGTTGATAGGTACTTAGTGTTGAATTTATTCGTGTGGATGCAGCTGGCTGCTTTTACTTTTTCTTGGGGTTTACTATCGCAGTTGTTGAGAATCCGAATGAGGACCCATGTATTTTTGTTGAGATTTGGAATAGTTACTTACTATAGGGTTTATATTAAATATTCGCAGTTGAATGTTGTTGCTTGTTCTCAAGATCTGTCTGTGCTTATATTAAAAGTAATAATTAGGTCCTGTGTGTTTTTATTAAGAATTGCAGTAGTTTCTTGTTTTGGAATTTTTATTAATTATTTACAATTAAAAATTACTATTTTTCCTCAGCATTTGCTGTCACGGATGTTAAAAATAAAAATAGAATTTAAGTTCCATGTATGTTTATTAAGAGTTTTAGTAGTTTCTGGAATTGGGAAAGTCATTAAGTATTTACAATTAAAAATTATTATTTTTTCTCAATATTTGTTTTCACAGATGCTAAAAATGGAAATGAAGTATCATGTGTTTTTGTTAAGAGTTGTGGTAGTTTCTGGTTTTGAAACTGTAATAAAGTATATACTATTAAAAATTATTAATTTTTCTAAATATTTGTTATCACGGGTGTTAAAAATGGATATGAAGTGCCATGTGTTCTTGTTAGAGGTTGCAATACTTTTTATCTTTGAAATTGTTAGTAAGTATTTAAAATTAAAAATGATTACTTTTTATCAACTTGTGTTGTCATGGATGTTAAAAATTAGAATCAAGAGCCTTGTATTTTTGTTAGAGGTTACAGTGGTTTCGAGCTTTGAAATTGTTATTAAGTATTTAAAATTAAAAATGATTACTTTTTATCAACTTGTGTTGTCATGGATGTTAAAAATTAGAATCGAGAGCCGTGTGTTTTTCTTAGAAGTTACAGTGGTTTCAAGCTTTGAAATTGTTATTAAGTATTTAAAATTAAAAATGATTACTTTTTATCAACTTGTGTTGTCATGGATGTTACAAAAAATTAGAATCAAGAGCCTTGTATTTTTGTTAGAAGTTACAGTGGTTTCAAGCTTTGAAATTGTTATTAAGTATTTAAAATTAAAAACTATTACCTTTTCTCAATATTTGTTGATGTGTATGTTAAAAATTAAAGTCATGGGTCATGTATTATGTTTGTGCGGAGTTACAGTATTTTCTAGCTTTGAAGTGGTTGTTAAGAAGTTACATTTAAAGAATAATATTATTTTTTCTCAACTAAATTTTACTGTTTTTTCTCGGGATACGTTGTTGCAAATATCAAGAGTACAAATGGGTTGCCACATATATTTTTTGAAAGTTATGGTGGTTTTTAGGCTTGAAGTTATTGATGAATGTTTAGTATTAAGTTTATTTTCATTATGTTATTAAGTATTTTTTATCAAAATGTTCGTGGATTGCGGACAAAAACAAAAGATTTCTACTCTAATGTGTTAAATAATAACTATGATATTATTTGCTTGACTGAAACGTGGCTTATGCCTGGGTTCTTTAACGAGGAATTATTTGATACCAGGTATGAAGTCTATCGCACGGACCGTGACTACCGACGCTTTAATTTGAGCTTGGGGGGGAGGTACTCTTATAGCGGTACGTAGAGATATTATTGTAGACATGCGTAACATTCCTCAAACTCCCGATATTAATGATGCAAATATTACAATAATTAACGTTGAGCTTAAAATGTTAACAGGTGCACAGAACAGATCTATCATTGTGATATGCTGTTATTTTCCTCATAATTGTGGGCAATCAAATTCTCAATTAAAATTGTTTGAATATATCTCGGATTTACGTTTAGATTTTCCGCTTCATAATATCATTATAATGGGTGATTTTAATATTCCAAATGCAACATGGTTAATACTAAACAACGATAGTAGTCTTGCATTACAGGATATTTCTCAGAGCATTCTTACTTACCAACTTTCCTCATTTATGAGCTTTACCAACTTACAGCAATATAATTGTGTTTTTAATAGTAATAATAGATTGTTGGATCTTGTTCTATCCGACTTGAAGTGCCTTGTATCTCGGACCTTGCCTTTATCTGAGCCAGAAGATAGTCATCATCCCTCACTTAGTGTAGAGATAAATATTCATTGCATAGAAAGAAATCTTAGCCTTAATCGATACATAATCCGTAAATATAATAAAGCAGATTACAGCATTATAAACACACAATTATCAGAAATTAACTGGAGAGCTGAACTAGATGACAAAGATATTACTGAAGCTGTTGATACGTTCTATAGTATCGTAAACGACGTAATTGATAGATATATACCATCTAAATTAGCCACAGAGACTGGGTATCCCGTTTGGTATTCCCGTCGGTTGATTAGACTTGTAAATGTGAAATTAAAATGGCATAAAAAGTGGAAAACGTATGGAAGACTTGGTGATTATGAGATGTTCTCAGAAATTAGAGCACAAATAAAAAATTTAGAAAAATCCTGTTACAATAATTATTTAGAGCGAGTAGAAAGAAATATAAAAATCAATTCAAAACAATTTTGGTCATTTATTAAATCTAAAAAAGAACACATTGGTATACCAGATACCATGTACTTGGATCAGCAATCTGGCTCAGATGGACAAACAATTACCGACATGTTCAATTGCTTTTTCCACTCTGTATTTGAACCGAATACATCACTCTCACTTGATACAAAAGATTATAACTCAAATACAATCATTTCATCTTTGGATATATCAGAGAACAAAGTACAATCATACTTAGCTAAATTAGATGTATGCAAGGGGAGTGGGCCAGATTCTATTCATCCTATGTTCTTAAAGCAATGTAGTAAAACTTTAAGCATACCCTTAACTATTTTATTTAGAAAGTCCTTAAATACAGGTTGTATACCTATAGAGTGGAAGAAATCTTTGATAACTCCGATTCATAAAGGTCTTGATAAGAGAAATGTAAGAAACTATCGTGGAATCTCTAAATTATCCTCTATACCAAAGCTTTTTGAGAAAATTGTATATGACATGATATACCCCGTGTTAAGACCCTTGTTAATGAGTAACCAGCACGGGTTTATCAATAGGCGATCTACTGAAACTAATCTTTGCGAGTTTTTAGATATTGTACTTAATGCAATGGACTCAGGACACCAGGTTGATGTTATATATACTGATTACGCAAAAGCTTTTGATAAAATTTCACATAGCCTTCTAATAAAGAAGCTTGAACATGTCGGTATACATGGGAATTTACTTAGGTGGCTAACATCCTATCTGCGTGATCGGTCTCAGGCTGTGGCGATTAAAGGTTACACCTCTTCGTTTGTTCCAATTACTTCTGGAGTTCCACAGGGCTCACATCTGGGACCTCTACTATTTAATATATTTGTTAATGACATTGATAGATGCTTTTTAAATTCAAATTTAATATTATATGCGGATGATACCAAAATTTTCAAAATCATAAAAAATAAAAAAGATTGTGCTGACTTGCAGGATGACTTAAATAGACTTGAACAATATTGTAGATTGAACAGCTTGTATCTGAACTTAGAAAAGTGCTGCACAATTACATTTTCAAGAAAAAGACAAAACATTTTGTATAATTACTCAATCTCTAATACCAGTTTGAAAAGAGTAACTGAGGTGAGAGATCTTGGAGTTCAGTTGGATAGTAAGCTCATTTTTGACAAACATATAGACCGAATAACAACCAAGTCGTATCAAATGCTGGGATTTATATTTAGGCAAGGGACAGTTTTTAGAGATGCTCAAACCCTAATTCTACTTTATAATGCATATGTTAGATCAAATTTAGAATACGCATCTACGGTTTGGAATCCTCAATATAAGATATATATAGACAAAATTGAAGGAATACAGAATAAATTCATTAAAAGGTTAAAACTCAAATTTAGCTATGATTCTTCTACTAGGTTTACTTCTCTTGAAAATCGTAGAGAACACAGAGATCAGCTTTTTCTCTACAAATTAATTAATTGCTTGGTAGACTCTCAGTACCTCCTAAGTAGGGTATCGTTTAGATGCCCCAGTTATTGCACACGTTCCCGGGCAACTTTCTCCACCTCTTTTTCCAGGACAAAGTATTGTGGCAACTCATTTCTCGCAAGATCGTGCAATGTCTATGACAACAAGTATAATGACGTCGACTTGTTCAGCAGTGGGTTCAACAGGTACAAATATTTATTGAAAGAAAAGGATTAATTTTAGTTTTAAGTAATAAAAGATAAAAATGAAAGTTAAAGTAATAAAAGTTTAAGTAATTAAAAATGAATAAAATTAAGCGATAAAAGTTAAGAATAGAAGTTTTTTTAGTTTGTAATAAGTTTAAGTTTATGTTGTTAAGTAATAACTTACTGTATTAAATAGTAGTGGAAACTTTGCTGGCTTATGTACTTTTAATATTTTTGTGATATAATTTTATTGTTTCTGCTGTTTGTTTCCCAATCAAATAAAATAAAAATAAAATAAACATGCCTTTGACAAAATATTTGAGGGTCGTGCATTATATTAACATCTCTAAAAATAATCAAATTAAATTTTAGTAATTTTATAATCTTAAAAGAAAACCACAAAATCTTAAAATTATGTTTCTAATAATTATGAGCTTAGTGAACCTGTGAATTTTATAAAAAATTGCTATTTGTTTGGATAATATTTGCCTTTTGATAATATAAGATCTCAACCACAATCAGAGATAAGATCAAGCCACAGCTTAAATTTTGGTGTTACTGTCCGTGTTAGCTAAAAAGTTTATTTAAAAAAAAAAGTAGGTAATGTTTGTATGTTCATATTCATGTAAAGTTCATAGCGTTGTTTTTAACAGCAAATAATCCGCCGCTAAAATCATAATATAAACGACTATTTCGACTCAACAGTCTCTCAAAGACACATCGCTTAGAATCTCTCCGACAATACCGACCATAAGATTTTAGAACACTCAAGCACTTGAGCGCGTTCTAAGTAATAATTACCCATTATTTGAAGCTTAAAACAATTTTTCTAATGCTTACTAGCACTCGGGCTTTCATTCTCAGCTTGATTAATAGAATAAAAGTAATTTTGTGACTAGAAAAATTACTTTCTTTTGAAAAATGTAGAATATTGAATTTTAATTTAAAACCTGTGAAGGAATATTGAAGCAATTTAGTCAAAGCAAAACTTGCTATTAACAAAATTTAAAAATAATAAAAACTTTAATAAACATCAAACAGAGTAATTTTGTTTAAAATTTTGCGCTAGTGTGAGGCCCTACTTACATAGTTTTAAAAGTGAATCATTTTTAAAAATTAACTTCAGAGTTTGATATGACTAAACGCAGTTTTCTATATAGAAATAGGTTTTTTAAGCCCGGTGACATTTAATTTTAACAATAAAATACGTTTTATACAAACGTATAAAGTTTTAAAATTTATCCATTACGTACATACATTTTTAATTTATTATTTCAAACAATATTATAATCTAAATGGATTTAGGAATTGTCAACAGTTTTAAGCGATATTCATAGCATGGAATAAATACGTATCAATCATCACAGACGGACGAACGTTCATTGAAGATTAAGGCTCATAATGCAAAATCAATTTTGGGGAAATACAAAGCAATGGGTCTATTTCGTTGAAAAGGGTCCGAGGGTAATGCCTGATGTACATAATGATCGGTAAATTCTGTTCTGAATATTTTCAATATTATTAGACGAATACCTTAAGTTACAACATAATGACATTTTTAAGTGAAGTTTCATGTAAGAGATTTTGGGTAATGGGTGACTTTTTTTTTCGATAACGTAACTATACTTTTCATTTAATATTGTACTTCCTGTTATAGGTAGGTATACTTACTTTATTATTGTTACATATGCATGTACAGATTACATTGTTAATTAAAATAATCCAAATAATTTACCGAACCAATGTAGGTACCTACATCAATATTTTTACTGATAATTAAAATATTTGGAGAATGGATTTGTTACCTACATGTAAATGTATTTTTCGAATTTTTCACTAAAATAGCCTAGAAACGAATATGAAGATTATTCGTATTTTAATTTAATAAATTTATATGTCATATCAACCGGCCTATTTTAGAAAACTTTTGTTTAAATGAGATATTGAAGTAATTCCAAAAAATTAAAATTTTCAAGGTACTATAGACGGTATAATATACTTAATATAGACGATATCTGTTAAATTGGATGTTTTGTTTTATGCAAAAATTTTATAAATATGAAGACAAACATATGTAAATATAATTCTTCTGTACGTGTTCGACACCTTCACTTAAAGAGCTGCCCAGCCTGCTTTGGTTGAAACCACAGGTTGAAACCTTTTTGTTTATTTCAATAGGCTTATTGACACTTTGAAATCACAATAATTGAACTGATAAGTGGCGCTGCTATCTGTATGTCATACGACGTAATGTGAAGATACTATTCCGCGGGACAACGTCTACCGGATCCGGTAGTTCTATTATAAAATAATGTAAAGATCATAAGATTTCAAAAACAAATATCATAAGAGGTTTACATCCGCGGGTGATGATACGATTTTTTTTTATTTATTAACAAAACTTACTAATTAAAAAAGTAAGAACGAAATAGTATCCCTATTGTCTTAATATACCTAAGTATTAAATTATTTCAAAAATCACTTCTAATTCTAGGTAATTTAGTATCGCTTTGAAATGTAGTAAGTTATAAGATAAGTAATTATTTTCTACTCTAGTAAATACTTAAAGTTTTATTGACGAAGTTTGAATTGCTCAGTTAAGCAGTCATTGGACGAAGTCGACAGCGAATAAAAGGAATCAATCTCAATTTTCAACGTTTTGTGAGTAAAGTGTCAGTCGTTTAGAAGGCTTTCTTTAAATTTGGTCATTAGGAACAGAAGTCTGTTAGGATCTGCGGTAAAATCGTTTTATTGCTAACGTTTTGTTTCTAGCTGTAGAATAAGTATATTTTAATATATATATATATATATATATATATATATATATATATATATATATATATATATATATATATATATATAAAATATAATATAGTCTACCATTTCCAATGACTTTTTAATTGTTATTCGTGCGAATATAGTTACATTGGTGTCATGTGAATTCTGTTGTCGACGAGAAATTTTGTTTAGGTACGAAAATTAGATATTCAATTTGAAATAATTCTCGCTGGTTTTTTGCGTCCGTTCTCGATGGAAATCATGTGACACATTGTATATTTTTGTATTCGTTCCATGCATTTAATCGTTTTTCCTACATCCATCTAAATGTATGGATATATTGATACCGTATATTGTACTATATAAATTCCGTGCATTCTACTAATTAAATGACTTCTTACTATATTTGAGATTATATCGGTACCGTATATTATTTTTGTATATATACGCCATAAACTGTTAAGTTTGTTGCTTCCTCCTAACCTAACGTTTTTCCTGCATCCATCTAAATGTATGGATATATTGATACCGTATATTGTACTATATTAATTCCATGCATTCTACTAATTAAATTACTCCTTACTATATTTGAGATTATATCGGTACCGTATATTATTTTTGTATGTACGCCATAAACTGTTAAGTTTGTTACTTCCTCCTAACCTTATGTTATATCGATACATACATAGGTACCTATATAATAGATCCCAATAAATTCATTGCGTGACATGGTCTCTGTCTACCCCAATGGGAGACAGGAGTGACGATATGTATGTATGTATGAATAGAGAATCATCTCTTTTTATGAAGTCGATTTAAATAAAATACTTATACAGAGTGGGGATGACAATACAACGATAATTGATAACACCGTTAGTACTACTTTATAGAAGTATTTCAAAACCATCAGATAAGTCCTAACATCAAAATAATAAATAAAAGATTTTTTCATACAAACTAATTCAGTTTAATTTAATAAAATTTTATAACATCATTTTTGTAACTATAGGATCACTGACCTGTTACACGCGTCATCGCGCGTGACCTTCGGTCTGCGCTGCAAAGTCGCGCAGAAATGCTTTGTGCTTGTACCTACAAAACTTCATTATTTTGATTGAATAAAAAATAGTAAGATAGAAAAGTAAATAAATAAATTGTTACGCATTTAAAATTAAATTGAAGAAAAAACTATTTGATTTAAATTTTCTCAAACCATCAATTTTTTTTTAAATATGCAGAACTGATCAGTAGCCGATACTGAATAAGCTATTTTTTTTTAAACATTAGTTATTATAATATTATTTGGTGGGGTTTGGTAACTGTCACTAAATGGCAATGATTAAAAATTTTGCCTTTTTTTGTGGCAGTCGATCCCATATCCATTTCTATCATTTCAATGATTTTAAAAATAAAAATAGCTGTCCTTGAGTCTTTCACCGCCAGTTAAATTTTAAAAAATGAAAAATCATAATTTGTGACTAAACTACTGGATGTATTTTATTGATTTTTTGTATGTGGGCTTGGAATGTCATTACATATACGATGTCCAATTTATTGTTGTATTATAATCCCCACCCTGTATATAACTTGAGTACATAAGAGACATTAAAAAAAAGTTATCCCTATATTATATATATTAATTTAATTTTAAATTATAATTAGCTAAGTCCGCTAGGCTAACTAAAATATTAAGGATATGATATTTAGGTTTATGTGGGAGCATTTTATTTATTTGAGCGTGTTTCTTCTGAACAGTATGAACACAAAATAAAACAATTGTTTCGTTACTAGGTATTTTTAAGTCTTATTATTTACAAATCAAGTAGGTACAATAATAAACCCATAGTCATAATAATCAAACTGTCGGACAAATCAAATACACCGAAATCGGAACATAAAAGTAATTGAAGAAATTAACAATTTTAAGAACGACCAGTTGAGAGGCTAATATACTGTGTCATTGACTATAATATTAACTTGTGTATGTAAGCACTAATATACTAGTTTTCAACCGTGGCTCTGCCCACTTGACACGTCGATAAAAATTAACAAATTGAAATTCGTTTAGCCGTTTAGGTGTTAAAAAAATTATATAAAGATGCTTAGAAAATTATTAACCTGAATAATCACATATCAGACATACTACATATCAGTACAAAGTCTCAAAAATAAAAAAGCCCTTTATGCGTCAAAAAGTAAAATAAAAACGCTTATAAATTATTAACGTACGGTCTATCAAAAATAAAATGATTCTTCTGACAGCATAGATAATACCCCCGTACCTTCACGCTATTGTGATTTTTCGGAATCTTCACAAAGTTAAAACGATAATTTAGTGCCGACTTCTTGCCAAGATACCGAAAATAGAACACTCACACCTTAAATCGGTACGTCCTCTTAGGAACGTCTTCTCCCAGTAATTCAATCTCGTCGTCTGCAACGTTCAATGATAGTGAATATACTGCAGTATCGAACCCAAAAAATCATCATCATCATCACATCAGCCTATCGCAGTCCACTAGCCTACGCCGGCAATCTTACGTAGATCGTCGGTCCAACGGACCGGAGGACGTCCCACACTGCGTTTGCCAAGACGCGGTCTCCACTCCAGGACACGTCTGCTCCAGCGGCCATCGGTCCTGTGACACAAGTGACACGCTCACTGCCACTTCAACTTGCTAATTCTGTGGGCTATGTTGGTTACTTTCATTCTCTCGCGGATAGCTTCATTTCTATTTCTATCTTTGAGAGAAACCCCAAGCATAGTCCGTTCCATTGCACGTTGAGTGACTTTAAACTTGTGGACCAGTCTCTTCGTCAGTGTCCACGTCTCGGCTCCGTATGTTAACACAGGCAGGACGCATTGTTCGAAGACTTTTGTTTTCAAGGATTACGGAATCTTTGAAGTGAAGACTCGGCGAAGCCTGCCAAATGCCGCTCAGCCCAACCGGATCCTCCTATCGGCCTCCTTCTCGAAGTTGTTACGGCCTAGTTGGATTGTATGGCCTAGGTAAACATAATCCTGAACAACTTCGAAAAGGGTACCATCGACCGATATCGGTCTCGGTATGACTTGGTTGTTAAACATAACTTTCGTTTTGTCCAAGTTCATATCGAGACCAACTCGTCGGGAGGACTCGTTTAGGCCGGACAGCATCTGGCCTAGCTCATCCAACGTCTCCGCAAAGATGACGATATCGTCGGCAAAACGAAGGTGAGAGATGTATTCGCCGTTGCCGTTGATGCCTCTTTGTCCCCAATCCAAGGTCTTAAAGACATCCTCCAGCGCAGTGGTAAACAGTTTCGGAGATATTACATCTCCCTGTCTTACCCCACGCCGGAGGAAAATGGGTCTTGTTCTCTGGTCTTGGATATGAACGGTCATCGTCGCCGCGTCGTACATACATCTCAGTACCGCGATATATCGCCAGTCGATATGGCATCTCTGCAGAGAGTCCAAGACAGCCCAGGTTTCGACAGAGTCGAAGGCTTTCTCGTAGTCCACAAATGCCATACACAGCGGGTGATTATATTCTTCTGTCTTTTGTTTAATCTGGCGAAAAGTATGGATGTGGTCTACGGTGCTGTAGCCATTTCGTGGCTGGAATTCGTCGAGTGTTCTGGCGAGACGATTCGTAACGACCCTCGAAAACAGCTTATAGACGTGGCTCAGAAGTGAGATCGGTCTGTAATTCTTTAACAGAGACTTGTCGCCTCTCTTAAAGAACAGTACCACCACACTCCTGGACCACGCCTCCGGTGTGGTACCTCGGTACATATCGGCGTTAAAGAGTCTCGCCAAGGCTTTTAGGGCAGGTCGCCTGCGGCTTTAAATAGCTCAGTCGCAACTCCGTCATCCCCCGAGGCCCTCCCGTTTTTAACCTGCCCGTGCGCCGCACTAATCTCGTCTACTTCGAAGTCCGGGATACACTCCGAATAATGGCACGACCATGGTGCACGTGGATCTTCGGTGTCCCAAGTCTCAGGCTTGCGTGCGCTCGACGACAGCTGTCCATTAAACTTCTCGACCTCTTCTCGAATCTCAGGGTGAGAGCTAACGGTTCTGCCATCCGCTGTTTTGAGCTTTGCAAGAAGGCTTCTCCCCAATGGTCATTGGAAAACTTTGGACCCCCTATTCTGCTCAAGAAGAGTAGTGATCTCTCTCGTATTTGAGCAGCGGAGGTCTCGGCGTACAAGTTTCCGTATCCTTTTGGAGCGAGCCTTCTGTTCCGGCGAAGCTGATTGAGCAGCGGGCAACTTGCGCCTTCGCCGCATCAGATCCAAGGCTTCGGGAGAAAGTTTGGACTGCTTCGCTGACTTCGTCGGTGGAAAGTATCTGTGACCCAGTGTACACATCGTCTTTACCACGTTGTCAGTCATGTCGTTCACGTCGCTAGTGGTTTCCAGCGAATCGAATCGGTTTTGGAGTTCCAGCTGGAACTGCTCGGAGCCACATAGTATTTGGGGCAGCGTAGGTCAGAGAGTAGACTTCATCAAGCGGGCCCGTTCTTTTCGGAGGCATATATTCAGAGTTCCCCGTAATAGTCAGTGGTCGCTGCTTGTATTAAACCTATTAACCACTGAGACATCTCTGAATATTTGCCTTTTATCCGCTATGTTGAAATCTATCTCGTTCCTCGTCACAGTATCGGGGCTTTGCCATGTCCAACGCCTTTGGGGCTTCTTCTCGAAAAATGAATTCATCAAGAAAAGCCCCTCCGCTTTGGGGAAGTTGACAAGCAGCGACAAATAGATTTTTTCTCTTAAATTTTTATGGTTTTTCACTTATAACTTTTTTATTTAAGATTCTACAACTAAAAGTTACTGAACATAAGTTGTAGATAATTTTATTTGCAACAAAAAATGTTACGTAATTTTTTTTTGTGAGACTTATAGTTTGGCAGATAAACCATAAAAACCATTTGAACCCCTTTTTCCAAGATAGCGGCCGTTGCACAAGGACTACAAACCCACAAATTTGGATTTAACATTAGACTAACCCCCTCTTCATATCTAAAAAATAAAATTGCGTCCTCTGACAAACGCAAGGTAAGCCCAAAAAAATGTAACATTTCAATGGACTAAATATTATGTACAGAATTTTATCAAGAATGTATAAAAATCAACATACTTATATTATAAGCTCAACGGAAAGTTTAATGATACGCTACCTTATGGCGCAAATCGATGTTAGTACGCTTTGTAATTTGGCGGCTTTTAATACGATATCCGCCAGTAACGCATGTATAGGTTAAATAAAACTAATTTTAAAAACTTATTATTTAGCATAAGATTTTTTTAAAATATTTTTTTTAATATATATAAAAACCTAAGGTTTATAATTAATCCATAATATATTTTAAAATTATTATTGCAAAGCAATAAAATAATTAAATCATTTCTTGAGTACTATGATCTCCCGTAATACACTACGCTAACATTATTTAGACGTGTTTAATATGTAAAATCTTTCGAGGAATTACGTGTATAATATACGGCTAACTTACGCTAAATCAAAAAATATAAATAATAAAGAAAAACTAAATATGAGAAATTGTGATTAATAAAATATTAACTATTAAAGTATACCAAATTTCAAATAAGTATCTTAATTAATATAAAAGTTATCACGTTTTTTCTTTATAAGCATCTACTGTAAAGTTCACTTTTATGAGTTGGCTTAATATAAATTGCTGGTGTCGATTTATACCACAAGCGTCATTACGTCCGCGCTGGCCGGCAAAAAATATAAACCAAAATATAAACAAAAACATGTCGCGTGCGAACTCCGCCCCCTCACCTCTGTCACCCCCACGGGCCCCACGTCTTCTCTGGGATGATGTCGTTTTGTGTGACGCAATTAAATCACACATTAGAATTGATAAAAACTTTTATTATATACAGAAGCCACATTATCGGCGGATTATACGTAAACAAAATATCGAATATACGCCACTGATATACGGCGCACAGGAGCGACCTCCAAAATTCGCGCGCCAAACAGCGGAACTAAGAAATACGCCGAAAAGCACTCCGGTGACAAAACTACGTCCATGCCAATATTTCACCCAGCCATTATACTAACCTTAACACTACTTCTGGCTGAATTTGAGAGATGGTCAATCTTGCGTCCGTATACAGGATGCAACAAGTCAGTCGGACGCAACATCATCGGTAAAAACCGCCATGTAGGACGTAATATCAACTCCGGGATGTATATATATATATATATATATATATATATATATATATATATATATATATATATATATATATATAATTTTTTTTGATTTATTTATGAAGTGGGAATGCTACTATCCTTTTGTAATACTTTTACAAAATCTAGAGAAGATACATTAAAATCTGTTCAATAGTTTTGAAGCGGGTCAATTACGAACATTAAAACCTAATATACGCCTTCCCGCATTGGAGCAGCGTGGTGGATTAAACTCTGATCCTTCTCCTACATGGGAAAAGAGGCCTATACCCGACAGTGGGATATTACAGGCTGAAGCGTATACGTCTTTGATGACGTAGGACACAACATAAAACGTATTACTCAAAATTCTAAAGCACTGATAGTTCTTTAACATTACAAAAGCTCACAGGCGAATAATTTTGCCATCAAACAATGACAACCTCTCGAAGTGATGTACTCCGGTAGAATATTGTAGCCAGAGTTCTTAAGGATGCACTAATTTGACAACAATGTTGACAACGCGCTTGTGATGTTCTTAGTGCTGTAGAAGTCCATATGACATGGTATCCGTTCACTATCAGATGTACCTACCATATGTTTATTTGACTACCACATTGGTACAAAATAATTGTGTTTGCTGGCAAACGAAAAAAACCGACTTCAATTACATCGACGAGAAATACAACGTAAGTAGATGAAAAAAATTAACAAACGCACTATTCACCACTACGATTTTCAAAGGTTCCCCTCGATTTCTCTGGAATTCCATCATCAGATCCTGGTTTCCTTATCATGGTACTACCCTTGCGATATCTCTTTTCCAACAAAAAAAGAATTAGCAAAATCGGTTCATAAACGACAAAGTTATCCGCGAATACACTTTAAAAATATATATACATATATATGTTCGAATTGAGAAAACTCCTCCTTTTTTGAAGTCGGCTAAAAAACCTTTCCTTGTAGTGTGGTAACCATCTTACTATAGTAATATACATATAATTATGTAGTCATAACATGGAAAATAAAATTTGTAATGTTCGTTATACATATTTACCACATTTTAATGGATTGGCTTAAGCATATTAAGCAGATATACTCACATCTTAGATGTCATAATAGACTCTGCGTTGTAAGATGTTTTTTCTTGAAAAGTAACAATTTTATGAAAATACTAGCAGCGAAACCCGGCGTTGCTCGGGTTAAAATATATCGCAGAAACTTTCTAGACCATTACAGAAATTTTGAGATCTTTTCAGATGTCCTAATGCGTTAGAAAAGGACAGAAATATATGTTTTAACATTTTCACCACCCGCCACCACCCACATTCACCAACCGCGACCAAACTCCCTTACTACCACCTGGAGACCAAGGGGTATTTACCACACCAACGGGAAGTTGATTGGGTTTTGTGGTGATAGTGAAAACTGTGTATTTACGTACAACAAATCATTTTATATATACATATATTTCGATTTAGATTTTGTCCAAAAAGCCGTAAAGAACGTTTTTGACGTTAAAATTGTGGTACAATATTTTATATATTACTTGTTTTATAAAATATATACAAAATGGAACAAGATAGAATAAATTAAAATATTTTTCATGGTTTTTGCATAGACAGATATAAAATAAAGTGTATATTATAACATTTGTATAAAAAAGAAAAATATTTTAATATTTATTGAGTGTAACTGTTAACTTAGTTTACAATTTTAAGCAGAACTCAGTCCAAGGAGAATACAAATTCCTGTTTTTATATCAACACCTAAATTTCTTCGCACATAACTAATATGTGCATATTTTTTACATTAACGGAAGTAAGCACAGAGCAACAAATACACAGACATAAAAAACAATCACATTAAATTTAAAATCCAATAACAATTAGCTATAAAAATAATTACTTACCACACCTTATCATAATTATGTTGAATTAAAATGTTTTACCATTAACAATACTCGTAACAAAAGTGATCAATATGAAAACACACTTGATATATTTTATGATTTTCATTTCTAATTGTTATTGTGACTTTTACTCTGGTATGTTTAAAGAAAATGATTTCCTAGTTGCACAAGACCGACTCTACAAAGATAGAGCGCCATATAGATCGGTTTATGCTAAATATGGAAGAGTTTTCAATTGCCCGGTAAACTATTATTTTTTTTTAAAGTATTGTTTTTTTTCTAAGTACATTTCTAATGAATCTGAAATAATAAATATCTTTTCTTGAGCACCGATCTACTTACTGGTTTACTAACTAGCGAGTAATTTAATATCTTGCCAGGACGAAGAAACAGGTAGGACAGTAGACAGTGTACTTTGTACGCACGCCATTTTTATTTTTATATTTGAGTGTTTTTTTTTTCTTCTAACGAATTTGATTAGTGCCCTGCGAGATAAAATTTTTACAAGTATTGCTTAAAACAAGAATTGATAATATTTCTATCATAACGATAAATGATGAAAACCGACTAATCAATAGTTTAGTTACTAATGTCAGCTTAAAGTTACTTTGTTAAGTGTAAAGTTCCATTTCATTTTAAAGAAGTTTAACTTTGCTTCCCTAATCGAAAGTTGCTTAGATACAAACTTTCTTTTTTAATTAAATAAGACGATTGACAAGACTTGGGCAGATTTCGACGATTATTTTTGATGTCTTGGCAATATATTTTATTACAATATGACTATTTCTAACATCAAAAGAAATAAATAAAGCTTTTTAATAAAAGCTGTTTAAAATTATGCGACGTAAAATCAGTTTACACGTTGGAATAAAGTTTACTGAGAGCACGGAATAACTTCTAGAAGATTTCTCTGATTTTTAACTTTTAAAGTTGAAATTATGTTTCACAGTAAAATTTTAAAATACAGATATTTCATTAAAAAGTATTCAAAAATTAACATTTGGTACAACTTTTCGTCAGATACTATCATGAAAAATACATTTTACAAAAAATAATAATAATTCTAATACTCATTCCAGATAACGTATTTCAGAGTGGTTGATCGTCTTGGTATAGGTCGGGGCCCTGCTGTGGAAGTCATAAGAGGAGGTCTTAGACATAAATATTTAGTACTCCGTCTACATTCTCCGTACAACAAACCAATATCCGTCAATATATATGTTGGGTGTGAAAACAAAACGCCTATAAGAACCGAGCATCATACCACAGCAAGATCTACTTTAAAAACAACAAGTAGTGGTGGTCCATCTTCTACTACAACTCCCATCCCTACCACTACTTTCAACCCTATTCCTACCACTACTCCCATCCCTACCACTACTGTCGACCCCACTACTACTGATAGCACCAGTACTTGACACCACCTCTACTCAAAAGCCTAGATAGTGTAAATAAGTTGTTAGTTTTACCAGTCATATAATCATATTCCAATTTACATATGTACACAATCTATACTGTGTTAGAATAACATACAATAAGTCACAAATATATAAACTCTTTACTGTCCTTATATTATAGCTCATTCGTATTAGTATATTTATGTCAACAATTAATAATTTACCTATTGTTATTTTGCGCTATATATTTTTCTCCACGGATATTACTTTTACTCAATTTTCACTGAATTAATTTAACTCAATAAATAAATACTTAGTGGAATACTAAAGGAACTTTTATTACATCTATACTAATATAATAAAGCTGAAGAGTTTGTTTCTTTGATTGTTTGTTTGTTTGTTTGTTTGTTTGAACACGCTAATCTCAGGATCTACAGGTCCGATTTGAAAAATTCTTTCAGCGTTAGATAGCCCATAGGAAGGCTATAGGCTATATATTATCACGCTAAGACCAATAGGAGCGTAGCACCAATGAAGAATGTTTCAAAATCGGGGTTTTTTCCTTTTGAGAGCTTCCGCGGCGTAAACGGTTAAAGTTTCACTCAAATCATGTTTGACAGAATTGGTCCTATTCCACGGGGACGAAGTCGCGCGCAGAAGCTAGTATAATATAAATTACATATTTCTTAAATCTATCCAGAATTTTATAAACTAAAATTTTTGTCAAAATTTTTGTTGGTTCAGTCAAGGGTTGTTAGGAGTCGATAGGGGCAGATAATTAGGATTAAAATTCTTAGAAGTTACTTCAAAAAGAACCTGCGAAATCTGGTGTAAAGAAGATATTTTTCTCTTCGATGTCTACTTTTTAGAAGTACTGCGTAACATATAAAAAACTGTATGTATCAGCTCAAATACACATCTAGAGTTTACTTCTTAAGGACGATTAATGTGACATTTAATATATAATATTATAGTACCTGGGTGACCGAGCCTTGCTCGGTATTTTTATTTTTATTTATTTAAATAATAAATCACGAGTAAAATTAAAAAAAAAGACAAAAAATTTATCTGGAGACTGAGATTCGAACCCGGGTCAACACGATTTGACACCCGCCGATTTCCTAATTACGCTAATACGGATATGATGACAGTTGTGAAATTAAGCTTCGTATTCTAATGATATTTTTTCATTGCCTAAAAACAGGGATAAAACGACATTTTTTTTAAATGAATCCTAGCTAGATCAATTTTTTGCCCCCGAAATCCCCTGCATACTAAATTTCACGAAAATCGTTGGAGCCAATTCCGAGATTCAGATTCTATATATATATATATATATATATATACAAGAATTGCTCGTTTAATAGTATAAGATTATATATTCTATAAATGAATCAAATTAAAATCAGTTAAAGTAACAAAAAAACTAAAATCAAATTCTAACCTATTGGTCTAAAAGACGTGGAAGAGCGACCTTCACCGATCTGATAACTCGATGGGACATATTTTTTATCAAATATAATTTATAAACAAATATGGCTATGATAACTTGCCTATCGAGAAGTGGTCAAGGCTATTTTATTTTTTTTTAATTTTTGCAGGCAAGCCTATAATTATGATTGGTTTTGTAATTACAATATCTTACCTATGATATCAATTTCGATTTGAACAGATCGATGTAGTATCGAATATAGGTATATATTGACCTACCTGTTCACATCTACTTGCCAGGTAGCCATGACCAAAAATAAGTAGCCAAGCCTACCTAGGCATATTCTGTGTGTTAAAAACTATCAATTGATATAAAACTCATTCGGTTATCATATGAGTGAAGGTGATGAAAAAAAAATTAATTAAAATTAATTAAATTGAAAATAGCGTTGACCACTTTTCGATAGGCAAGTTATCATAGGCATATTTGTTTATAAATTATATTTGCAATTCAGTGCTGTTGCCGCCGCGTTGGCGCAGCGGCTACAGCACTGGATTGCGATTGGCTGTTGCGCGGGCGGTTGCGGGTTCGATTCCCGCACACGACAACATTTGTATTGGCCATACAGATGTTTGCCGTGGTCTGGGTGTTTGTGCAGTCCTTGTGGGTCTCGCCACCGTGCCTCAAAGAGCACGTTAAGCCGTCGGTCCCGGTTGTTATCATGTACACCTGATAGCGATCGTTACTCATAGTAGGAAATATATCCACCAACCCGCATTGGAGCAGCGTGGTGGATTAAGCTCCGATCCTTCTCCTATATGGAGAAGAGGCCTATGCCCAACAGTGGGATATTACAGGCTGTATCGTGATCGTGATAAAAAATATGTCCCATCGAGTTATCAGATCGGTGAAGGTTCTACGTCTCCCCTACTATATTCTGTGCCTGTATCTTTACATAAACACCTAAAAGTTCTGTAAAACATCATTCTCAGTGTCACTGTTCATCGGCATCACTGAACGTCGGCGTAAGTTGTTTCACACGTATTCATTCCCCACGATGTCTTGATGTCTTGCTGTGTGGCTACGGCAAAGAATTTAGCCTCCCCCTCTCTTCCCGTGGGTGTCGTAAGAGGCGACTAAGGGATAACGCAGTTCCACTACCATCTTGGAACTTAAAAAGCCGACCGATGGCGGGATATCCATCCAACTGCTGGCTTTGAAATACACAGGCCGAAGACGGGCAGCAGCGTCTTCGGTGCGACAAAGCCAGTCCTGCGGTCACCAACCCGCCTGCCCAGCGTGGTGACTATGGGCAAAACACATGAGTTTACGTCATTTTTGGCGCGAACTTGTGTAGGCCTATGTCCAGCAGTGGACTGCGATAGGCTGAAATGATGATGATGATGATGATGATGATGTCTTGATAAATTGCATGCTACATTAACCGTAAGTTTTCCTAAATTATCAAACGTTTTGCGTAATTTTCTTAATTTTTCATTTCGCAAGTACCTACCTTCTACAAAGTATTAGGTAACATAAATAAAAATTTTCAAAATCAATCCAACCGTTCTCCAAACACATTCAGTGATTCATTTTTATTTATATAGATTACACTTTGAAGTATGCATAAGTAGCTACAGCTCTTCGACTTGTTATTATGAAACCCTAATATCACTACAAATACAACTTCTTAACACGCCGCACTAACAATTCGCAAGGGATTCCAAACTTTTTCATTAGCAATTTTACTCGGAGGTGGCGTTAACTACAATCCCAGTTTACTTATAAGTTTCAGTCATTCCTAGTTTATTCCTTGCAATGGATTCCTTGTGAACTTAGCTGTAAAAAAGTTTACACGTCTAAATGAAATTGTGTGAAGTTTCTAGACAAAAAACAAATATTTGTCTACAATTTTGGATCGAAAGCTGATAGTTCTTAAATTAATTTTTTTTTTCTTTTTAATAACGTTGAATTATATATTTTAACATAATTATATTGATAGCTTTGAAATTTTTTTTACATAATATCATTTCACTATTTATTTTTTTTATAAAATGCAGGTTGTAAAAAATATAATATAAGTCTTTAACGATTTTTATTCAATTTTTTATGTTAGTGTTTATTTTTCATATCAAGAGTAAATCTTACAAATAGTATAATTAAAGCATGCATATTGTATTTATTTTTAACCAATTACATTTATTTTTAACCAATCATTCATTATTTATAAAAAATGTTTTATTAAAACTAAAAATAACAAACTGTGGCTTTTAATTCTATTTTACACGCTTTTTATTAGCTTCACCTGTATGTTTGTTAATATGTTTGTAACCGACTTATTTGGACTTCATTTTGACCCACTTTTAACGTTCAGATTTCATTTAAGGTTCTTGGTAGACTTATCGAGCACCGATGACAATACACTAATCCATACTAATATTATAAATGCGAAAGTATCTCTGTCTATCTGTCTGTCTGTCTGTCTGTCGCGCAATCACGCCAAAACTACTTAACAGATTTAAATAAAATTTGGTATACAGATAGTCTAGAGTCTGAGAAAGGACATAGGCAACTTTTTAATGCGAATAAAAGGGTGTAAGGGGTTGAAAGGTGGGAATGAAAATTTGTATGGAACTATGTTCGTGTTTCGTAACTGTCAAACATTTAATGTTCATCCCGTCGATATGGTAAACTCTCCGATAAAATTAAAGAACGTATTTAAATAAAGGTTTCGAATCGACAACATATATCCACAATATACGGATAGTGGCGTATTCTACATTTTAAAAATGTATAATAATGTTAGTAATGAAAACGGATTGACATAATATATATTGGTTGTCAAATATAAAACGTAGTGGTTATATACTCTTTGGTCAAATATTTATGCGTGCGTTCAGAAATTTATTTATTTTATTTATTTAACAATTTTTGTACACTAGAAAGTAATATACAACAAATATCACAAAACATTGCTGGTACAAAGGCACTACTTATCCCATGATGGAATCTCTTCCAGTAGTCCTGCCACAGGAAAATTATAAAATAATCGCAAAATTAGCGTGTACAATAAAAATAAAGAAAAAAAATACTAAAAAATACTAAATATAAATATATATGATAAATACATTATTCTACTATTTAAAAGCATACATACAAAAAAAAAAAGTATACACACATAGATACAAATAATATAATACATACAATAATATATTCTAATACGCATAAAGACACTTAATTAAATTGATTTGAGGTTATGATTGATTTAGATAGAATTCTCTCACTCTTTTCTTAAATAGTGATAATGTTTCACAATCGCGAATTTCGTATGGTAGGGAATTCCAAAGTCTAACGGAATGTGCAGTAAAGGAGTAGGAGTAAAAATATTTAGTGTAAACTAAGGAAAATATATCAAGCTAATTAAATCTTATACTATTAAAAAAAGGAAAGCATTTTTTCCCTTAAATCAACGCAGGTGAAACCGCGGGGCACAGCTAGTTTGATATAATTATTCAATTATCCTAACGGCTTGACACAATAATCAAGGCTTTTCTCGCTATCCTTTGGACTTTTCTAATGTTCACATTCTCTACTTTTTAGTTTAGTTTATTTATAAAAGCGTGTTTTTTTATTAAGTATTATTATTTACGATAATAATTATTGTAAATTGCTGTTACATTAGTGATTCTCAACAACTATTTAGTTGGCGGTTACCATTTTTATGAGCAATATGCCACAAATGTCAATACCAACCTAAACTGAACTAAAAATAAAATTAAAAAAAAAACGTAGCAATTTAGACAGTAAAAATATTATAGTTGTTTTAGAATTAGATGAAAAAAAAACTCATATTTTTCGTAGAATTTCTTAAGTTAATACTACAATACATTATTTCTCGCTAAGAGTTTGACGAAAGGTTACAAAAAATATACCTATTTACAATATTTGAGTAAAAAGTTTGTAGAACTTCGCGGATCCACGCGGAATTTGTTACAAAAAGGAAATTGTTGTCGAAATTCCGTTTTCGTTTAACTAAGTGTACTAAACTGTAGTACTTTATACGTCAATCATGAATGGTATAAACATACAAACAAAAACTCCAATACAAACTGCAATACTCGGAAATAGTCACAAACAAATCCAATCTTAAATAACTACCACAGGAGAAGTTTTACGAGATCGAGTCTCGTAGACGGCGTAACGATACATGTTTACTCTGAGAGATTTAAACGTCCCCTCACATTATAGGATATTTCTGTTAATTTTTTTTTAAATACGCCCAACAGATATAAGCAAAAATTATTAAACCTAGCCTAACATAACTGATCGCATCGCTTTGGCCTATCGCTGTCCACTGCTGCACAAAGGTTATCTTCAAGTTTTCGCCTCGGTTCGCCGCAATTCTCATCTAAGCTCAGCCGTCGACGTTTCGCAGATCGTCAATCCAGCAGTCCGTAAAATACCTAATTCTTCGTGTGAAGAAACACTGCTTCCGCTCCTGGGCACATTTTCTCCAGCAGTCATCGATCCTGCTATACACATGACCAGCTCAGTGCCTCTTCAATTTGCTGATTCTACAAGCAATGTTGGTTGTTTTCGCTCTCTCGCAATAATCTCATTTCTCATATTAGCTTTAAGATAGACTTCAAGCATAGCACGTTGAGTGATTTACAACTTGTGTACTAGTCCCATAAGTTTCCACCTTTTGTTTCCGTATTACAATACAGGCGGGACGCATTGCTTGAAGATTTAATCCTTTTCTTAAGCTTTGTGCAATCTTTGCTATGTAACCTAGTTGCTGCAGCAGATATAATCAAAGATGTTAATATTGTAACCATGGTTTGACATGAATTTTTATCAAGTAGGTATCTTTATAACTGTGAAAACAATCAACCTATCACGGTTTATAATCTAGTGTATACTCTTAAAGAAAACATATGCTGAAGAGACTCCAGTTCGATTCGTGTTTTTTCTTACGATGTATGGAAATCTTACTTCTAGTCTAGAAGAAGATAAAACAAGACTACTATAAATAATGATTCAGTGCTATCAAAACGAAAGATTTTGAAGTAGAGGTAGAAAGAATAAATAAATTTTTCTGTATATAACATTTCTAAATGTTTTCTATATAAACGTATTATTATATACACATATTTCTTCGACAAGAAATCAGTAACAATGCTGAGACTTTCTTTGTACTAGAGTACAAGGAAACTATATTTTTCTTTGATATACTTTTAAGTTGTGCAATAAAGTACATCATTCATCATCATCATCATTTCAGCCTATCGCAGTCCACTGCTGGACATAGGCCTCCACAAGTTCGCACCAATAATGGCGTGAACTCATGTGTTTTACCCATAGTCACCACGCTGGGCAGGCGGGTTGGTGACCGCAGGGCTGGCTTTGTCGCACCGAAGACGCTGCTGCCCGTCTTCGGCCTGTGTACTTCAAAGCCAGCAGTTGGATGGTTATCCCGCCATCGGTCGGCTTTTTAAGTTCCAAGGTGGTAGTGAAACTATGTTATCCCTTAGTCGCCTCTTACGACACCCACGGGAAGAGAGGGGGAGGCTAAATTCTTTGCCGTAGCCACACAGCAGCAATAAAGTACAAAATATAATAAAATAAAATATTAACAGTAAAATATTAATTATGAGTAATTGAGAATTAATATTAACATAAATGTGAAAAAAATTACTTACAATACTTAATTTCTGATACGATACGTGAAATACACAAATAATCAAATTAACCCGTTCCGTGCATGCAATATCTCAAGTTCGTAGACGCGTAAATCACTAATAGCGCGCGTTTATTGCGCCTCAGTTGAGATTATTACAAATTGATTTGGTTTCTGCACCGAATTATGTTTATTTATGTGTAAGTTTAATGCAGCTTTTCGGTTATACATTAGTGTTACTATATATGTATTTTTATTATGACTATTAGTTGAACGAACTGACTATATTTATGTAAATTAAAATGAAATTAGGAACGATAACGAAAATCATATTTTAATGTGTCCCGAATTTTATAAGCAATTTTCCGTTTTTATGCCTTAAAAAGCAACGGCCACAGAACTGGTTTGTGGCTGTTGCGCTGGCGGTTGCGAGTTCGATCCCCGCAAACGACAAACATTTGTATTGGAATACAGATGTTTGCCGTGGTCTGGGTGTTTGTGCAGTCCTTATGGCTCTCCCCACCGTGCCTCGGAGAACACGTTAAGCTGTCGGTCCCGGTTGTTAACATGTACTCCTGATAGCGATCGTTGCTCATAGTAGGAAATATATCCGCCAACTCGCTTTGGAGCAGCATGGTGGATTTAGCTCTGATCCTTCTACATGGCGAAAGAGGCCTATGGCCAGCAGTGGGATGTTACAGGCTGAAACGTAGCGTATGGCTTAAAATATAGTTTTGATTGTAAGTATAATTTAGGTCAAGTAGTTTTCAAGTGATGATTCTAGAGACGATAGTTATCTTTGTAATATAATTATTTAATTTTGGCATTTCTGAAGCTAAGCATTTCACAGCGTGTATTTCATATACATATAATTTTCATTGTGTCTCATTTTCAATTTGTTTTACAGAAGATGATGACGAGAAGGATCAATTTTCTTTTAATTTTTTACACATAAGAAATTAAACATAAAAGAGTATAGAAACAAGCACAACAAAATACATAACACACAAGTTTAAATATGGAACAAAAAAACTTTCTTAATAATCGAATGTGACTGTCAACAAAAAAAACAGAACACTACAAAATTATATCCTAATTTTATTATTTCAATGCGTCTTAAAATACCATAGATAATGAAAATAAAACACCTTTTGTTACGAACGACTGAAAAAATGCTTATTGTTTTTTTTTTATGCACACGGAAAACAGTGGCATCAAAGTGTTTTTGTTGAAAAAAAAAACACGCGCCTGGCATTAATTTGGCGTTGGATGCAATATGTCTTCCCAAACTTTCCAATTTACACAATCCGATCGTAAATCTGCGGAGCTTTGTCTGAAATTTTAAAATATTACCGGTACGGCCGACGCAGAGCCGTTCTAAGATACACCAGATTACATTTTAAGGGTTGAATGATTTATGTACAGTTACTGTTTTTCTAAATCATTTCGCGGACGGTGTAGGATTGGTTGTTACAGCCATGGTTTCATATTGTAGCATGTAGTTTATCTTTAAATACAAAATCTTTATTAAATGAATAAATAAATTAGCCTGTAAATGTCCTTTTGCTAGGCAAAGGCCTCTACGTCATACATAGGAAGGGTGTAATAACATAAATTAATTATTATTATTAATATGATATGTACCTATATGTTGTTATTATTTATATACTACCTAGGCGTTTTAATCCCCGATTATGATTCATGTTCCACCATCATGCGTCGGATCATAACGTTGTATAGGCCTATTACTCATCAATAAACAGGCTTCAGTAATTTAATCCGTTCAAACATACTAACTCTCCTTTAACTCTATCATTATCATATTAGAAGATATTATTATTATTATTTTAAATTGACTGATTACCGTTTTCATAGCGTATGTTAATTAATAATGTCACTAATTATTGCATAATGGACGAAATGTTTAATGCAATTAATTAATTAGTAGTAGTTATGTTTAATTAGGTACTAAGTTTATTTCAAAATATGTATGTGAAAAAATACATTGCACATGTATGAAGAAGCGAGCGTGTCACGTGTTTGTCTTGTCTTTCAAATGCGTTAATTGATACTCATATTGCTAAAATACAAGATTTAAAGTTTAATTTTTTTCCAGAACTCTCTATTAATCACACAAAACACATTCTTCATACATCGTCACACGAATGTAATCTCGTTTAATTTTATTGGGAAGGGACAAAAATAGGGTTGGCAACGCACTTGCGATACTTCTGGTGCTACAGGCGTCTACAGGCTACGGTTCGCTTGTCAGGTGGACCATATCTACTCTTGTTTGCCACCTTAGACCTGTAAAAAAAGAAACAAATTGCAATATAATCTGTAGTTAAAAAAGAAACTACAGGTAAATTCTTAAACAATCTCATTATGTGTACATTTATATAATTATATTATACACACATATATAGTAAGGGTCAAACCGATTATTAAATATACCTTTTAAGATAATGAATGAGTAAGTACTATTGGGTTAGATTGACCCACAAAACTGGATCAAATAGAACGAATGCTGAATCTGCTACCCTCATCGGTTACATTACTTGAGAACAAGGAATTGGTTTGATGTGAGAAGAATCCTTGGACGTTCCGTACTATTAATGAATAAAATTTAAGTGTATGTTTATGATGACAAAATAACTTATAATATTTCTATATGGCTACTATTTTGGTGTAGTTCTGCCAGTAGTCACCTTATGATGAGTGGTCGCCTGTTGGATTCACTTTCAGGACAGATACATATTGGACAGATATACAGATTTGTTGTTACAAAATTGTTTGTTTCTGGTCTCGATGTATCTCTTCGTGTTCGTATGTACCTTTTTGTTCCTCGGAGAATGTAAATGCATCGACCCGGGTAGTATCATACGCATTTGACAGTAGTCGTTGCTTATGGTAGGGAAATTATCTGCCTATCTTCAACAGCGCAACGTGATATTAAAGACTAAGTTTCGTACCGTCGACCCTCATTAACTAAGAAGAGTATGCCATTTCCGTAGCAGTAAATCATTTAGAAGATTCCCTATCCATTAGGCATTACAGCATCAGAACCATCAAAAGAAGAGTGACTGGGCATCTAATAGGCATACGTGTTCCACCATAAATTAAATCTCCAATCAACATATATCGCTGTGTGACATTATATTTGAAAAATAACGCTATAATTTTTATTATCCGACAAGCAAATGTTCACAAATAAAAGTTATTTTTAAAGTTATACTTCTTTTGGCGCGTTATTGAATTTAATGAATGATATTAATGAATGATATTAATGAATGAATTTAATGAATGCATTGAATGAGAGTAAATTTTACAATGCCCGCGCACACCGCCACTAAAAAAACCGACACCCTGAAGTTAGAAACAAAGAAGAAGTTAGCAACGTTAGCACGCATTAGCTCTCAGCCGTTTCCTTCCGCAGCATTACGGCTCTGCAGAAGGTGGAAACTACATCCCAACTCTCCTCGCTGCCGACCATGGCTACAATCAAGGCCGGCAGTGAGAGATCCGCCCCGATGACCGCCGATAAGGCGCTGCGCTCCGCATTCCACGCTGGGCAGGCCACGCGTGTGTGCTCTGCCGTATCCTCGGCATCGACTTCGCAATGGTGACATCTCGGCGTCGGCTCCCGCCCCAACACGGCACAGATAGCGACGGAAACAGCCGTGCCCGGTCAGCATCTGCGCCAAGTGGAACGACACCGCACCGTGTCGTCTATCGACCCAGCCACGTAGGCCGGGCCGAATTGCCGCCACCAGCTCCCGGCTCACCTCCGGGTCCTCCAGGCTCGCCGACCTCTTCTGGAAGAGATCCAAAACCAAAGAAGAATAGCTTTTTACGTACGTAGGTAGATAAGTGCGATTTCGAAATTTAAATAAGTTTGTTTAGTTTTATTTATTTACTAGCTGAACCCGCAAACGTTGCTTTGCCATATATGTTATTAACCCCCGCAACCCCCTCTTGTGGGTGGAATTTTGTAAAATCCGTTCTTAACTGACCTCTACTCGACGAAAGGAATATTCCTATCAAATTTCAAGTCTCTACGCCTTATGGTTCCAGAGATATCGTGATGAGTCAATATATGGGTGAAATCTCTTTTTTTATATATATAGATTTTATAATTAATGTACTAATTTGATGTAACACAAACTGTAAAAACTGTGTAAATAAATATTGCCTTCTCCAACTTTTTCTCTCCTACAGGTAACGGTCCGATCAAACCGTCTAGACATAGATTCTCACAAATTGTCTGTCGAGTATATTGCGTTGTAAACCTACGCTGACCGCTGATTGGATGACAGATCAAGCTTATCCACTTCAATATGAGGATTTGTTAGACATTTCTTCTCATATATTCTAAGCGATTAAAAAGAGACGACTATATTTTTTAATGTTTCAACTTTCTTAATTAAGCGGTTTCAGCGCTTTAAAAATAGTGACATATAAAATAAATAAACATCTTATACCTAACAGTTTTAACATACACACTCTCGGTCGTCTGTTCCTATGCAATTTAAAGCTTGTGTTACGGGTAGCCAACTGTTATAGTTAAAAATAGCTCAATTATTTTTTTAAATATACTTACAAATGATATACACATAAATAAATAAATACAAATATTACACCCATACTCAGCCAGGAATCGAACACGCATCCCGTGGAGCAGAAAGCAGGGCCACTACAAACTAATTAGGTTTTATATTGAAATAAATTCTGAGGTAAACCAAAATCGAAAGGTTTTTATGAAATTGTGGTTTTCGAAAGGCTATAGACCGGGAGATAGTGACACAAAATATTTGGTCATTTGTACCAGTATGGCGGTTCGTCAGGGGTCTAATTACGTAAAGGCAAAAAGGAAAATGATGGTCATAGCGCTCGCACCGGCGGCCCAATCGCGTGGGCGTTAATCGAACGCGTCGGATAAATAACGAGTGTCGAACGATTTGTTCCACAAAAATGCTTGTATTTTCAGATAGTCGGAAAAAAAAGAAGTAGGCGGTAGCGGAATGCCATACTTCTCGGGTGTGACTTACAGCCCGCCATACCGACGCGAATACATTAATTTAAATAAAACAATTTAACCATTTGTACCAGGCTAATTTTTACAAAGCTAATCATCGTCGAGTAGCCATTCACGAAAATCACCTTGCCATACTTTTCCGACAGTTCCTAATGGCCGCCATACCACTGCAAAGGAGTAATTTTTTTATATTTCGCCAAACGATTTGTACCACCCTGAAACTTTTTTTATCAGTTCCCTGTATGATCATAAATAGAAGTCTGATAATGCCATACCTGTGGGAGGTGGCGAATGTGAACAATATTTTTTCAAAATCCTAAGATTTTATTCGTAATTCGAGTTTTTTTTCAAGTATGGCGCCACTTTTTCCCTCTACTACAAGTATGGCAAATATAATAATGGTCACATTGTATCGTATAATTTCCAAAAATCGAAATGCCATACTGGTACAAATCGTCAAATATTTTTTTTTTTTTTTCACCTTTTAGCTCAAGTCATCCGCCCGATGGTTACAATCTGTAATAATTTTTTTTTAGGTGCAATTGCATCCAAATGACGAGAATACAATGATGCCATGATGTAAAAAATGATTTTACGTATTTTACAGTCGTATTTTAAAAACGTGTCAAATAAATAAGTATTTCAAGTATGGCAGCACTTTTCCCCCTACTAGAAGTATGGGATAAATAATAACGGTCACATTTTGTCAAATACTTTCCAATAATTCAAATGCAATACTGGTACAAATCGTTTGGCGAAATATAAAAAAAATTACTCCTTTGCAGTGGTATGGCGGCCATTGGGAACTGTCGGAAAAGTATGGCAAGGTGATTTTCGTGAATGGCTACTTGATGATGATTAGCTATGCAAAAATTAGCCTGGTACAAATGGTTGAATTGTTTTATTTAAATTAATGTATTCGCGTCGGTATGGCGGGCTGTAAGTCACACCCGAGAAGTATGGCATTCCGCTACCGCCTACTTCCTTTTTTTCCGACTATCTGAAAATACAAGCATTTTTGTGGAACAAATCGTTCGACACTCGTTATTTATCCGACGCGTTCGATTAACGCCCACGCGATTGGGCCGCCGGTGCGAGCGCTATGACCATCATTTTCCTTTTTGCCTTTACGTAATCAGACCCCTGACGAACCGCCATACTGGTACAAATGACCAAATATTTTGTGTCACTATCTCCCGGTCTATAGTAAAATATTTATACATTTTTTTGTGAGCTATGAAAATTAAAAACAATCTTTATACTTAAACAGTCTTTATACTTAATTAATCTTATACTTCAACGGTCACGCTCTTTAATAGAGATATATGATGACGGACTGATTTCCTTAAGGTCCTTAACCTAATAAAAATAAAAGAAAACGAATATAATTATAGTCACAAAAAAAAAATCTGACAAATGAATTTTGTCAGATTTTTTTGCTCCACTGCACACGGCATATATAGGATATAATAATTATTTAGGAGTAGTGGGGAGTATTTGCTTTGCCCAGGGTATTCACTTTGCCTGGCCTTCCCCTACTTATTTATTTTTATTTATTTATTTGTACATCACAACTACAAATATCATTTACAGACTGTGAAGTGCAATGGGCGGACTTATGGCTATTTAGCCATTTCTTCCAGACAACCCAAATATATATTTCCTACTATGAGTAACGATCGCTATCAGGTGTACATGATAACAACCGGGACCGACGGCTTAACGTGCTCTCCGAGGCACGGTGGGGAGACCCACAAGGACTGCACAAACACCCAGACCACGGTAAACATCTGTATGGCCAATACAAATGTTGTCGTGTGCGGGGATCGAACCCGCAACCGCTCGCGCAACAGCCAATCGCAATCCATTGCTGTGACCGCTGCGCCAACGCGGCTACTTGTAGATATTCCCGTACTACGATTGTCAAACGTTTATCGTCAGGTGTCTATGATAGCAAACGGGACCAATAGTTTTATGTACTCTCCGCGGTAGGGTTGGGAGAACCAAAAAGACAGAGACTGGGAGTAAATATTTGTATAAATACAAATATCCACTCCGAGCGGGAACCAAACCTGCTACCTGCTTATATGCCAACACCCACTACAACACTGGAGCGGTAGTATAATATTACTAGGTGCGAAGACTTCAGTAAGAAAAAAGGTAGAAAAGACAAATAACATAATCTTATAGGACGTTAGGAGTGGATAAAAAGATGTTTTAGCATCATCCGGTGCAATCCAGTTAGGGTGTTATCCTTTTTCTTAGTTGTTAGCAAGTACAGATGATACAGAAAGTCTTTTACTAATACATAATATATTATATTCAATTATTTGCTTGAATAAATTCTAATAATACAAAAATAGTATGAATGGCTTCACTAATCTACACATCCATTCTCTATACAAATAAATAAAATTGGAGTGTCTGTTTGTAATATTAAAATAACCGCTTTTTACTAAATGCATATGGATCTATACACGGTACATATACCAAAATAACATTTTTCATAATTTTTGTCTGTCTGTCTATCTGTCTATTTGTTCCGTCTAATCTCTGAAACGGCTAAACCGATTTTGACGGGACCTTCACTGGCAGATATCTGACGTAATAAGGAGTAACTTAGGCTACTTTTATTTTAGATTTTTTTATTTATAACTGTTCGAACTGGACAATAGTTTTTTTTTTAATTTAACACGGACGAAGTCGCGGGCACAGCTAGTGTGACTTATAATAAAAAACACATATATTCAATAAATTATTGCATTCGAGAAGACCCCTTTACCTAGAACAATACAACATATTAGTGATATTCGACGATACAAATAATGATGAAATATACCCTAACACAACGTTCCAATAGCGTGAAAATGCTGTTTCAATAGTCTGGAACGTGGGAAATATAGACAACAAACAAGCACAGAAGTTCAGATCTCGATAAACATTTTTATGTCTTTTTTTACGTGGGGAAAATCCATCATGGATACCCTCCGGCGCGGGGGCGCCAGCGGGTTATGTCAGACTCCTACTGACTAAAAACCACCACGTGTTGGCTGTCGTCCGCCTAGATAGGGCGAGATGGGGTCGCGCTACGTAGGTACATGTCATGTAGCAGGCCATTATCATTCAGTTGCGCATGTACTTCTTCTTTTTCTTCTTCTTAATCTTCTATGTCTTCAACTTTTTCTTCTTAGGGAATAAGGGGTCAACATCAAATTATTATTTGCTGACGATTAAATTATTTATTAAATTGAATTCATCATCATTTCAACCATAGCAATCAATCTGCATCGTGTCTTCTCAATTCTACTTGATATTTACGGAATCAATTGTACATCATTGGCACAAGTGAAAGCCATTAAACGTATCAATAAATCAAGCCATTTTTAACTGACTTCAAAAAAGGAAGAGGCTCTATCTCAAAAATTTTAGACGTTGTACCCATTTTGGTGAATATTTTTGTAACTGAAAGCCAGTGCTAGTCATGTGGTCCCATTTAAATTTGATCGAGATCTGATGAGAACTTTTTCTGTTATCTCTGACAATGCGTATTTATTTGACTATTTTTTTATCTACATATGTTGTATTGTACCATATAACTATATTTATTGGGTGCACCGACTTTGATGATTTTTTTTTTTAATTAAAAAATAGTGCTTATTTTGTGGTCTTATTTAAATTAAATTGAGATCTGTCTTATTTAAATTAAATTGAAATCTAATCTGACGTGTTTTTTGAGCTATCCGTAAAAATGCGTATTTAATTGACCGTTTTACTGACTACTTACGTCGTATTACTTATCGATATAATTTAAGACGGACTTTTCTGTCGTTTGCAACACAATAATTATATCAATCAATTGCTTAATCAAAATATTTATGACCACTATTCCATTACTAGTCTCTGTATAATCTATTTCATTAGTAAAATAGCTCACATAGTTTATGAGCTTAACGAGTACATACAAATTCTTTATCTTTTTAAAATTTGTTTACTTTTGGTTTCCTAATGTTAACGCGAATTTCACTCATTATAATGAAACAACTTTTTAGGACTCCCGTGACCATGGTTGCTGTAAAGTATCCGAAACGTCGGACATTTAAAAAACTTAATAAACCGTGATAAAATCCGAAAAAGTTGTTTCATTATAATTTGTATATAATTATTATTTTCATTACTACATTTTAAATCCGACTGTACGTCGCGGAATAATCCCTTTACGAACAAATAAGCCGCTGGATTAGGAAATGAAAAGGAAATGTTCGAAAAGGAACGGAGCCTAAGATCTTATGGATTTATTCAGAATGTTACAAAACAGCAAGAAATGATAGCTTAAGTCCTGCCGTCTTCCGTCTTTGTGAGATTTTTCTTGTATTACATTTAAATTTTGCGGGTAAAGATTGTGGTCTCTATATTTTTCCCCTCATTACTGTAATCTGCGGTGGAACGATTTAATAAAATAATGAGCAAGTTAGCAAGTTTGTATTATGTTCATGTATCATTAATACCTACACGGTCGCCTGTTTCTAAGGTAACATACATTTAAAAAAAAATACAATCGAATTGAGAACCTCGTCCTCTTTTGGAAGTCGGTTAAAAATTAATTTTAGGTCACATATTTTTTTATTTTAAATTCTAATACCTTACTAAAGACATACAGATTATACATATATAATATGTCTCTTTCTAGTTGAATGGTCAGACTGAACAGAAATAGTTGTCTATCAAATAAAATATAAACGGCATCTACAAGTATTTTAAGGAAATACATAAATAGTGACCATGCGCTGTTCATATCTATTAAAACTCAAGTACTAAACCATAATTTTTAAGCGTAAATAAATCGATACATTTTGGGAACTCGAACCGCTGTCCACATACACGATGAATAATGGTAAAACTTTAAATTAATTTTATAAACACTATAGCGATCTGAGTCCAACCCCTCTACTTAACAATGATAATATGAACTGTTTTATCCTCGTATCTCTTACAATCCCTCATCCCTTAAAGTTGTCTGCTGTAGACATTTTAACGTTTCTAGTAACCATTTTGATATTTCAACTGTATAGTAATAAACTGACAAGGTCTTACATGAGTTTGAACAACTACTATTCTGGTAAGAATACTGCGTACCTAAAAATAAAAAACCTCTGTGTGGTTTTATCAAACCACGGTAAACGTGAAACTTTTTTTCAAGAAACTGAAATGAAATAGTATAATGATAATGCACACCATTTATGCAAACTAAAGGTAACTAACATCAGCTGTATGTTATCATTAGTGTCTACTAGGTGGCCGACCGTTAAAACGACATGCGATACGCACACGAAAAAGTTTGCGACGATGTAATAAAAGTTTCACTTTAATAATAAATCTCTCATAATTCAAATTTAGTATCTACGGAGTAGTAGCCTCGGTGTATGTGTCTTATAACTATACTAATCCTCCTAGTCCTCGTGGTCCAGTTCCTGAATCACAAACTAATAAAAACGTTCAGACCACAACCAACTTTTATAAAGCACCACGCTTGCTGTGATCACTGCAACATACTGTCGTTGCATATTGTTTTATATTGTAAAATAATTATTTGAAAAAAAAATGAATATTATTTTTATTGGGTTACTAAAACTTTATATGTTTGTATGGGTGATGCCTTAAATTTATTTTAAAAAATATATATTTTCTCAAATTCACCATGACCGGTAAATATTATACTACAAGTAATAGCGAAAGTATGAAAACAATTTGAGAGGGTGTCATCGGATTCCGTGTAAAATGTGCACTTTTGCTATCTTTAATATTGCTTTTATGACGTTATGAATGCAGTTTAAATTTAAGTAAACAAAAAAATAAAACCATGTATCATTAGTAACAAAAACTGCAGTGAGATTCCAGCTGCAAGCAGCAACTACACAACTTTGAATATCGTAATAGCATCAGTAACAGTTTTTGGTCATAGTTATAATATAGTTAAATAACTGAACACAGTAACACACATTCAAATATCTAGACTGAACCAAGCATGTCGAGCCAAACTCTCAACGGATCAACTGAAATCAATACACAGGAGTTTCAAAGTCGTAATACATTGAAAATCGCTTTTCGTCTACCCTATAAACTCAAGACGATATATCAAAGTACAATCCTATAACAGTGGCGTAGCCACGCAGCAATTGGATTTAATATTGGGATTATACAGAAGATCCCAGCATCAAAAGTTTACTGGAGTGTTATCGTACTTCTCGAACTGATCATAGTCAGAGGTATTTCAGTAAAGTATTAAATAAATAGAAAAAATCAATTAAAATTAAACGACTTACAAAGTTGTCAGTAACTCCTACTTTCAGTCTGTTCTAAGAGATGTGCTGTGCGTAATGCGATGTTAAAATTGTTTGATCCAAGCAACATTTTTGTCATTGTTCTGGAGTGGAGACTGCGTCTTGGCAAATGCAGTGTGGGACGTCCTCCGGCCCGCTGGATTGGCCCGCTTGACCGTGAGATTCCCGGTGTAGGCTGAATGACGATTTCGGGAAACTGGGCTGTCTGGCGCGAACTTGTGGAGGCCTTTGTCCAGCAGTGGACTGCAAGAGGCTGAACTGACTAACTGATTGATTTTCATTCAACATTTCCTAGATAAACATTTATTTCCCTATACATCACTAATGAAGACATATTTAATTCCTATTCATTTTACATTTAACGAAAATTAGACTCACGTTATCAAAAGATACTTACGATAGGCTTGAAAATTTTTCATCTATATTTTCTTCAAGCTTCACATCAACACGAAAACATTTCACCCGTCCCATATCAGACCCGCATTTTACACTCGAAATGAGGACACTTTACTTACAATATTTTTATTTCCATTCCTCTGCTGTAAATCTCGATATGTACTTGAAGCTACATGACACATTTTAAATTGCGATAACGGAGTAATTTTGTTAATTTATGTTTAAACACGGCATATGAAAAATTTATACGACTATATTTTTTGACAAATGACAGAGAGACCTATATCGCTCAAATATGAATCAAAATGTTCGCATACAGCCTGTAACATCCCAAAGCTGGGCATAGCCCTGTTTCTCCAGATAGGAGAAGGATTGGAGCTTAATACACCACGCCGCTCCACTGCGGGTTGGCGGTTAACTAATGTTGATTACATTAAATTTAATACTAGTTGTACAATAAAATATATTGTATTCTTTATTGTACACAAGATTTTTTTTTAATACTTTACAAAAACAAGAAAAAGTACAAAAGGCGGCCTCATCGCATAAAGCAATTTCTTCTAGGCAACCTTCTTTGTATGGAAATTGAAAATAAGAATTTAGTAGGAATTAAGAATTTAGTTTTATAGAACTATAAACTAATTTAACTTATTAAATCTCAATAACTTAAAAAATATCGTATAGCAAAACTTACTCTTTACACTTCGTTAATCATGTTATTTGTTACTTTTATGCATAAAGTTAATATTCTGTCTTGTACATTATCTAATTAAATTTTAATATGTACTCGGAATAATATGTAATTTTACACAAATTTTCATTTCTATGCGGCCTAGCTGAAAAAAGTCTTAATCTTGTAGGAATATAAGTACTATATTTAATTTATATATTGCTCTAATTGTACCGATATCTACTTCTTCTTACAGACTTAAAACAATTGTGAAAAAAACTAAACAGACCTTCTTAGTCGTAACAATTAATTTAACTGGGGTAGGGCATAGCAGGCCTGCTCGAAATATGGAGCAGCCCGACTGGGGTAGTACCTCAACCTTACAGAAGATCACAACTAAATACTACTTCTTTCAAGTGTTGTGTTCATTTTGGTAAGTAAGGTGACCAGAGCTCCTGGGGGGGATTGAGGGTAGGGTCGGTAACGCGATTGTGATGCTTCTGTATTGCAGGCGTCTATAAACTACGGTCGCTTACCATCAGGTTTGCCGTACGCTTGTTTGCCGACCTATTTATATAAAATATATATAAATCTAGGTATATTTCATATTACTAATACGTAATTTTTACGAGGCTTATTAATCATTGTTATTTACTACTTTTACATTGATATTACTTTATTAAACGAAGCTTACAAAATATTTTGAATTCGAAAACGTAGAGCTTTTAAATTCTGATTGGAATAAATATTTGGCTTACATTTTTTTAAATAAAAAATTCAAATTTTCTTTATGAGATGACCATTTCCAAAATGAACGTTACCAAATCGCTTGTGATTATGTGATTTTATAAAAAAAATTCAATTTTCCCAAACAGTTGACGACACCTGACGCTGTCATTGCGTACATTCCACAAATCGAACCTCTCATATTTTGTTATGCTTCCCATTAAAATTTCTCGTATATTTCAAAAACATTAAATGTATTGAGGACTTTGCATTCCTCTGTTGAGAGCGTTTTATTTTAGTTTTGAAAATACTGTTTTTAACCTTAAAATATTACTTTTAAATAGCTAGAAATAAATCTACTATATCAGATGTCATACTTTAAAGGAAAAAAAACGAAAACCCGCTTTCGGTTTCTCCAAAATGTATATAATTATAATTATATTTGTGATTATAATCGATGTTCGAATAAAATATCATAAGAAAAAAAATTAGATAGCAATTTTTTGCAATCGAAATATTTATATTATCCTTTTTTTTGTTACAATTAATAATATAAACTGAAAATTATTTAAATTTATTTTTATATTCTTCCAAAACTCACTTCAATATGCAAAAGCCCCATCTTACGATGTTTATTAGCTTTCAAAATAATTTGAGACCCTTTCTAAATAACGTCGTTATAAAATTAATATTAAACTTTAATAACCGTCTATGTCAACGTAAAACGTTTGAGGGGTAGATATTACCGACTTAAGATATTACAAATACCACTACCCTATTACACTGAAGTCAAATATAAGTATGCACCGGCTTATATTAAAAGGTTCAGGATGAACATACATTATATAGGACAGTCTGATAAATTATTAGTTTTTCTCTTACTCACATTTATTTATGTATATGTAAAAAGTAGATAACTATATTCATCAGTCCTTTGTTTTACATTTAATTCTACTTTTAATAGTATAAATGCCAAAGTATTCGTTTATTATGCTTTAAAGCTATGCTATACTAAATATTATGCATTACTTATAGCTTTAAAGATTTAGCAAATATAAGCTTACGTATCCAAAAATTTACAGCGAAAAATGCTATGAAGTCGCAGTTGGAAGATTTGCATGAAATATTTATGTGTACATAAACTTCCTTACAAATGCGATTCTGAATACAAAAATTTATTTTAAAATTAAATTTAACTGTCATAAATAGGTCAATTATTGCAAAGTATTTTTGAAGTGAAACTTCTTTAGGCGCATGAGGGGTAAAATTTGAGTGACCGGTAACGCGGCAGTGTCATGACGTTCAGCACTTGGATGGGTGACAATTAGTTTTTTTTTTTGTATTTCAAATTCGTTACTTTTTATTTAGTTTTTTTTAATTACTTTTTTTTTAATTAGTTTGCCAAAGAAGTTTCATTTCAGACATGTATACTTTGTACGCACGCAAATTTTTATATTTTTTAATTATTTTTTTACTTGGAATCAGTCATAAACTAAACTAAAATTAACTAACTAAACTAAACTAAAAAATACAATTAAATTAATTAATTAATCAATTAAAATTAATTCATCGATATTAATTCTCCATTATAACTAAAATTTACTCTTTAAAAATAAAAAAGCATAAATTCTATTCGACCATCACTGCAAACTCATTTCACCGGGTAGTACAAGCAATTACAATTTTATTAATTCACAAAGCATTGTCAGTCTACGGTTTTCAAGGGTTCACCTGTTATATAATTAGCGCTAAATTATTTGAAACTTCAGTACACTCAGTAACAAGTTATGCTGTAACATGAATCAAGTAATGAAATCTTGAATTTAATACGAAATTTATAATTCGTTCGGAGAGAGTTGAGACGTTAAAATTTACGCAAGATATTGATTTAAGTACTGTAATTACAAAATTTTAGATTGCTTGATAAATAAAATATGATTATAAATAAAGATTAATATGAGTTCTTGTGAAAAACTGCTTCTTTTTATTGTGCTTATACTAATTATATAGAGTAAGTACAACGATTACTCTTACAAATATTAGTTTGTATAAAATAATATGGGTCTGGATACACACATAATACACGAACACAATTAGTGCCCAGACCGTGGAAAACACTTGTATGACTTATACAAATGTTTGCTATGTGCGGGTAACGCACCCGCGACCAGTGTTGTGACCGCTGCACCAACGCGTCATAAGTAATAAGTTTGTGTGTAAGAGAAATATTAATTTTATGAGCTACTCAGATATTTATATGGTTTTATATATATTGATATCTGACGGACGCAACGAAATTTTTTTTTAAGTTTTACTAGTAAATAATGCAATACCTTTTCCTCTAGATTGAAATTCCAAAATTAATAAAAAATAATTATAATAACAGATATATAATATTCGATTATCGTACTCGTACCTTTACCTATGTGAAATTTCAAACAATATCTTAAAAATTGGACCGTTAGATATATATATGATGATAAATATTTTAATTAAAAAATAAAACCCACTAACCTAACACTAAATAAATTAATATCGTGTAACATATAAATTAAAATGTTGCTACAAATTCCACATAAAAATCTAAGTGTGTTAATGTTTCTGTAACTACTCTATGACAAGTAAAGTACCTACTTACTTTTAGTTTAGTAGTTGCACATATTCCCCCCTACAGTTTCACCTAAAGTTACACCTAATACCAGTTACACCTAATAACATTGGAGCTTAAACCACATATCATGGGTAGTAATTACATGTACCTATAGATATTAAACGACTGGTAATACTTTAACATTACCCCCGCACGATGCGCAGTCCACTGCTGGACATAGGCCTTCACAAGTCGCTCCAAAAATGGCCTGAACTCATGTGTTTTGCCCATAGTCACAGAGTCACGATTTCTCCCCATTTATTTTAATATGTATGTCATGTCTGTCTTTTAACTCATAGAGTAATATTTTATAATACAAATAGATCTTGAAAAGTCACATGTTGGAAAATTATTTTCGAATTAATTTCTGACTATTTAAATTCAATTATTAATAATTATATAAATTTAATTTATATATTCAATTAAGTTTTACAACTTTTGCATGAATCTACAAAGAGGTTGTTATTTTTGTGTTTATTTTTTAGGGTAGAATAATGATGTGGATTACAGAATATAAAGATATTTAATTACACTTGTAAAAATGTCTAAACAAACTAATATTTATCTAGTTCTAGGTAACTAACATTTGTTGTACAAATGACTTAAGACAGTACCCATAACATGTGGAACAGCCTGTTTCATTAAGACAATGGGTTTAAATTGCAGTGGTTAGACAGATGGACGGAAAATATCTTGGTCGGTGTCATGAGATTATAGCGTTTTAATTTTCCTACACTTAAGATTTGTATGTATAACAACCAAGTAACCGTATATAATATGTAGTATCTTTACAGACTGCTGCCTTCATGCGTGCCACTGAGCAAAGCCAAGTCCTCCATGTGAATGAAAATGACTGGATTCCAATACACCTGGCAGTTCCAGAGCAATGTGGCAGATTGTTATATTTTTAATTTACCAGTAGGTAGTAACAATTGCCACAAGCAAAAAATAATCGAAGTTGTCTAAAATTATCTATCGTGGATCGGATTTTTCTGAATAAATTAAAATAACTGTTTTAATTACCACTTTTGAAACACTTGTAAATTAAGAAAAAATGTAAGCCTATAAAATTATGCTTTCCACAATTCATTATGATTAATTTAGTAGTTTTTGTAAATAATTAATAATTTTCCTATAATTTCTTAAAAACGCTTATCTGCAAACACACCTATATATATAAATCTGAAAAGTTTGTTTGTTTGTTTAAGTGCGTTTATTTCAGGAACACTGGTTCAAATTGAAAAACCTTTTTGTGTTTGATAGTCCATTTCCGAGGAAAGCTATAGGCTATATAACAACACGGGTGAAACCGCGGGTCATAGCTAGTCGTATATAACACTACTATATCTACTTGCAAGCTCAATAATGTTATCTTCGAATTAAACTAAATATCCTTAGCCATAATCCTGCAGGACGTTAAACCAAATGTTTAATATTATTTAGATTTGGCACGTCGCCATATTAGGTGTTTAGTATTAGCGTAAAGTTTAATGGCATAATAGAAGGACATAACTTCGAAATATGTAATAATAATCTCATGATCATAAATGACGGTATGTGGACTTAATTACGCTACAAATTTTTAAAATTTGCTTATTGAAATAAATAATTCATTTACTTAATATTTGTCAAATTCCACATTCATAAAAAACAAGTGTGCTTTAGACCATACGACTGAAGTAGAACTTCTTTAATTGCCCCTACAGTAATATATGAAACATAACTCTCTCTTTTTCTATCTTCACTAACTTATATCTCTCAACTTACGTTCACTTCACATAATCACACTTTTCGCAAAGCTGTCGTCACGTATTCACCAGCGTATTCCCGAAGTTAAGCGTGCGTAAAAAAGTTTTACTTCAACATACTTCACAAACAATTAAAGAAACGCTGCATCCCCATTCTTAAGCAGCGGGACAAGAGATAGACGAGCAAACAGAGGCATAGTTAATTCCCGACCACGGAAATAACGCGCATTAGTCAACTGCAGTCGGCCTGTGTAATGAAGCTTCATATCTATACGTTTCCAATTATTTAGATTACGTTCGAACGGAACAAAGAACGAATGGTTAGATTTGTAGCTCTTGAGCGATTTAATTAAAATGCTTGTTAGTGAACAATGGACTGTCGATTGAGTTTCATTTTTTTTTTCGTATCAATTATTGTTTATAGTATTTTTTATATTTCAATAACAAGTAGGCAAACTTAAAATACGGAATATAATATTTTAATCTAAATATTATACCGCCTGAAAGCGGACTCATTACTCTATTAACGTTTTATACACATATGTATCACGGGAGACCCGTGAAGCATAGCTTGTATAAAATATGAATGGAAACAAAGCACCGTATAAAATTACTAACAAAACTAAATGACCAAAGTTCAGTATTAGCGTTAATGGGACCAAAATTTTTTTGTAACATGTCCATTACAATAAAACATCGTGAATAGTTAATATTCTACTGGCAATTAGTAATCCTCTGTTTTTCGAATTAATTGAACACAGCAGTACTCGCGACTTCGTCCGCGTGGAATAGTGATTCTTTAAATTGGCATAACTTTTTTATTTATGAACCGATTGATATGAATCAAACACTAAATTTTAAACAAGGCTTGCCACAATATATTAGTGAAAATCACATATAAATCGGATGAGCCGTTTCTGAGAATAGCGTGCATAAACGCACAGACAAACAGACAAAAATTCTGACAATCATTGTTTTGGGTGCTATCTGCGTTGATAAAGGTCCCAATAATATTATTTCTCATTTATCTTAAATGTACAGACAGTGACCTGTTACATTTTTATTATATGTATTGATGATTTTCAAAGTTATTGCTTCATATTGTCGCTTTTATAATATTATTTGAAATATAGTTTTATGAAGACGACGAAAGCTATAAAATAATACAGCAACAATAAAATTGTACTTTATTCGTAACATTCATTTAAGTGTTAGGTACTCGTACTTAAAAAAATTGCGTTAGGTTTATAACAAAAACTAAAGAATATTTAAAAAAAACGCGAAGCTGAATAAAATTATACAAGCAATCAACATTGAAAGACAATATTAACATTTACATTAATAAAGATATGAATAAATTGAAAATCTCAGTTTTGTATAAAGTGATGTATTTTTGTATAAAGTGACGACTGGAGTTTACTCCTTCAGATCGACTGTCTAAATATGTACAAATAAACGAATCAAATAACGCTATTTATATAGATGGCGTTACGAGAAAGGTAACGAGGTCATTCGTTCAGTAGATTTCACTCCTCATATTTTTTTCACTGACGCCGCGTTGGCGCAGCGGTCAGAGCACTGGATTGCGATTGGCTGTTAAATAATGAAATAGCTAACGCTATTTACAGCGCTGTGTGTGTGTCTATATGTGATCATCACTTACCGTGTAATATTTACACTTCACTAATTAAATCTTGACGCCGCGTTGGCGCATCGGTCACAGCACTGGATTGCGATTGGCTGTTGCGCGGGCGGTTGCGGGTTCGATCCCCGCACACGACAACATTTGTATTGGCCATACAGATGTTTGCAGTGGTCTGGGTGTTTATGCAGTCCTTGTGGGTCTCCCCACCGTGCCTCGGAGAGCACGTTAAGTCGTCGGTCCCGGTTGATATCATGTATACCTGATAGCGATCGTTACTCATAGTAGGGAATATATCCACCAACCCGCATTGGAGCAGCGTGGTGGATTAAGCTCCGATCCTTCTCCTACATGGGGAAGAGGCCTATGCCCAACAGTGGGATATTACAGGCTGAATCGTGTATCGTATCATTTTTTTCATACCGGGGGGCTTATATGAAAATCAATGCTTGAGGAGTAAACTCCAAAAAGTGGCAAATAAGCTTATGATAGGTACCTACCTACGGCTGATGGTAAGTGGTTAGGTACCAAAGTCTATGAACGCCTACAAAATCACGGTCATTGCAAGCGCGTTGCCGACTCCACTCCTGACTATCCCCAAGAGATCTGACTACCTTAATCACCACAGGAATACAACATTACCTGAAACATTACTTTATATAACGAACAAAGGCCACTTTCGTTAAGATGATTTGTTTGATTGTGTTGATTTGATTTATTTTTATTTTTAACTAGCTGCCCGGACAGACTTCGTTCTGTCTATGTTTATTTTTATTTTTTTAAATTATAAAAACCTTCCGTGGGATTTTTAAGGAACATACTAAAAAAAAATTAGCCGAATCGGTCGAGCCATTCTCGAGTTATGCGCTAAGCAACATTCATTTTTATTATATAGATAGGTACTAGCTGACCCCGCAAACGTTGTTTTGCCATATATGTTATTGGAACTGGAATTTCGTAAAATCCGTTCTTAGCTGACCTCTACCGGCGAAAGGAATATTCCTACCAAATCTCAAGTCTCTACGCCTTATGGTTCCAGAGATATCGTGTTGAGTCAATATATGGGTGGAAATCTCTTTTATATATATATAGATAAATAATTAGATTTTCATTAAGCTCTTCAATATCAACTTCTGTAGACTGTAATTTATATTATAAATCCTTACAACACGAACTCCTACATGGCAAACAATATAAACATAGCAGCAGCCTTAAGTTTCCCAAAAAAGAATATTCCGTCAAATAGACTGACCCTTATCATCGTGTCATAACTGTAAAAAACTGATCGTAGAACTCTCAAATCTATAGCCTTCCTTGTAAGTTTACGAACTAAATCTAATCAAACTATGTTAGGACTTTGAATAAGTTTGTATATCTGAAACTAATTTGAATATCAGTAATATGTTTATGTAAGAAATTAATATTGACTATACAGCGTGCAAATTCGACTAGTTCAATTATGTTAGTCCTTTTTAAGTGGACTAGTTCAATTATGGTTTTGTTTCTATTAATAATATTATTGTAATTGGCTTATTATAAAAATTATAGTAAAATAAATTTTAGTAGAATTATTCAATTAAAGAAATTTCTTTATGTACATAATATCGTTTAGCGCGTTCGGAGCGTAGTCTCCTTCTGCTTTTATATAAAGTGATTAATTGATTGATTCAGCCAGTAGCATCCCACAGCTGGGCAAAGCCCTCTTTATCTATACACTAGCTTCTGCGCGCGACTTCGTCGGCGTGGACTCCGCTCCTATTGGTCTTAGCGTGATGACACATAGCCTATAGCTTTCCTCGATAAATAGGCTATCTAACACTGAAAGAATTTTTCAAATCGGCCCAGTAGTTCTAGAGATTACCGCGTTCAAACAAACAAACAAACAAACAAACAAACAAACAAACAAACAAACTCTTCAGCTTTATATATTAGTATAGATGAAAAGGATAGCTTAGTCCAACATGCAGCTCTACTTCGGATCTATGGCGGATACTGCAGTTTGTCGGATACTGTGTATACTCCGTTTTTTTTCGGTACGGACTAAATTGACATAAGCTGTGTTGCTAGTTTTTTGCGAATCATTAATAGTGATGTGCCACTACCGTAACTTTACGTAATTTACAATCTAGTATCGTTTTTCAGTAATAATTACAAAAATCTTTGTCTTTAAAATTTTAGAATGTGGCGACAACCGTAATGTACCTATAGGCATACCTATATAATGTATGTATCTGTATGGCTAATGTATAGATTTATGATAAATGAAAAACACTTATTTTTTAAAGTATTTATTAATCTTAGAAACCACATGCAAATTGAAATGAAATGAAATGAAAACATTTATTTCGCCTTAAGGTAATACACAACACACTTAACGAAAGTAAAATAAATGTCATTTACAAAAAAAAATAAAAAAATCTAAACAATAATAAAAGAAAGTTAAGGTAGCAAAATATCAAATACTCACACAATAAAATAATTTTTTTTTTAATCTTAACATTCGGTACATTACAAACTTGGGTAATGTACCTAGTGTTATAAGTAGGGCTCGACGATTTTCGGTCTCGAATGTGTTCTCTACATCGATTATTATATATAGATTTGGAAAAACTAATTTTTATTTTCTATATTTTTCCATATTTCATGGGTAAGTCCATATTTTACAAAAAAATATCACAATCATGCATATTTTCGATTTTTATATCATAGAACATGAATTAGGTAGTTCACAAAAATTGATATAATTTTACGTGTTTGCATTCACGCCACCACACGGACGCGCGTGTTTCATTTCTCTCGCGTATTATTCGTCGGAATTTGATTTTTGAACTAAAAAACTAACTTCATTTATTCCACATTATCTGATGCCGCGCCGCCGATCAAATCAATCGAATGAAAACCTGAAGATTATTGAAGAAATAGAAAAAAAAAAGTTTCTGAGGCAGAAAGCGGCGTTGTTGAAATAGCTAAACAAAAACTAAAAAATTTGATACCCTAAAAACAATTAAAAAAGTTCTGTGCGTACTGAGTTTTGAGGGTACTGTAGATACGTGCCTTATGCAAATACGGAACTAGGCGTCTTTAAGTACGCTCACATTATATCAGGTTTTTTTAAGGTCGACCTATTACCCCAGTAGGGCTGCTGCATATTTTGAGCAGGAAATTTCCTGCTGTGCCCTACCTTACTTATTTACCTTTATTGTGACATGGAAAGATCTTTCAGCCAATAAAAGGCTGTATTTAGACCAAATCGACAGTTTTAATTTCGATAATTTAAAAAAGCGTGTGTTAATAAGACAGATTTAGTGGAAGATGAATATAACTTCATTTTTTTATTTGAACATACATAAACATTTTGCTATCTTTTTACAAGTTTTTTAATGCATCTGTATTGCTGCAGTAATTTTTCACAATAAACTATGTTTAATATGAAAGACATTCTTATTTTATGCTCCATATTTTTTCCATATTTTACATTTTTTGGTCCATATCATATGTACATATTTTGAATTTTTTAATACATATTTATCCGAGCCCTAGTTATAAGCAACCTTAAGTTAGTCAAAATGTTAAAATATTAAATTATTCAAAATTTCTGTCTCGCTAGACTATTTTATCCTCGGCTTTATTAAATATTAATAAATATTTTTTTTATCTGTGATGCTCCATAGTTACCATGATTTTTAAAAGATTCGTCTATTGTCAAATAAAAATAAAATTATGTGGTAAAAGTAAAAAGTTACGATTCATAAAACCGGTATTGTATTCCTAAAACCGGTATACAACACTATTACAAAAAAGCTGGTATCATTATTTCGAAAATTGACATTTGCATGTGTCAATTTAGTCCGCACCGAAAAAAAACAGGGTATAGTGGACGAATGTTGCGATGTCACTTAGGGAAACTTGATTTGAATTTTTTCGAACAAATCTAATAGACCAGTGTATTAAATATCAAAACTCAACGAGTATAACAAGTTACAAGTTTGTTAATGATATGAAATATCAAAATTTAATTTAATTTTAAGTTAAGTAAAATAAGTTACATTGTTAAATTAAAAACAGAACTTTAGACACGAGAATGACACAAATTGTTATGAAATTAACAAAAGAAATTACTCACATATAACTAGTGCCTTCACAAAGACTCCTGACTGCTGAGTGTATTCCTTTGTAAATTTTGATTTTACATGTAGGTACTGGAGCTAAGTAGTTCGAGAGCTAGTTAAAAAAATACTGTATGTATCTTAAGCTTTTATTTATAACAAAAAATATATAAAGTACCATATTTATCGTTGACTGGTATATGTATATCTATATATATAAAAGAGTTACCCACCCATTGACTCATCACGATATCTCTGGAACCATAAGGCGTAGAGACTTGAATTTTGGTAGGAATATTCCTTTCGCCGAGTAGAGGTCAGCTAAGAACGGGTTTTACGATATTCCACCCCTAAGGGGGTTAAACGGGGGTTGGAAGTTTGTATGAAAGTCCTATGTTTTTGAAGTAAGAGACTTGAAATTCAAAATGTATGCTCTATAGATGCTGTGGAGGTGTACTAATAATGTATTTTTAGAAATCAACCCTTTTTGGGGCTGAAACGGGGGGTGGTAGTTTTATGTGAGCGAGATGAAAACTTAAGTATCTGTAAGTATATTATTTGCATCACAAAAATAATTAACGCCCAACGAAGTGGGCACGGGTCGGCTAGTTTATGTATATACGTAAATTCATAGGTCGATATATTTACATATTGTATATACAGGTGTCCCGTAATGAATAGATAATCCTGAACGTGCGTGTGCGGAGGGGCAGGTGGGTTACAAAACCAATTTTTTTTTTAAATCTCAAACAGTTCGCAATCTATGCCATTTTTGTAAAACTTAGAAAAATCTATAGCTATTTTTTTAAGTTGTTGGCCGCCACAACTCCCATACATTTTTTTTACACCACAGGTGCTCAAACTAAGCAGTTAAGTAAATTTCAAAATTAAAATTTAAGTTTAGCAACTTCTTGTAAACTACTATTCATAGTAGTTGAGTTTTTTGAAGCATAATTAAGAAACAGTATTATTGGGGAACACTTTAAAGAAAAAAATCCGATCTAGGCCTCAAATAGCGGACGTGGTGCCCACAAATGTGAGAAAAACTGGGATTTTTCCCCCTCCGCACACGCACGTTTAGGATTATCCATTCATTACGGGACATCCTGTAAATAAATGTATTTTTGATATTCCAGTTCGTTTAATAGTTGTACATATATTTATTTATTTTTAATATTTTTAATAGTCATGTTCAGTTATAATAATAAAAATAATAACAATAACAAGTGCTTCTAATTGCACAAAAAAATTTTTTTTTTTTTGCAATTGCAATAAAAAAAATTTTTCCTTAATTTTAATTTCATGATCCATACAACGTTGTTCAACATATAAAAAAAACATGTGTGTGTACTTATGTACGCATGTAAGAAGCTATATACTTCATTGGCTAGCTACTTTACTTCACGTTGCTAACTTCTTCTTCTTCTTCTAGCTAACTTCAGGGTGACGGATTTTAAGTGACGATGCGCGTGGCATCGTAAAAATTTACTCTCATCATTTTCCCCTAACGCGCCAAAAGAAGTTTGCCTTCAAAAATTTCAACATTTTTTTTCGTTAATTTTAATTTCACGAGTCATACAATAGGCTCTCGGACTACATGTTACGTGTACCGAGAGTTATAATATAGGAAAGTGGACTCGCGGGTAGCATTTTTAAAATGTTTCAACTTTTTCGCGTTCATTAAATCATTGTTATCCTGTCTAGTTTTTGTGCGCTCTCATAAAACTATTCTCATTTTAGAGTAAAAACATTCAGTACAAATTTTTTGTGTAAATTACTTTCATTTTTTAAGGTAACGTCTTTTAATTAAAATTAAGTACCAGCAATATAAAGCATTTAAACTTTTTATTGTTTTTTATACAACAGTTATTAATATGAGTTATGATAATGATATCCGCTGTAACACTAACAAGCATTAAGTTGCTTATATTAAGAATAATTGACCGTACGTATATGTTAATTTTTTTTATATATTTTTTAAAATTTAGTTTTCGAATAATTTGACGACGCGTTCGCATCCCGATTATGGTAAGCATTTGTATGGGCCATAATGATGATTGACTGTATTGATTGATTGTATTATGATAACTGGCTGTGAAAAACTTAGATTAACTACAAGCAAACCCACGGAAAATATACCAAATAAAAAAAAAAATAAAAAATGATGTTTGCCGTGGTCCAGACTTATTTTAGTGTGTTGTATTTATTTTGAACCCCCGACATAGGAATAAATCTTAAAGTAGCCTGTTAATTATAAGGGATATTTTTTCTGATAATAAACTTTTGTATTTACTGTATACGGTGTAATTTTATTTAAAGCTAAAAATTGCAGCAAAGCAACTCTTCAAGCTTCAATCATACCTAATGGAAAATGAAAATGAAGGTGAAGGGCAAGCTGGCTTGATTAAAAAATGTCTCTCTTTACCTTTACTGTATTATTTCGCCAGAAATGACAGTACTTTACTCGAAAAGTAGAAACAACCCATTGTGCTAAATCTGGAAATATCCACAGAAAAGGTCTCTTCCCTTGTTAAGGGAAAGGTTTGAAGTTTAATCCACTTCGCTGCTACAATAGGGATTGACAGACAAACATTTCTTAACATTTCACTCTATATATGTATTATGTACTCGTATGTAAGTTTCCTTACTAAGCACGAAATTTTTAGCGTTAGGTCGTAAAAAGATTTAAATTTACTAAATTCAGTTTTAAACCTGCAATATCAATAATTAAATTTGGGCTCACGGCTTCGCCTGTTTAATTGTATGGTTACGCACTGTTTTTGCTCACAATAAGAGATAACCTATCTCACTCACTAATTACGTATAATTATAATGTTAAAAGAATTATAAAAATCGATCAACTAGTTTTTGAGTTCATCCATTCAGTCAGTAAGGCATATCGCAGTCCGCTGCTGGACATAGGCCTCCCCAAGTTTGCGCCAAACATTCCGGTTTTCCGCAATCCTCGCTCAGCCTATACCGGCAATCTTGCCCGGGTGACACGCAACGATAAATTGTAACAATTTATTGAACGATTTATCGCTCCAACAAATCCAAAAGAGTCACTCTAACGCCAGTCCCAATACATCGTTACAATCTCCCGTCTACACGCAACGATAAATTGGAACAATCTGGATGGTTCGATAAATTGTCGATAATTCGTGCGATAAATCGTTCAATAAATTTTTACAATTTATCGTTGCGTGTCACCCGGGCTTTAGGTAGATCGTTGGTCCAGCGGGCCGAAGTGCGTCCCAAACACGCCCTACGTCCTACACGCGGTCTCCACTCCAAGAAACGCCTGCTCCATTGGACATCGGTCATTCATTAAGAGTGTTCAAAAGTACGAATTTTGAGTCTTTATAATATTAGTATATATTCAAAAAATGATAAAAAAAACTTGTACTGTTCATGAAACTAGTCAGATTACTATATTATTCTATACTTTAAAGTTTAAACCATTAGGGTCTACACTTTAACTCTTTAAAGTCAAGTGTTTATTAAAAACATCAATTAACTCTTCATTATAAAAATAATACTTTACAAGTTACTTATTTACATTAATATTTTTAAAATTTCTTAAAATAAATTAACAAACGAAAACATAATTGAATTATTTGACAAACGAAGCCAAAATCAATGCGATGTAGAATCCTAGAGCTGCAGCTATGTTTCCAATCGAGGCAACACAACGGCTTTGAGGTCAAAATCTCTTTGATCGTAAATGACATCGTATGTATAAACATCTGAAAACAACGGGAATCGAAGCAAACGCGACATAAAGATGTCGTGTTGATATAGATTGAGATAGTAATATATTCTTACATGTAAATACCACAACCCGTCTGGTTTACTGTTGCGCGTAATCGATTTAAACGCTGGCGGTATCAGGTTTGAATTGTACAAATATTTGTATCTGGTTTGGGTGTTTAAGCGGGATCAATAGCTTTACGTGCTCCCTACTGTGTTCCAGAAAACACGTTAGTCTGTTGATCCCGGTTATTAATAAAAATATAATAGTAATCGATACTAGTGTTAGGGAATATATCCGCCAAGCTGTAGTGAAGCAACGTGATTGAATAAACTCTAATCCTTTTCCTATAAAGGAAAAACAACTAGCTAAAAACCAGCCAGATGTACCACACATTACAGGATGCATGTAAGATACGTGAAAATATATTGAAGTTTGTACGTAGAATAATATTTGTAATATTTTAGGTTAAGGTGAAACAATAATAGTATAACTATTAATTCTACCTTCAAATTTAAATTGACCTTTATCTTAATCACACTTGAACTTATATAGATCAGATCTCATTCTTGTCTCCTCCACCCTATATTTTAGTGGTGAAATCAGCCGTACTTCACTGACACAACTGAAAATTATTGAACCTACGAAATAATATAAAGTTTAAAAACCAAATAAGATAATTTTAGTACAAATTAGGTCCGTCTGGAAAGCATTAATGCTAGTAGAATTTCCCTTTTGATTTGTAATTTATATTACCAAAGTAATTGGAGTTATTATGAAAATATTTATCTAAAAAGTTTATATACGAGTATACAATAGAATAAAACAAATTATTTGCTTAACCTTTGGTAATAAAATGCTTTCTATTTTAAAGTGTAGGTAATCAAACTAAAGGTCAAAAATTATAGTATATACTTCAATATTTCGATAATCAGAAGCACATCGTTTTAATCCAAAGTAAACTTTTGTGTGGGTTTAAATTTTACCCAACAAGACAGCTCGACCCTTAACAAAATTAACCCAATTATTCGAACAAGATAATTTAGAAATAATTCGTTTTGTTTTACAAATTGTTACAATTTAATACGGTGCGGAATCAGTTATCTGTTTCATAAACATCAATTACCAAATATTACCAAAAATTACCTAACATTATCAAATTATTTAATCGAATACCAGAATTAAATGGAATCGACTAATTTAGAGCAGGTTTACGTTGCAGTAATATGAAAGAATTTAAAAACAAGTCATATCAATAAAATATATAGGAGGAGCAACGTTAATTATTTCTATAGTGCCTACATGTGTCTATGTAAAACGAGATAGTCCATAGAATCAGCAAGTTGAAGTGGTAATCTGGCTGGTCACACGTGTCGCAGGACCGATGGGCGCTGAGGGCTGAGGCAGACGTCTGTCAGTCGTCAGTCCTGGAGTGACGGCCGCGTGTTGACAAACATAGTGTGTCCTCTGGCTCACTGGGCTGGATGGATGGATAATGAATGAGGATTGTGAAGAACCGGGATGTTTGAAAGCCCTATGAACTTCTGTGGGCTGTGATAGACTGAAGCGGAGCGAATATAAAAAACCTTGTTGTTTTATGTACATAATTAAACAAATTAACTAGTTTATTGATTATCCAAATAACTAGTCTATAATTATAATTAGCCTAGTTAATGAAGTTTCAACTGTAATTAAAATTATAAATTAATAATTGATAATTATGATAATCATTTAATTGTCTTAATTGCAAATGCAAGTAAAGAAAATTGCACTAAATTTGTCACAATTACATAAAAATAAAACACGATGTTGTATGTCAGTAATGTTCATGGGTATCTACCAGATGTGTTAAGTAAATACAGGTACAAAGTTTTTGCTTCACGTATTAATATATAAATAATTTGTATTATACAGATGATTCTCATGTAAAATATAAATAATGTTATTTTACGTTCTACGTTTCGTATGGGCAAGACCTTTTATAAATCATGTCTTCGTATCTCACTTTAGTATCAGGTAGGCTTTAAATATTACCAAAGAATAGAACAATTTTGTTTAAATTAGCGGTTAATGCTGATGATGTGAAAAAAAATACGTATATCGCAAAACCAATTCAATGAGTATTGAATATGAATTTGCAATTGCAGCTGATAGTAATAATCTGATTGACGGATGAGCTGACAATTGATTTAGTACCTACGTTGTCATATTGATGGACATAATTTGAGCGTCAGCTATATTACGTCAAAATTGAATTTGACATTTACTCGTAAACCTCACCGCATATTGCGAGATTTTAGTGTCAAAATTTTTGACAGATTTTTGACAGTAATAAACGTATACTGCAATTCGTAGCTCAACGAATTAAACTCAAGGTTTTTTTTTTTTTTTAACAGAAGAAGCCTATGCCCAGTTAGTATACTGCAATTCGTAGCTCAACGAATTAAACTCAAGGTTTTTTTTTTTTTAACAGAAGAAGCCTATGCCCAGTTAGGGAGTAGGAGAATAACAAACTATCAAACAGTTAAACTTTATACGTCTGATCTTTTGGGTAAGATAAATATTTATATAGCGTCGGATTTTCATCTAGGAGGCGTTTAACTCGAACATATGATACGGAAAAAAATTGAATATACGTGCCACGTGTTATCAGAACCTTTTATTTATATTGATAGTGATAATCACAGCCAAATATATACCTATATAATTCTGCCCTCAAGGAGTGCTGTGTTTAGTTCCCTAAGTGAGTCAGCTACACAGAGCTCTTGAGGACGCGCTTTGCTGCAGCTCCTGATGTTTGCAGACGTCCATAGACTATACCTCTACTATTACTACGGTAACTACTTGCCATCAGGCGTAATTTACGCTTGTTTACCACCCTAGTAGTAAAATAATAAAATAAGCAATATTTCTGATTAGTGCAGTGAAATAAAAAAAAACTATATTTCTAACTTGCGCGTAACAAAAACTATTGATACGCATTTGATAAATAATTCATAATTTGCGTAGTAGGTCGATGTAAATATATGCGTTAACGATAATATACAGTCAATATTTACTACATTCGATAACATTAACTTTGTTGTTTTGATTAATTTTTTATTTCAGTCGTTGTAAATTTTCATCGCGATTTCTTTCTTTTTTCCATTTTTGATATTTTCTATAAAATGCGTAATTTTAATAATCGATCAAGAAATGATAGTAAATTTCAAAGAAATTAGTCTGTATAGGTATATCTCACTGCCTAAGAATAGAGATCTATAGATTATTTTTTTAACTTAACACGTAACACCGACGGCTTTACGGAAGAAACACTTAAATCAGAAACAAATTAATATTTGTACGATTACTAATATCCGCTCTAAGCATACTTGAACCTGCGACCGACAGTGTTGCTGCAACTCTCGACACCACTATACTAAAAGTAAAAAGAAGAAAGACTAAAGCAACATTGTTATTTTTTTATTAATTTTATCCAGTTGCACATTTATAATATTGCTTATTATCGTAGCATCGTTTCGTTGAAATGAAAACAACAAAAAGAAAAGCAATCACAATTGCTAACCCGTGGCGAAACTATCGTTTCGAAAGTGTAAAAATGTTGCAAAATAATAATCCTAAAACAGAACATTAAGGCCTTACAATACAACGATACGAACAAAGGCCATAATCAAAGTCTAAATAAACAAAGTACCAAATAAAAAGTAAAATAAGAAAATGTACCTGTAGGCTGCCATTAAAGCTAATAGGGTAATTTCTACAGGACAGTCTCGAGCACATAATAATCGTAAAAAAATGTATCTCATACCCCGAAACTTTATCGAGCCTTTCGACTAAAACGCGTTTTATTGTTTCTTCAAAGTAATAATTTGAAAGAGATATTATCGAGGAAATTAATCCATAAAGTTAAATGGAAACTGGAAAGTTGAGCTTATGGGAAAATAGTCTTCGGAATTTCTTCCCACTTAACATAGATTGCTCACAGACCTCAATATGAATTTAACTGAAATGAACTTTCTGCTACGCTAGACGTTCCGCGCGATGCTACATTAATTATTATATTTTAATTGTTACTTCTTTACTGTTTCGTATCGTTTTTAAATGCAGACAGAATATTAAAAATTGAAATGAGCTATAAGCCAAACAGATACTGAGCTTCAATCAAATATTTTTCCTGAATTTGAAACAGATAATAATTTTTTTTTATTAAATAATAAACTTAAACTATTTTACCGATATAATATTTATTTTTATACAAAAGTATAAACTAGCTACTAAATATAATAATATTTTTATTTCTCTTTCATCCGTTATCCCGATACTCAGACGTTATTGTAACAGCACTACTCAGCAGTATCATGAAACGTTAAATACACACAAAAAAAAACAACAAAAAGATTTTCTATTGAATCCCATGGCGAATATATTTTTATCATCCACTTTTTCGCCATTGTTTTCTTTCTTATTTCTTAAGTCCTCAGAGGGTTTATTTTATTTAAGAATTTTGTTTGCTTCTCAATTACTTAAACTGTATAAAAATAATATCTCAGGAAAACTAATAATATTTCTTGGATTTAGGGTCAAAAATTCGATCTATGATTTTTTTAAGTGTGTAGAGACTTGGGTTGCAAGATTATGCAAACGATATAGGTAATACGTCTAAGATCTCTTTCTAACTATATTTATATGGAAAAATCTGATCCGTTAATAGTTAAAGTAGTTTAGTTCTAATTTTTTGTTTTAGTAAAAGTCAAAAGTATTTGTAAAACAACCATCCAGACGAACAACAACCCGGTCATAATTATGATATAAAATTATATTTTCATTTCATTTCATTTCATTGAAGTAACATACTTCGTCTATTAACTATTATTTGCAGTTCTTTAATAAAGCCCTAGACACCTAACATCTAGTTTTGTTCAAGAATATAAATTACTATACTACTAGTAATCCTTCAAAAATGTAATAAACCGATTTTTTTGCGTAATTCAGGAACGGCTTAGTCAACAAACGATTGACTATTTGACAAGTACGACACTATTAGATTTGTTATAGTAGCTGAGGGTACTCCGTCCTTTCTACGCCCAATTCAGGCCGGAGTCCCTCAGGACCTTGCATTTTTCCTTAAGTGTATTCTCTATATGCAAACGACATCCTTATACTAAAGGTAAATTCACAAAATGAGCTTTCTTTGCACTATATACCACATTTTACCATATAGACCTATTTATCTATAATCATCCAGCGCCAGTCACCGCTAGACAAACAAATTTGAAGCAAACTTTACCATGAAATATCACTCTATCTTTTATCTTGACGCTATGTATACAGACTAAAATCTATAGTAGGTCAAATATATCGGTGAAGGTAAAATTATATAGCTTTTGAGATTATATAGCTTAAGAGTTTGTTTCAACGCGCTTATCTCAGGAGCTACTTGGTTCGAATTGAAAAAAATATTTTTTGGTGGAGAATCTATTTACCGAGGAAGGCTATAAGGCTATATAATATTTTATTACGTTTTTTCCTTAAATAAACGCGGGTGAAACTGCGGGCCATTGCTAGTGACTAATAAAACTATAACGGCAATTAAAAAATCTTCTCTCATTTTTCTGTAAACAGGTAGTATGTAAAGTACCTACAAAGAAAACAGATAATTTAAAATAAAATACATTTTACGAAAACGATTTGTAAACGAATCAGGTCAAATATGAATATGTTTTTTAAATGTTACCCTTGCTTTGAAATTCGTAGCTTTACGGATTTCGGAGATTAAAAAGTTGCGAAAAAAACCCTTTGCGAAGTTCGTTTGGTGATTGAAAAATAAATTGCGGTGTAGTTCGAAAACTCCACGCGATGAATCCTTTTCCAATCAAACCCTTTGTATTTATATTATATACTTTATTTGTGATAAAAATAATAAAAATGGTAACTTCTTTAAGTATTTTTATGTGTGTTTTTAACTAAACGTTTTATTACTAAATTAGATAAAGTAAAATTACTTACATTTCAATGTAAATAAATTTTACATGAAAAAATGCACAAATTAAATAAGAAAGAAGAAAGTAAAAGCAAAAAACAATAATGATTTTTGATAACTTCAATTATAAAAACTTTGTTTTATACTACTGTTCCGCCTTGCCTTTGCATATTAGTTGACATACAAACAAATTATTTATTAAATAAAAAATAATAAGAGCCCTACGCAATAATTCCTTTTTATCTCAAAAATGCCTTTCATCAGTCTAGGAAAAAGCTGATTCAAACTGCTGGATCGATTTGTACTAAACAGAGCTAAGAACAACTGCAAGTTGCGTAGATCACGTAAAAAAACTGCATCGAAATCAGTTCATCCGTCCTCCTATGATGCCACAAAGAATGTGCCTATTAGCGTCAATCTTATAACCCCCTTATTTAGCACTGCAGGCTTAAACCCTAAAGCCTTACTGTCCTAATGTAAGTTTAATAAATTCAAATTTTACCTAAACCTAAATTTACCCTAATGGATTCTTAAATAAAAAATTTTATAATGACAAGTAGGTACCAATACAAAAACCTATCTTTTACATAAAAAAATAAACGGCTAACAAATGACAGAAAAGATTATTTTGACCTGAAAAGGTACCAAAAGACAGCTATGTATGACAAGAAACTGTTGTGAACTAATACAAAAAAAAAAAACAGAGTAATCTACTTAATAGGCTGCCTGAGGCTGCCACAACCAACGTGTTAAAAACCAAATTTTGTTTTTAAAATTTTATTCCACTGCGCCATCTATATACAAATGCAAGAATTAATTCAAGTATCTTGTACAACCATGTCTACCATAATAACTCTAATTATTTTAAATAATCTTTTCACTGGTTTACAATTCAATAATTACAATTATATTTATATTTAAAAAAAAAAATCAGTATTTATAGAAATAAATAATTAAACACGTAAACTTTAGTTATTTTAGTTTTGTGTACAACGTCGTCAAAAGATGGCACTAGTTGTCTGATTTGTATTAGAATTTTGAAATTGTTAAATTAAAACTCATATTCTAATTTTTATTGTAAGTATTTATACTATAATACTATAAAAAAGGCGTGTTAGCGCAATGGTCACAGCACTGGTTTGTGGCTGTTGCGTTGGCGGTTGCGGGTTCGATCCCCGCACAAGACAAACGTTTTGTGGCCATACAGATATTTGCCGTGGTCTGGGTGTTTGTACAGTCCTTGTGAGTCTCCCTACCGTGAACCGGAGAGCACGTTAAGCCGTCGGTCCCAGTTGTTATATATTTTTTATTCTTTTATTAATTTTAGGGACTTTTGTCCTACATGGACACGCCAGTCTCATGGCTATTATCATGTACACCTGATAGCGATTGTTAGTCATATTAGGGAATATATCCGCCAACCCGCATTGGAGCAGCGTGGTGGATTAAGGTCTGATCCTTCTCCTACATGGGGAAATAGGCCTATGCCCAGCATTGGGATATTACAGGCTGAAGTGAGCGAGAGAGTGACTATAAAAAGTTGGTGTCATCAACAATTTAAATGTGCTCATAATTTATAATAACTAATAAAAAATGTATATAGCCTTTATAATATACCCTAAAATCATCACTTTTTTATGTAATCTGTCAAATAGTCTTAGCTTCACTTCTCCCATTGTTACTGAACTGCCGTCAGGGCTAAAATTGATGATCACGGCTTCGATTCCTGACCTGAGAGACAATTATCCGTCCTACACAATATAGTCCTTCACGATTCAGCCAATATAGTCCTTAAGATTTCTAAAATTGTACAATTTTCTGCACTATTTCGTTAACTTTTCATTTTATAAGAAGCTTCTATAAAGTAGAACACTTTAAAAACTATTACAAACTATCAAAAGAAGAAAAATAATATCTGTCAAGTTATTCCCAAGTTGTTCCGTGGTAAATGGACCATAGACATAAATTTTTCGTAAACATAAATTCAGTAAGGAATAAATTGGGCGGGATATATAATAATACTAATTTTATGATTTTGTCAAATTGTCAATTAATCAACTAAAACTACTAATTGAGTGATCTTACTGTTTACTTTACAATGTAAACAGTATAAAAGAAAACACGATGTACAAAATGAAACTAATTTAATAAAATAAATAATAACAATTTGGCGGCAAGATAGCTTCTCGAGTCAGAGTATAATAAATCATTTTAAACTCTAACTCCCATAAGGAACTCTATCGATAAGTCTTTAAGGAGTACATCATAAGACTGACATGAGACACCTTAGTACACCTTAACACTAGACTTTTTTCTTTTTGTCTTAAACATTATGATAATAACACACTAACAATCACTAACGCTTACCAAATTAACACAATAATTTTACAAATACTTATCATTGAAGAACTTCTTTAATTACGATTATGTTTTACCGAAATAAGTTACAACAGAAATGGAAGCGTTCTTGAGGGCCGTAGATCAATACATTGTCTATTTCATAGATCAACGCCGCGATTTTGTCATTGCGTCTGTTTCTTCTTTTGTTTAATCGTTTTAATATTGTTTTACCAAGAATTGATAGTTGCTATAACGACTGGGGATTGATAGTCTTCACGCACACAAGGATGACGAGACTTTTCTGTGTAAACATATATTCCGGCGCTGTCAATACCATCCACACACATTGACGAATATTTGACCACTTGCAAGTTCCTGCATCATTATTCATATCACGCCACGATTCATATCACATTATGTCACAGAATCGAAATTCTTGAATCTCTTGTTACGAAAACTTTTCCACGACTTTTTTTATGATTAATGCTACTTGCATTAATGTTTGTCGTTTTGTCATTTTTTAAAGTATTTTATACTTGTACTTATAAGAAATAATTCGTGTTCTCCAACTTACTAACGAGACTTATATTTATAAATTTTAAGATCAATTAATTCCTGTAGAAATCTTCACTATAACCGCTATATCTTCGCGTTTAAAATCAGTCAGCTCTTCGATTAGCAACTAATGCAAAACGGTAGGTACTAGACGAGAAAATTATCTTGTTCACATTTCACCTGCGGACAGCAGCTTGGATACGGTCTACTCAGGTCTTCGTCAGTGACGAAACAGTTGGACGAATCCGTACTTATAACTCCGCATCTGAAATTTAAAAAAATAATACAATTTTACAGCTTTAACTGCTCGAAAAATGTCTGAGTAATGGACAACACAGAATAATCTCGTAGTAAATTTGTTAAAAATCCATTCTTTGCTTAACATTAAATATAAGGGTACGCTTGATATCACAGCCCCATTTGGTACCCACACTATATTTAGTAAGTATTAGCCCAATAAGAGTACGAGTAGGTACCTATATATTACGAAGGTAAAGTTCCGCTTTTTTTTAAAGTTTTTTAATAACAAGAACAACCTTGAGATTGAATTTTAGAATTCCTTTGCATTTGCCTGTTGTTTGAGAAAGATTAAATTAATCACTTCCGTGTTACTCATATATCACAAATATAGAGAATTATCGTGTTTTTACTAACAATTATTCTAATTTTTGAAGTGAAACTTGTTTAGGCGCATGAGGGGTAAAGGTGGAGCGACCGGTAACGCGGCAGCGTCAGGGACGGTCAGTACTTGGATGGGTAACCACCTGGGAACACCGCGTGATGTTGGCTTTTTGTTTTTTTTTTTCAATTAGTTTTTTTTTTATTTTAAATTCATTTTTTTAATTAGTTTTCTTTTAAATTAGTTTGCCAAAGAAGTTTTACTTCTGACATGTGTACTTTGTACGCACGTAATTTTTTTTGTACCTACTTATACAACTAGGTCGGCTAACAAGTAAGCTAGAAACCTTGGTCTGATGTAGGATATGTAATAAAACTTACGATGAATAGTAAATCCTGTGTTTCGAGCACTCTATCCTGTAGCAAAAGCCAACTGGGCTGACTTCATCACCGAAGGTTATAACGTCATCAATTTCTTTGATATAACAGCCTGTTTTGTGAGCTGGAACAATGAGAAAATAATTTTATTAGAAGTTTTAAACGGAGCAGTATAATATTTAAATTATCTTCTAAAAAGAAAGTGGAGTAAGAAAATGGCAATTAAACTTGACTAGCCATACAGTAATCCCTATTTTCTGCTCTAGATTTATGGACTCGATTCCTGCCCGAATATGGGTAGGTATAATATATTTTGAAATATACTTGTATTATTTGTAGGTAGGTACATATATCGCAGAAAAATGTATCTACATAATTATATCACTAACATAAGCTGTTTACTGAAACAGGCATTAAATTTTCTACCTAGGAAAAAACGACCGTGTGTACATTTATACTTATAAAAGAAAATCTATTGACCTCCTCAGTAAGTATTCAAAGTAAGCTTAGAATGTAAGGAAAGTTTATTTAAGAAAATGCCCAAAGACTAATAGTAGAAGCTTATAGCATTTCGAAGAAAAACTAAAAAGCAAATATTTTTGAAATGTATTTCTTGTACAGTGTCGTAGCTAAGGAGGAGCAAGGGGGCATCATGCCCCGGGCGCTACTCATATAGGGGCCAAATATGGTCCATAAAACAAAAAATTGCTGGTCATATTATACGGTTTTTGAATGAGGGGGGGCGCTAAAGAGGTGTTGTGCCCTCGCTACGTCACTGTATCTTGCATTATACAGCTATAAAATAACATAACAAAACAAGGAAGCTAATACACAATAAATTAAAATGTTTATGTTCATTATCTTCTTTATAATAAGATGTGACGATTCCAGAGACCATTTTTCCACGGAAAATGTATCGTAATTTATTCCTTAAACCGGATTTCCATTAAAAAGATCGATAGCGGAAAACTATACGTTAATAAATTATATAATATTTATTTTACGGAATTACATTTATCACAGTTGATTAATTGTTTTATGTGACAACGTTATGTGTTAATATAGACGTAACACGGAAATAACATTTTTTTTTTTCTTATTTAACGTAGAACCTTTTTAATAATCATCTATAAAAAATCATTAATTCAAATGTCATTTTTTTTATTGACAAAAAATCTAAGCAACATAACACAATAATTTAAACAACACAAATCCTCAAGGAAACAAATCTCACATTTTAAACATAAATTAAACCAAACTTTCTTTCATATAATACTAATGGGAAAATAGAATAAATCTATAAAGAATGATAAATATTTTATTTATTCCACATTCCGATCTCTCACTCTGTTACGTAAACAACTTAATATTCAAGAATGTGATCGTCAACGTCTACATTTTTGACGATATCGATGAACTCGATAACAATGCAGCGACCTTGTGAGCGAACAACGATATAACGGACTTCGATACCTAGCTGTTCATTGTAGATCATCACTCTCTAAATAACTAGAAGATTTATCTATAGGTACTAGTGGTCGCCCAGAGATCGAAATTCAACATACATAATTAAAGATTAAAATTAAAGAAAACCAAAATATTAAGAAAATAAAGAACCTTTTTAAAAAAATTCAATTTGACTACAGACTGACAATCAACAAAAGAGTATAATATGCGTGATAATGCGTGTGTGTCAAATACCTACATGGATGTGTGTGTAATGTTTTTTTTAAATTGATTTAATATATTTTTATGAATAATTTTAAAAAATATTAGCATTCTGCACTCCTTCTCTATAACTCTATAAGTGTACGAAATTTCATCCTCCTCCGTCCGCGCAATTTTCGTAAAAAGGGGTACAAAGTTTTTGCTTCACTTATAGATAAATAAAAATTAATCGCCAAAATGTATGTACGCGCAAAATATCCAAACGACTGCAACAAATCGGATAATTCTGTTTATTTTGCTCGTTGTCGTCACAAAAAGATTTGTATGAAAGGAATCAAAAACGAGTGTGCTTTGAACACGCGACTGAGGTAAAACTTCTTTAACTTCATCTAACTTATACCTCCCTCTCAACTTCCGTTCGCCTCGCCCGATCACACTTTTCGTAACGCTCTCGTCACGCATTCCCCAGCTTACTTTCCAAGTCAAGCGTGCGTAAAAAAAGTGTTAGTTCAAAAATAAAAAATAAATTCATAAGTATACTCACAAAAAAGAAAAAAAGAAAGTTTGTGAGGAAAAAAAACTAAACTTGAAATGAAACTTGATACGTAATTACGTAGACAGGTTTAGATTAATAACACATTATGCTATTTTTTATTTCAAGACTCCCACGGGATCGAGCAGTATACGCCTGAAACCGCGAAGGACCGCTTCTACTTACTTATTACAAATAAGTAGATAGATTATATAGGAACCTCTAAAAATGTTCGTTTCATGCAAAAACTTCATGTCAAAAATATCTTAAGCATAATTATCAAAGCAATAATTCAGCATTGTCTTCAATTCAGTGTTGCGTTTCGACCTCGCTGTGTTGGGACTTCTTTAAAAATAATATAAAAAGTTGCTTGAAAGCTGTTTACAAACGGGTACCTTGACCCTTGGGATGTTAAAATTAACCTTAGGGCTGTTACTTCTAAATATAGTTATTTTGTACAAGACATATAGGTAATCGAATATTAGCATGTATCTGTTAAAAAAGCTTTAAATAAAAACGTACAATAACTAGCGATTTCCTTAAAATTTCACTGAACAGTCATCTTAATAAATCGTTAATAGATTATACATACATATACATATATTTTACATTTATATACAATTAATAACAATCAAAAAGTAAAGAAATTGAATATAAATATAAAAAATCATTCTCAAACCTATTACGCTGCTGATAATTATTAATGTTTCTGACAACCCTAAATTAAGTGCACTCTCAAAATAAACTTTTTATGTCACTTTAAATTATTTCATTGCACTGTATATTTAAAACTTTAATTACCGTATTTAAAATAAATTGACAGCTCGACAACATCTGTCGAATTCGTCGTATAGTCACGGCCAAAAAATAAAAAGAACTTACGTTGAAATTTACTAAAAAATGTATTTTATAAGAAATCCCAAGTGCCCACATATCCTTGGTCACATGCTATGACGAATATAATATATTATAATAATACGACGGTCACGTGATAGAAAATCTATATGCAAATAAAAATGAATAGCCAAATGTTTTAGGTACTAAGTGCAAAACTCGAGAATTGTTGACCGATTTGGCTACTTTTTTATAAATTGTATCATACTCTGTGCAATGCTTCGGAATGAAAAATTAAGAAAACTCCTTAGAAAATTATTAGAAAATTTCAGAAAGACAAATATTCAAACTTTACCCGTTTGATAGTACGCAACATCGACACATCTTTCGAACATCATCTGTCGGGTAAGCTAGTAGAAAATAATTTAATATTTAAATCTAAATAGAATGACGCAACTGATGTATATTATTATTATGTGCATATATTATAACGAAGTCGAAACGCAATATTGCGTCGAAACAGTTGGCGCCGCAGACATATTGTACTTAGACACGAAAATAATATGCATATTACTTTTGTTTCAAGTCGTTTGTCCTCTTAATATTTAAATTACGATTTTTATATTTTTGTTATAGTTCCAACTAGTAAAGATATCTACTGTATATTCTTCTTCCCACCGTGCCTCGGAGAGCACGTTAAGCCGTCGGTCCCGGTTGTTATCATGTACACCTGATAGCGATCGTTACTCATAGTAGCTGGGAATATATCCACCAACCCGCATTGGAGCAGCGTGGTGGATACCGATAATTCTCCTACATGGGGAAAGAGCCCTACGCCCAGTAGTGGGATATTACAGGCTGAAGCGCTTATATTCTTCTATGCTAATATTATAAACACGAAAGATTTGATTTTCCGTTTATTTGTAACGGATAATTCAAAAAAATCAATTAAAGTTCATTTCAAAAATTATTTTACCAGGAGAATACAAATCTATCACTAAGTGACAAAGGCTACATTTTAAGGGAAGAAAACGGAAGAGTTAAAATAGTGTTATAAAAAATAAATATGTTAAATATTATAGCAGACGCCCTCCGGCCCGCTGGACCAACGATCTACGTAAGATTGCCGGTGTAGGCTGGATGAGGATTGCGGAAAACCGGGATGTCTGGCGCGAACTTGGGGAAGCCTATGTCCAGCAGTGGACTGCAGTAGGCTGATTTGATTGATTTGATTGATTGATAAAATAGTGTAGTGCACGACAGCGAAGCCGCGGTAAAAACCCAGTTTTTAAATAAGTCAGGAGCCGCTCTGACGGTATTTATTGACGTTTTAAATAATAATTTATATGAAAAAGCTATATCGGCGCCGTTCATCTGGTTAATTTGAATTTTTTGGGATAAATTTGTGATTTATAACGCTTACTGACGCGTGACATTATTTATGTAATATTTTACATTTTCTTTTTATTCAATATTGATGCCGGTTTAAAAAAAAAACTTAAACACGGTAGGACGGCTCTGCGTAGTACTAAAATAATTAGGTATTCGACCCGGAATGGGAACCACCGATAGCTGTCAATTAAAATAAATTAAATTATAAATAAACTCTTGTATCAGTATATATGTAAAAGTTTAGATGGTTTGTAACGTAAAAGCTACACAAATTACAATAAAATTTGATAGTAAGTACACAAATTCTTGGAGAGCCAGAACATCACAACGTTATTATCCAATATACATCTGTATTCCCAAGATATTTGAAGTAACGTGGGTACTACGTGGGTGGGTAACTTCCTTACTAAAAAAAACAATAATAACTAATTTTATCAGATAACATTAGTTATCTATACTATAATATTATAAAGCTGAAGAGTTTGTTTGTTTGTTACTGGCCCGACTGGACTGGTCCGATTTGAAAATTTTTTTTAGCGTTAGATATCCCATTTATCGAGGAAGGCTATAGGTTATATATATCATCATGCTAAGACCAATAGGAGTGGAGCACCATTGAAGAATGTTTCAAAATCGGTTTTTTTTCCTTTTGAGAGCTTCCCCAGTTAGCCCAAAGTAACTAAGTCGCGAGCAGGAGCTAGTTTATAATATTTAGTTTTTAAGTAGCATTCGTTATTATAAAACAATATCAAATATTTAATCAAGCAATATCAATTTAATGTGATGAAGCAAAAGGTCAATGATTTCTAGTTTGATTGACTGAAATTGATAACAATGGTCAAAGGCCACCCACCCACAACACCGGATTTAAACATAAACACGTATCAAAAACTCCAACCAAAACATGTTGGTTCCCTTACACTGATTTTACTTCTTGACGAATAATAACTTTCTACTTAACTTTATATACTCAACTATTGCCAGAGTCGAACCTGTGACAACTGGTAAGCTACCTCTATCCATATAGCCCCTTTATGGAAGGGCAAAGGGCACCCCTTTTAGCTAAGGGGGTGCCCTTTGCTAAAAATTATCCTATACACAACTTACTAAAAAAATTTCACTTTTATCTACTGACTTGAGTTAAATATTAGTACCTGGGTGACCGAGCTTTGCTCGGTATTTTTAGTAAATCATGTTTTTTGGAAATCATATTCAAATATGAATTAAAATCAAAAAAAAACTTTATTCAAATAGGACCAAAGAGCACTGAGAGAGCTCTAGTGAAACCACATTGTTCACTATGAAAAATTCCATTAACTTTAAAATGGAAAAGAAGTTGATTTAGTATATTTTTTTCAAAAGTTTTACTTAAGCACGGTAGGGTTGAAAAGGGTCTACAATTACTGGGATCACTACGATGTGCCTTTTTAATAATTGTCTTTGCTTGCAAACGAAAAAAAAACCGACTTCAATTACATCGACAAGACAACTGAGGTAGACGAAAAAGTAGTCAAGTAAATACGCGTTATCAAAGATTTCACAAAAAGTTGTTATCAGATCTCGATGAAATTTAAATTTGACAACATGGTAGGTAAGCATCAGCTTTCGACTAAATTAAAAATCATCAAAATCGGTACACCCAGTAAAAAGTTATGCGGTATATACAACGTAAGTCGACGAAAAAATAGTCAAGTAAAAATGCATTAATAGATATAACCCGAAAAGTACTTGTTAGATCTCAAATAAATTTAAATGGGACCAAATGACACACACCACCTTTCGATTAAAGAAAAAATTTAACAAAATCGGTCCACCCAGTCAAAAGTTCTGAAGTAACATACATAAAAAAATACAATCCAATTGAGAACCTCTTCCTGTCGGTTTAAGTCGGTTAAAATTGGTAAAACTTTACTATATTTAACCAAATCTGAAAAAGAACCCACCTTAATAGCATTGTTAAGTGTTAAAGATAAGTACGGAGCGAGGTAATCAATGATAGTACTAATTAATTTAATGAAATGCTCCACAGATCATTGTGCATTGTTTTTGAAGTGAAACTTCTCTTAAGCGCATGAAAGGTAAAATTTTGACGGATCAAACGCGTCACGTTAAATACACCGGATCTCGTCCGATCACCGAAGTTAAGCAACGTCGGGCACGGTCAGTACTTGGATGGGTGACCGCCTGGGAACTCCGCGTGATGTTGGCTTTTTGTTTTTTTTTGTCAATTAGTTTTTTTTTTAAATTAGTCTGCCAAAGAATTTTCACTTCGTACTTTGTACGCACGCAATTTTTTTTTAATTATGACTTAAACGCTTTTAAAATATCTAAAGAATCAACCCGCGAGAATGAAAAATGAACATTACATTTGCTAACGTTATTTTTAAGAAGTTGGGTAGAATTAGTTGAAGATGAATTCAGTCGAAAAGAAGTCAATGGGTATTTTATCGAAAAAGGCTTCAAAGGCGTATGCCAACTTGTCATCAGATGAGCTGCTGTTGTTTGATTATTAATTTATTATATTATATTGGTATCTATAGTTTGCTTATTACGTTTCCCACAGATACTATTAGGTAATCTTTGATATATTTTGATTTAGCAGCCATACAAACAGCTTTTAAAAGTTTTAGAATATTGTTTTACGTAAGCCAAAAATCTAGTCTCCTGATTCCATTGCTTCTTACTTAAAAAATACAATCCAATTGAGAACCTCTTCCTTTCGGTTTAAGTCGGTTAAAATTGGTAAAACTTTACTATATTTAACCAAATCTGAAAAAGAACCCACCTTAATAGCATTGTTAAGTGTTAAAGATAAGTACGGAGCGAGGTAATCAATGATAGTACTAATTAATTTAATGAAATGCTCCACAGATCATTGTGCATTGTTTTTGAAGTGAAACTTCTCTTAAGCGCATGAAAGGTAAAATTTTGACGGATCAAACGCGTCAAATTTTCACTTCGTACTTTGTACGCACGCAATTTTTTTTTAATTATGACTTAAACGCTTTTAAAATATCTAAAGAATCAACCCGCGAGAATGAAAAATGAACATTACATTTGCTAACGTTATTTTTAAGAAGTTGGGTAGAATTAGTTGAAGATGAATTCAGTCGAAAAGAAGTCAATGGGTATTTTATCGAAAAAGGCTTCAAAGGCGTATGCCAACTTGTCATCAGATGAGCTGCTGTTGTTTGATTATTATATTATATTGGTATCTATAGTTTGCTTATTACGTTTCCCACAGATACTATTAGGTAATCTTTGATATATTTTGATTTAGCAGCCATACAAACAGCTTTTAAAAGTTTTAGAATATTGTTTTACGTAAGCCGAAAATCTAGTCTCCTGATTCCATTGCTTCTTACTGTAGGTAGGTACAGGTCGTAAAACCTATTTCTACTCTTACAAATACCTTCAGAGGCCCATTCACTAAATGTACAATTTACATTTATATCTACAGTTTTAATTTTAAAAATGTTATATCCTCTAAGATTAATTTGAAAACTAAATTATAGATTACATCTGGATCTTGCGCCATCATAATTATTTACTTTACATATTTTGTGCGCTACTATATCCCTAAAACAATTTGTTTTCTTTACCGTTATTGGTCTACATGTAATTCTTCGAGAATTTATTTTAATTTTCTCATCAAGAGAAAATTTTGACCGCAGTGATCGGAAGTTCATTTTTATCGTAAATTTCAATATCTATACTAATCTATACTAATATTATAAAGAGGAAAAGTTTATAACTTTGTTTGTATATCGGGGATAATCTTCGCAAATACTGATCCGATCATGAAAATTCTTTCACTAACAAAAAGCTACACTATTCAGGAGTGACATAGACTATATTTTATTGTAATTGTACAAAAAATTCAGTAAAAAAGAAAAATATTAAAATATATTATCAAAATTACAAAGAAATGATCGCCATCTATCGCTATTTATTAGTCTACTTATTTTATTTACTCTTATTTCAGTTAACCAACGTCAATCGACGACGAAGTTTTTTCGCTTTTTGATAGATGGCGTTGGAGCAACATTTTATTTATAAAGTATGTTATTTGGTTCTGTGATTTAAAATAATAAATACACAATATTATTACGATTTTATAAGTCAAATTCTAAACAATGAACCTAATAAAACAGTACTAAGAGCTACACAATATAATTGCATCACAAAGATTAATTAACGCCCAACGAAGTGGGCGCGGGTCGGCTAGTGTATTACTAAATAGGTTATCTATTATAATTGATAAAATATGAATAGTATTTTTCTATCTTACCGACATAATAATAAAAAATATGAACTCGTTATTTAAATAAAAAATCACGAGTGCAAATAGAAAAAAAAAGGATAAAAAAACGATTGATCTGGAGGTGTGGGATTTGAACTCGGGACCTCTCGATTCGGTACCGGTCAATTTCCTACCTGAGCTATTTGAACTATGATATCAATTGTGAAATTTAGCTTCGTATTCTAATGCTATTTTTTAATTGCCTAAAAAACAGGGATAAAACGAATTTTTTTTAAATGAATCATAGCTAGATCAATTTTTCGCCCCCGAAATCCCCTGCATACTAAATTTCACGAAAATCGTTGGAGCCGATTCCGAGATTCAGAAAATATATATATATATATATACAAGAATTGCTCGTTTAATAGTATAAGATTTACGAAAATTCAAACCACAAAATAATTATTGCTTATTAGCACTTTATTGTTTATGTAAATAAATATAGCTTAGAAGTAAACAAGGTATTTGAAGAGAGCTACGGTAAAAAATCAAACTCACCATGTTGCTGAGGCTTCATGGGAAGTCTACCCATGAAGGTGGCGCCACAAGCCAAGCCGATAACCATCATCAGGCACAATATCCTCGACACCATTTTATTTATTTATATTTTAAGTATTCTCAGTCACGTCAAGGTCTTAAGATGTTCCGAATAAAACTGGCCAGTGGCTTATCTGACGCTTGTTTTTATTCACACTCGGCTGACTACACACACGCGGTTCGATCTGTTGACATGTTAATGTTTTTTTTTTTACATTACTCATGGCATAGAGATGAGTTTCTATTCATTGTGGTTATATTTAATTATATGTTTTTCTTTGAATTTTTTTCTTTAATTAACGATAAAAAGTTGCTATTATAAATCTTAATCTTATTATTTCTTTGATTATTATTGAATGAAATTTTAAAACTAGATCGAACTTTCCATCGTATTAGAATATCCGCTATATATCATTTAAAATAATAAAAAATTAATAGATTGAAAGACAGTTATAAGCAATCGCTACTAAAATGCTGTCGCTCATATTATTATCTATTCTCTTTTGGCATCTAAATGCGACTAGGAAATTAAAAAAATAACTTTATATTTCTTATAACCAAAATTAATTGTTTTTACATCCAATTGTTATAAAGAGACCATATTAGTTTGCTATTTACCAACTTTTAAACTTTTTTCTTTATGAAGCAACACCACCAGTGATAACAGAGGATTTAAAAGTTTACGCCGTAACTCACAGTAGCTAGAAACCAGGGGGGTGTGTAGTCACAAGGTAGTCACAAACTTGTTTTTTACAATGTCTGCGCCTAATTTATTATTATTAATAATTCTTCTGATTAATATTAATAACGGATTATAATATAAATTTGCATTTTTATTACGATTAGTGTTAACTAATAATAACAGTACCTACTTGAAATACAAGTCATTTGTATAATTCTTCCTTGATCTAAAAAATAAGTATGTTAATCACAGAAAGTTTTAATTAGAAAAAAAAAATTTTGACTTCTGAATTATTATTAGGAGCAGAATTTAGTCTATTGCTTTTATTGAATGAATGGCGGATTGAATTCTAATTGATTTCAAGAGCTATTCTACATTTAATTATAATTATATTTTTTTATTATATTAATTTTACTTTATCAAAACTTTCCCCGCGACTTCATGCGTAATTACATATTTTCACTGTATCTAATCTTACAATAAAATGTCTGTGTAAAATTATTATCGTATTAACTTACATGATGCCAAGTTTCATAAAAAAATCATTCAAAAAATCTGTGTGCAGTGCAGCAAAAGAAGTTTTCACTACAAAAATCTACTAGCTCCTGGGGGGATTGGGGATAGGGTCGGCAACGCGCTTGTGATGCTTCTGGTGTTGCAGGCGTCTATAGGCTACGGTCTTACCATCAGGTGAGCCGTACGCTTGTTTGCCAACCTAGTAACATAAAAAAAAAGCTTCTGATTGTCCCGGACTGTATGGATCACACGATTTCGGTTATTCCGATTTCCGTTTTCTCCCGTTAAAATACAGCAGGTTATTCAGTGATAACCATTATAAGCATTCATAAATACAAATCTTAATTTATTATATTAGTATAGATGTACAGAATTTAGATTTATATAAGTCGACACGAGATTCTCTACATTTTATATCGCTAACAAGACAGGCGCAAGAAAGTCGCGTCGTCCGGTTTACAAGAGACCTTATGAAGGACGCGCGTTGGAATGTGTTATTGGGAATTACGAGTGATTCATCTTATCGATGTAAACAAACGTCATTTTTATTATTACCAGTCCTCTTACACAAGATCCGCGTGCTAACGTCCTTTGAACTACGAATCGAACACACGTGTTAATTTCTGTTTATTCAAATCGTTAGGATATTCGAAATTCTGTAAATACTTTTACTTGTTTAATTAGTTATTGGGGTGAGATGTAGTTTTTATTTCTTTTATATATTATAATAGTTTATAGTAGACTACGTAGGTTATTTGTTTTTTTGTTCTAAGATGTGGGGTATGATTTTTTCGTGAAAAGTTATAAACTTTAAAAATATTTTTAATATTTATAAAGTTGTTTTTCTAATATTGTAATGGAAAAGATATGCCTATTTCTTTAAACAGATTTTAATAGAATGTACTATTTCCTTTATAATGTTACATTCATCATAACCTGGGTGGTTAAGCAAAAGAATGAGAAGAAAAACTGGAAACTAAACTAACTAACCTGACGGTCATTGTACCGCCTTCTCATCGTTTTTTTCGTGACTGTATTCGTAGTTATTGACAAAAAAAAACATAAAAAGAAGATTTTTCTAATTTGGTACAGTTGTTCGAAAGCTATGCACGTACAAGCCGGAGATTCATTTTTGTTTATATAGATATAGATTTACCTAATCGATCACGATCACGATTCAGCCTGTAATATCCCACTGTTGGGCATAGGCCTCTTCCCCATGTAGGAGAAGGATCGGAGCTTTATCCTCCACGCTGCTACAATGCGGGTTGGCGAATATATTCCCTACTATGAGGTCTATGAGTAACGATCGCTATCAGATGTACATGATAACAACCGGGACCGACGGCTTAACGTGCTCTCCGAGGCACGGTGGGGAGACCCACAAGGACTGCACAAACACCCAGACCACGACAAACATCATTCTGTATGGCCAATAAAAATGTTGTCGTGTGCGGGGATCGAACCCGCAACCGCCCGTGCAACAGCCAATCGCAATCCAGTGCTGCGACCGCTGCTCCAACGCGGCGGATTTAACTAATAAAATTATGTATGTATAGGTAATTATATATGCTAACGCAGGTAACAATTTAGTTAATTTTTAGTTTACTTTCAAATGCGTTTTTGAAATTATCTATTCTTTATGTTGACTACTGACGTCAATTGGTTTAGCTACTGTTATATTTCCGCATGTGCTAATTCCAATATCCAAATATGTATAACATATTAGTCTAGAGTCTAGACTCCGGATTTTTTTAGACATTTATTAAGCATAACTTTTACAGCATATTTTACTACTAAGTAAAACAAAAAATATTAAAATTTTCAAATGAGCAATAAACATCAATCATCAATTAAAAATAATAATTATCGAAATAAAGAATTTTACGTTAATTGGTAATATCCGGTGACCCAAACTAAGCAAGCCTTTCCTATTACAGTTATTATTAGTTAATGTAAAGAATTTAGACGAAAATAATAAATTATAAAAAAAAAGAAAAAACAGAAACGCATCCGTGTACAAACGATACGAACCCAAAAAAAAAAAAACAGAATAAATTTAAAATATTCGCCACTCTACATCTTATTTGAATCTCGTCGTAACAGTTATATCACGCCGACGCAGAGCTTTCTTTATCCTAAAAAAAATTCAAATTCTCTTTTTTGTTTCGTTATACTCATATTTACATATAATAAAACTGTAACAGAGTATTCACAAAAATTATTCTTTTTTTATTTTAATATCTACTATTTGAAGACAATTTTATTTTCAAAAAAGTGAATATATGTGTAATACTTTTTACGCAACGTATCTATCTATATATATAAAAATCAAGTGCTGTTCCTTACTATCGCTAAAACTCGTAATGGCTTGACCGATTTGGCTAATTTTGATCTTGAAATATTTGTGGAAGTTCAGGTAATGTTTAAACGTTGAGAAACATAAAAATATGTAACGGAAAATACTAAAAACGACGATTTAATTTTCCAATACAAAATGTTCCTAGCGGGGAAATTTAATGTCTTTTGTCAAAAATGTTGTCAATTGGTTGTCAAATATTTATAGGTGCGTCCAGAAAGTGTTTTGTGTATTTTTTTCACAAATATACGTATCACCTGATACGAAGTTCACCGGGCCATCTAGTTATTAATATTTTGAATAATAAAGCTTGTTTATGCAACGCATATTATTCAGTACAAGATTATATAATTTACTAGCTTTCCATCCGCCTCTTCGTCTTAAAATATAGTATTTTAATGATAACTTAGCATTTTGTTGGCGGAAGAATTTTCAGAATTAGTTTAGTATTTTTTGAGTTTATTTAATAGAAACAAAAAATCAAATCTTTTCTCTATGTAATTAGTATAGACAAAGATTTACAGGCTCATCAAACACTGCCCTCTATGCAGAAATATAACTACGAGTAGGTATATAATGATTGCTAAGTATTATATCGACAATTTTGTGCAGTTACTCTTTTGAAAATAATATATAATTTTCCTGTGGCAGGACTACTGGAAGAGATTCCATCATGGGATAAGTAGTGTCTTTGTACCAGCATTGTTTATAAGTGCTATTTCCTAATATAAACTGTGTTTTAGTACAATATTAGTAATATCATATTCATACAGTATTATCCTGCACCGAATAATAACACGCTTTATCTATTAACTTCTTTTTAATAAACACTTTAAATGTATGTTGAGACAATTGCAAAACTGTTTCAAGTGGGATTTTATTATACAGGCGAATACCATAACCCAGAAAGGAGATGTTTACTTTGCGCAATCGGAAACTTGGAGTTACAATTTTGTTGTTCCTTCTCGTGTTTACACTGCGATTATTACTATTTATATCAAAATAATCAATATTCTTATGAATATACATAATATTGTTATAAATATATTGCAACGCAATTGTTACTATATTATCTACCTTATGAAAAACTTCTCACAACTTTTATATTTCAACTAGCTTCTGCGCGCGACTTCGTCCCCGTGGAAAAGGACCAATTCTGTCATACATGATTTGTGCGAAAATTTAACCGTTTACGCAGCGGTAGCTGTCAAAAGGAAAAAAACCCCGATTTTGAAGCATTCTTCATTGATGCTACGCTCCTATTGGTCTTAGCGTGAAGATATATAGCCTATAGCCCTCCTCGATAAATAAACTATCTAACACTGAAAGAATTTTTCAAATCGGACCAGTAGATCCTGAGATTAGCGCGTTCAAACAAACAAACAAACTCTTCAGCTTTATTTTATTAGTATAGATAATAAAGTTAGTTATGTCAGTTAAGTTAAGTAACGTAGTACTGAATTCTAATAAGGGCTGGGTTAGAATAGCTCTCTCAAACAAGCACAGCTCAAATAAAAGTCCAAATATATACAAATATTTTAACAAAAATCATGCCGTAAATAAAGTAAGTACTCCAAGTAAATGAAAAGGCTGTGTAGATATATAAGGAGATAAAATGTTCCCCAACAAACCTTTTTTAATTTTAATAATTTTTACTTTAAAATATCAATAATGGGCATGACGAAAGATTTTCAAAACCTCTTCCGTAATGTGGCTACACATTTACTATTTACGAAAATACCTATATTTCGGTAATAAACTTAAGTTTAAGGAAGAGTACCTGGGTGACCGAGCTTTGCTCGGTATTTTTAGTAAATCATGTTTTTTGGAAATCATATTCAAATATGAATTAAAATCAAAAAAAACTTTATTCAAATAGGACCAAAGAGCACTGAGAGAGCTCTAGTGAAACCACATTGTTCACTATGAAAAATTCCATTAACTTTAAAATGGAAAAGAAGTTGATTTAGTATATTTTTTTCAAAAGTTTTACTTAAGCACGGTAGGGTTGAAAAGGGTCTACAATTACTGGGATCACTACGATGTGCCTTTTTAATAATTGTCTTTGCTTGCAAACGAAAAAAAAAACCGACTTCAATTACATCGACAAGACAACTGAGGTAGACGAAAAAGTAGTCAAGTAAATACGCGTTATCAAAGATTTCACAAAAAGTTGTTATCAGATCTCGATGAAATTTAAATTTGACAACATGGTAGGTAAGCATCAGCTTTCGACTAAATTAAAAATCATCAAAATCGGTACACCCAGTAAAAAGTTATGCGGTATATACAACGTAAGTCGACGAAAAAATAGTCAAGTAAAAATGCATTAATAGATATAACCCGAAAAGTACTTGTTAGATCTCAAATAAATTTAAATGGGACCAAATGACACACACCACCTTTCGATTAAAGAAAAAATTTAACAAAATCGGTCCACCCAGTCAAAAGTTCTGAAGTAACATACATAAAAAAATACAATCCAATTGAGAACCTCTTCCTGTCGGTTTAAGTCGGTTAAAATTGGTAAAACTTTACTATATTTAACCAAATCTGAAAAAGAACCCACCTTAATAGCATTGTTAAGTGTTAAAGATAAGTACGGAGCGAGGTAATCAATGATAGTACTAATTAATTTAATGAAATGCTCCACAGATCATTGTGCATTGTTTTTGAAGTGAAACTTCTCTTAAGCGCATGAAAGGTAAAATTTTGACGGATCAAACGCGTCACGTTAAATACACCGGATCTCGTCCGATCACCGAAGTTAAGCAACGTCGGGCACGGTCAGTACTTGGATGGGTGACCGCCTGGGAACTCCGCGTGATGTTGGCTTTTTGTTTTTTTTTTTGTCAATTAGTTTTTTTTTTAAATTAGTCTGCCAAAGAATTTTCACTTCGTACTTTGTACGCACGCAATTTTTTTTTAATTATGACTTAAACGCTTTTAAAATATCTAAAGAATCAACCCGCGAGAATGAAAAATGAACATTACATTTGCTAACGTTATTTTTAAGAAGTTGGGTAGAATTAGTTGAAGATGAATTCAGTCGAAAAGAAGTCAATGGGTATTTTATCGAAAAAGGCTTCAAAGGCGTATGCCAACTTGTCATCAGATGAGCTGCTGTTGTTTGATTATTAATTTATTATATTATATTGGTATCTATAGTTTGCTTATTACGTTTCCCACAGATACTATTAGGTAATCTTTGATATATTTTGATTTAGCAGCCATACAAACAGCTTTTAAAAGTTTTAGAATATTGTTTTACGTAAGCCAAAAATCTAGTCTCCTGATTCCATTGCTTCTTACTTAAAAAATACAATCCAATTGAGAACCTCTTCCTTTCGGTTTAAGTCGGTTAAAATTGGTAAAACTTTACTATATTTAACCAAATCTGAAAAAGAACCCACCTTAATAGCATTGTTAAGTGTTAAAGATAAGTACGGAGCGAGGTAATCAATGATAGTACTAATTAATTTAATGAAATGCTCCACAGATCATTGTGCATTGTTTTTGAAGTGAAACTTCTCTTAAGCGCATGAAAGGTAAAATTTTGACGGATCAAACGCGTCAAATTTTCACTTCGTACTTTGTACGCACGCAATTTTTTTTTAATTATGACTTAAACGCTTTTAAAATATCTAAAGAATCAACCCGCGAGAATGAAAAATGAACATTACATTTGCTAACGTTATTTTTAAGAAGTTGGGTAGAATTAGTTGAAGATGAATTCAGTCGAAAAGAAGTCAATGGGTATTTTATCGAAAAAGGCTTCAAAGGCGTATGCCAACTTGTCATCAGATGAGCTGCTGTTGTTTGATTATTATATTATATTGGTATCTATAGTTTGCTTATTACGTTTCCCACAGATACTATTAGGTAATCTTTGATATATTTTGATTTAGCAGCCATACAAACAGCTTTTAAAAGTTTTAGAATATTGTTTTACGTAAGCCGAAAATCTAGTCTCCTGATTCCATTGCTTCTTACTGTAGGTAGGTACAGGTCGTAAAACCTATTTCTACTCTTACAAATACCTTCAGAGGCCCATTCACTAAATGTACAATTTACATTTATATCTACAGTTTTAATTTTAAAAATGTTATATCCTCTAAGATTAATTTGAAAACTAAATTATAGATTACATCTGGATCTTGCGCCATCATAATTATTTACTTTACATATTTTGTGCGCTACTATATCCCTAAAACAATTTGTTTTCTTTACCGTTATTGGTCTACATGTAATTCTTCGAGAATTTATTTTAATTTTCTCATCAAGAGAAAATTTTGACCGCAGTGATCGGAAGTTCATTTTTATCGTAAATTTCAATATCTATACTAATCTATACTAATATTATAAAGAGGAAAAGTTTATAACTTTGTTTGTATATCGGGGATAATCTTCGCAAATACTGATCCGATCATGAAAATTCTTTCACTAACAAAAAGCTACACTATTCAGGAGTGACATAGACTATATTTTATTGTAATTGTACAAAAAATTCAGTAAAAAAGAAAAATATTAAAATATATTATCAAAATTACAAAGAAATGATCGCCATCTATCGCTATTTATTAGTCTACTTATTTTATTTACTCTTATTTCAGTTAACCAACGTCAATCGACGACGAAGTTTTTTCGCTTTTTGATAGATGGCGTTGGAGCAACATTTTATTTATAAAGTATGTTATTTGGTTCTGTGATTTAAAATAATAAATACACAATATTATTACGATTTTATAAGTCAAATTCTAAACAATGAACCTAATAAAACAGTACTAAGAGCTACACAATATAATTGCATCACAAAGATAATTAACGCCCAACGAAGTGGGCGCGGGTCGGCTAGTGTATTACTAAATAGGTTATCTATTATAATTGATAAAATATGAATAGTATTTTTCTATCTTACCGACATAATAATAAAAAATATGAACTCGTTATTTAAATAATATGACATATTGTGACAATATAATGTAAAATTGACATAACTTAATATTGACATTATAAGATTTATTTAATTTGATATTTAATTATAATTATGTTTGTTACTTTGTCCTATAGTTAGCTTTCTCTATATTATAATTCTTTGTCTGTGTTTGAAATTGATTTATTTTGTTGTATTTTCTTTGTTTTACGTAAATTAATTTTGTATGCTTATCTTTGTATGGACCATCGTCTGAAATAAACTTATATTATTATTATTATTATTATTAAATAAAAAATCACGAGTGCAAATAGAAAAAAAAAGGATAAAAAAACGATTGATCTGGAGGTGTGGGATTTGAACTCGGGACCTCTCGATTCGGTACCGGTCAATTTCCTACCTGAGCTATTTGAACTATGATATCAATTGTGAAATTTAGCTTCGTATTCTAATGCTATTTTTTAATTGCCTAAAAAACAGGGATAAAACGAATTTTTTTTAAATGAATCATAGCTAGATCAATTTTTCGCCCCCGAAATCCCCTGCATACTAAATTTCACGAAAATCGTTGGAGCCGATTCCGAGATTCAGAAAATATATATATATATATATATATATATACAAGAATAATTGCTCGTTTAATAGTATAAGATTAAAACAATTTTTCTAATATGTTTTCAATGAGAGCGGCAAAACGGCTGCAGGTGTCATGGCGTCGGCTCTGACGTCACAAAATAATCTGGGCCTTACTTTTTACTTTACTCTTTGGAGCGCGCCTGACGTATTATGTTATGTTATGACGTCTGCGCTGTAATTTGTGTTTCATTCAAAATGGCCGATTGCAGTATTTTAATGTTTTATTTCATTGAAAATCACAATAATCTTATTACCTATTTTACATAAAACTAAACCAGTATTTTGATTTTTTTTAATATGAGTGTTCCCCTGAAATCTTTAAATTGACAATTTTTTGATACTGTCGTCATGCCCATTGCCGTTGAGGTACATGCGGCAGCCAATTGATACATAATATTGAAAAATAAAAAAGGAGGTTCAATGTTTTTATATACGTAATTTTTTGTATGTACCTACACTGAAATTTTCACATTGCCTTATATTTTAGCATTCTAGATGAATTTGTTTGTTATAAACTTACTTGGCTGACATTGTTATAATTTAGGTAAGTATATATCGTATGTATTTAGTTTAAATAAAGTGGAGTTGGATGTTGAAAAAAAAATATGTTTGATCGCAGTCGAAAAAAAACTTCTCAATTTACATTCACACAACCACCAGCTGTCGATTAAAAAAAGAATCATAAAAATTTGTAAACACACCACAGTGTGTAACAGTTACACATTAAAAAAAATATTAGAATTGAGAACCTCTTCTTTTCTTTTTTTTTATGTAACTGGGTTGGCAAACAAGCGTACGGCTCACCTGATGGTAAGACCGTAGCCTATAGACGCCTGCAACACCAGAAGCGTCGCAAGCGCGTTGCCGATCCTATCCCCAATCCCCCGCAGGAGCTCTGGTCACCTTACTCACCAACAGGAACACAATACTGCTTGAAAACAGTATTATTTAGCTGTGGTCTTCTGTAAGGTCGAGGTACTACCCCAGTCGGGCTGCTCCATATTTTGAGCAGGAAATTTCCTGCTGTGCCCTACCTCAGTTGAACTTCTTTTCTTGCAACACGGTTTAAAATATAAGTATCACAAGCTTTTATCTGTTACCTTGATACCATTATACTTCAGAGAACTTTATCAGTAATATGTGAACAAGGGCAAATGTCGTGCAAGTGTCGTGTTTGAAAACAACTGTCGTAAACAGTTGTTTTCAAATCATAAATACAAATTATACTTTGTCCAGATGTAAAATATAGAATCCGATGTAAACACATAAAAAATACCAACCTTTTTAAAGTTGGTTAAAAATTATAGAAATCTTTTAATTAGGTCTGAACGCGACCTGAGATTAATTTCGTGTGTATTCGAAAGTGAAATGGGAAAACCGACTTAAAAAGATGTTGTCTGTCGATTGACAATTTATCAACGAAATTTTAATAGCGGGCTAGTCAGATCATTTATCATGATCTTTGGTTTTTGTTTGAGTTAATAAAGATGTGTGGACTTAGTGACGCTGCATTTCACAAAAGATATTACCAAATTTGTATAAAATCATAGTTTCTCCAAGCCGGTGATAGCTTCACTTTTAAAAATAATTAAAATTTTAATTTGTAAAATGTCAAATCGGAAGTGCTTTTGAAGTCTATTTGAATAAAGATATTTTTGATTTGATTTCATTTGGATGGTCTTTCAGATCTCCAACACAGAGTTGTGTTCCAATGAATAATTATCAATTCATATATAAATCGGCTGTGTGGTTACGGCAGTAAAGAATATAGCCACCCCCTCTCTTCCCGTGGGTGTCGTAAGAGGCGACTAAGTGATAACACAGTTCCTCTACCACTTTGGAACACTTGCTTTGAAATACACAGCAAAAAAGGATACTTTTTACGTCATTACTTTTTACTTGGTGAAAAGTTTTTGATGATTCTTTTTTAAATCGAAAACTGGTGGGCAAGTACCAACAAGCAGGGTCTCCAAATAATCCACTGCTGCGCAAAGATAAGAGGCGCTAAAAGGAGATAGGAGAAGGGTTGGCCGATAATTTCCTACCATTGGTAACGATTTATTTTAGTTGTTTATGAAAGCAACGAGGAATTACGGCTTTAAGTGTTCTCCGAGGCACGATGGGTAAACCCACATGCACTGACACCCAAAGGAGAAAGAAATATTTGAATATAAAGAAATATCTGCTGTGAGCGGGAGTTGATCCTTCAACTGACGGCAAAGGTAGCTAATCGTAACACTACACCACGCTTTTTGTGGTTTTAGAATAGTTCTTAAAAATGGATCACGATTCAGCCTGTAATATCCCACTGTTGGGCATAGGCCTTTTCCCCATGTAAGAGAAGGATCGGAGCTTAATCCACCACGCTGCTCCAATGCGGGTTGGCGGATATTATTCCCTACTAATGAGTAACGATCGCTATCAGGTGTACATGATAACAACCGGATATATTTAAAGTATATTTAATCATTCTTTATTATTGCTTAATTATGGATAATTTATAGTACGTCCCATAGAATATATAAAATAAATTCGACATTGACAAACGGACTTAAATCTATACTAATATTATAAAGAGGTAAAGTTTATAACTTTGTATATACGGGGTAATCTTCGCAAATACTGATCCGATCATGAAAATTCTTTCGCTAACAGAAAGCTACACTATTCAGGAGTGACAAGATAAAAGGAAAAAGATAAAAATATATAAAGATTTTAAATCAGCAGGATTTGAACCTGCGCCCTCTGACGTGCCGTGTCAACAATTCAATCTAATCAAGCATTATTATTTGCCTTAGAAATTAATTGGTGATTTTAAAACATTTATATTTATCTGATTTGCTGAAAATAGTGAGAGTGTATTGGAACATATCAAATTTCACCGTACCCTTCTTATGTGAAATGGATTATAACGCCCAACGAAGTGGGCACGGGTCGGCTAGTACCTAATAAAGAGTCATAGGAATGAAACATCGTAATACTTACAACGTCGAATGAGACATCTTAAATGATAATTATATTCATAAATAATTTTAAACAAGACTTGTAAACGGCTAATAAATTCGTTTATTGGAAATGGCGCCGTTTGTCAGAAATATGTAAAAAATTTCTTCGAAAAACCACCTACGAATAGAATTAGCGAAATACGTTGAGCTTGAATTTATTGCGATTAAAATCAATGAATACTAACTAGTCTTTATATCTATACTAATATATAAAGCTGAAGAGTTTGTTTGTTTGGTTGTTTGTTTGTCTGTTTGTTTGAACGCGGTAATCTCTGGAACTACTGGGCCGATTTGAAAAATTCTTTCACTGTTAGATAGCCCATTTATCGAGGAAGGCTATAGGCTACGTATCATCACGCTAAGACCAATAGGAGCGGAGTCCACGCCGACGAAGTCGCGCGCAGAAGCTAGTAATATATAAAATTTTCGTGTCGTGGTGTTTGTTACCGAACTCCTCCAAAACGGCTGCACCGATTTTTATGAAATTTTGTGTGCATATCAGGTAGGTCTAAAAGTCAGCCAACATCTATCTTCATGCCCCTAAATGATAAAGGTGACCCCCACCCCAAAATATTTTTAGAATATTTAATATTATTAATATTTAATATTATTAATATTTAATATTATTAATATTTAATATATTAAATATTTTTAATTACTTATAGATGGTTATTGGAGTTTGTATGAGTTTACTCCTTAAGAATCGATTTTCATATAAGGCCACCGGCACCGGTATGAAAAAAATATTACTTACGTTTTTGTTAACTCCATTTATCGGAACCCAATTGGGTTATATTGGGTGGCGTTATTATATTCGTTTATTTACTACTTACATTTGATATGGTATTAATCTTTTTTTTTCGATATCGGAGGGTAACCCATTTACGGGTGATATGCCACTACCGCACTAACCCCCTGCGGGAGCCTTCAGCCGCTTTAATTGGAGGTCCCGGATCTGCAGGCAACAGGATCCCTCCAGCGACAGGCTGGCCTCGGCCTTAATCTTTTTCTTAAGCCTTTTTTGTGCCTATTTAGGCATTCGATCGCACCACACTATTTTTTAATTTTTTTGAAAAAAGTTTTTATTATGATTTGGCATTGAAAAATACATAAAACCTTTAATTTCCACCCTTCTACTACCAACCCCTATTTTTAATAGCGTTTAGCCTTTAGCGGCAAGACAGCGTTTGCCGAGTCAGCTAGTTACCTTGTTACATTTATTTTTGATATTAACTAATGCTTTCTCCCTGTTTTACCCATCGTAAAATTTATGACTACTTTTATAGTAAGAATTGTCATTCTATTCAATGTTTTCAAAATTTTAAATTAAAAACAAACAAATATTTTTCTAATATTAGTTGTTTGATGATTATTCTATTATTATATTAGTTCCTGGTGATTTATTTCTAAATATAAATTTTTCCTTAAAAATACGACAAGATACTAAAAACATATCGTAAATTCCGACTGTCTACCTTTTAAATAATAAAAAAATTATAATGAGAAAGAATTCCAAGATTCCTAAATGGAATGCGATCGATGGCGCCTTCGACACGGAAAACATAATAAAAATAATAAAACATTGGCGCCTAGAAAGATATTACGTAAATTGTATTCAAATTTTTTCCTTTGTTTGTAACATACCTATAAATTTAAATCCTTAATATCATTAGAATACAAATAGTGAGTTAACTTTAAAACTACTGAACCGACTTTAAAAATTCTTTTACATTTAGAAAATTTCCAAAAATTCTGCACACAACTGCTGATTATATATATTCAGGAAAATTAGTGATTTGGCAACGATATTACTGAATAATGATACCCCTTGGACACCGTTCGATAGGACAAAACCATGTGCTGGAGCCTGGAAATACGCAGTTGCTAACGATATTCGGTATGTGCGTGAATCGCGAAAAATTGACCAAGGGGAGAAAATTACAAAAAAGTAAAAATATAAAATAGTGGCGATTTCTTACGTTACAAGTTAAGAATAAGTATAGGTTGGTACATAGTAATTTTAGCCATTATTACGACATTCAGATTTAATATGACGTCCTATAACTAGAAGTATTTTACAATAGTAGGTACAAGTAGTTAAAAAAATATTCAGATATAATACAAATGAAATAAATACACAAAATTAGAATAAAGTTGAGCAGTCTCAAAGAACAAACAATTTAAAATTCAGGTTCAATTCAAATATTATTCTTACAATTTTAGATAGATACAGTAATTTATTTAGACTTATTATTCTAGGACTTCAAATCGCCTCTTTGCTTCAATAATGTGTTATCTTGAAAAACGCAATTTTACAGGAGAGCGTTTTTTAACTTTCAAAAAATTATTGTGTCCAAACAAATATTTTTTTTACTGTAAATCTTCGATGTATTGTAAATTATAACTAATAAATTATGTGAAAACTTATCAAAATACTGATAATTTAGAAGTTTAGTAAGAAATTGGCTTTATTTAAAAAAAAGGGGAAAACATGTCACGTTGTTCTTGCAAATATATAGTAACATAGGTGTTACAAACGAAATTATCACGATTTTGTTGATATTACTTTTAGATTTCAGAACCAATCTTTATTTGAAACACTGCAATAGCAAAATACACTTATTGTTATTTCTATAAAAATATTAAAAACTTAGACTGACATTACGAATAATCACAATTTTTATTGGTCATTACTTAATGACAATCAAATTTTACTAGGGAAATTAAACGCTAAGATTAAGTAAAAGAATATCTATCCTTCTGAACAGTTAGATTTTTATAATAGGTATATACTTACCTAATTATAACTTATTGGGAAGATCTTGGCTATTAAATAGCGCTCTGATTAATGAATATCATGAATACAATACTATATATTATATAATATAATACAATTAAAAGAACTAACATTTATATCTAACTCGTCTTAGACAAAACAATAATATAACATTCTCAAATAAAAATAAATAAACTATAAAGTTAATAATAATTTAACTAATGTTTTTAATAAGTATAGCTTCAGGATCGCTTTTTTGAACTCGAATCACCTTTAAACCTGATAGTTTGATTAAATCATTATTTTCATCCTTTAGCAACGAAAAGTTCATTTGATTAGTTAAGCTTTTCCAATTATAGAAATCTGCGAAGCACATTTCATTCACATGGAAGAGCTCACTTTTCTTCCGGGCAGCCTTTATAGGTGCATACATAGGTCCAGATCATAATTGCCGCTTAATTTCTCTCAATTTAAGAATGGGCGGAATCACCCGCATTCTGGGTATGTCCTTTTATCAAATATTTATGAGTGACTGAATTAAGATTAAGTATTGTCTTTACTGCGTATAGCTACATGCAGATCATAAATTTGTTTTATTTTTGTTGACCCCCACAGTTATCCGAATAGAATTTAACATCCAGATTTTCGACTGTTTCTGAAATTTTGACGAGGTATTTGTAAACGCAATTACCGATTTCATTTACACCTCTGTGAGCGTTTGACTCATCCCAAACATAGCTTTCAACACAATCACTCTGAATGTTGTATATAGTTAAATTGAATACATTTAATTTGGACTTGTAATGGAAGACAGAGATGTCCCCTTTGGGACATTGGAAAACTATTTGAAGGTCGTACACAGCAACGAGAATTTCACTATTCTTTTTATCGCTCTCCTTCCCTACACGTGAGAGAACTCTTTCATTTTGATGTGTTTCACAGTTTTCTTTTAGTCGTTCTTTGTCTTCATCGATGCGATTTTTGTGAGCTCCACATACATCACATAAATCTTTTTAGGAACACAGAAGGATATGTTGTAATCTTGCATAAATACCTATACGGTAAAACATTAAGTAATTAGCGAAAGGACTTACATTCTGCAACATAGTCATAGTCTCTATAATGATCGGCTTTGCTGCCGTCGATATAATGTCTTATTGAGTTGGCTCTTATGTAATGTGATCCAATTTTTGGTATTACTTCTATAAATGTTTTTACACCATTCTTTATATTTTCATCCACTTTATATTGATTTCCATGATGTCCCCGATCATCTTTCATAGAAGAAATGTTGCAGTCTTTATTTTTCTTCTTAGACAAATCAGCTTTTTTTGCTGCGTTATCCACATTTAAATTTGCTTCCTCTGTGTTTGACCTTGCATCCCCTGAGCTTAACGTTGCGTCGTCTAAAAAAAGTTTAAATATTTAATTATAGTACGACAGAAAAAAAATGTAATCCAAACTTAGTACCTACATTAACTCGCGCACGGAATAGTTAATAGTACAAGTACTTACTACGCGTTAAAGAGTAGGTAGATAGGTATTTAACTCAGCCATTCGGTGGCGAAGGAATTTCCCTACTAAGTAGTTCTTTAATGGTTCAATACACAAACAGGTACCTGCACTTATCCCTACACCGAGAATATTTGATTTTTCTGTTGTAAATGCAAGATTAACAAGTCTTTTATTTCGCGATTCCATCTGGAAAAAATAAAATAAGTATAATAAGTTACTTTGTTTTAGCAATAACAAAGTAATATTTATGAATATTACTGGTAAAATTATTATTTTTTTGTTCAATAACGGAACATCGGGAGATAAATATACTTCGATTTTTGTATTACAAAAAGTTTCATCAATTACAATGTTGTATCATAAGATAACACAAAGCAAAATTCTCATTCTTTCGGCAACAGTGTGACATGAGCATGTACAACAATCAACATATCACACATTTTTTTCAACAACGCTGTGTTAACCCACTATATCACATTAAAATAAATAATAATATTATTGAATTAAAACATACCTTTGCAACCAAACAGTGATATCGTCGTGATGTCTCGTTTTCGCTGCAATTTGAAAGCACCTTCCTCAATACGGTGCTTAGTGACAACTGTTTTGTTACGTTGTCGAAACAAATCTCCGCGCCGAAAGAAACAACGTGATATCACGATCTGACACAGTCACGCTGTCTTTTTCACTCATAGATTCGCTATTATACACGCAAAAATTACCACGTTTTTTGGAAAAATAAAATCGGCCACGGCGGTTTCAATTATTAAATAAAAATTTTTTTGAATTTTCGGACTTACCACATTGTTGAAGCAAAGAGGCGAAATTATTTAGTTTATAAGAAATAATTGTGGCTAAAAACATATTGTTATGCTTAAGTAAAAAATCTAAAACTATTTTTTTTTCTTAGCAATAGTAAATAATAGTTCACTTAGACAAACTTACATAAACGATCCTTTTCAAATAATATTTAAAAAGGAAAATTAATGACTTAAAAATTTAAATCCTAACTCGCAAGTAATATTAAGCAGATATTTTAGCTCTTCTCTTAACCTTTTATTTCACAACAGTTTGTACAAAAAAATCAATTTTACGTATATCCGTTTAACTTTTGTAACCGACTTCAAAAAAGGAGGAGGTTTCTCAATTCGACTGTAGGTATATTTTTTGTGTGTTCGCGGATAACTCGTTGTTTATGACCCGATTTTGCTGATTCTTTTTTTGTTGGAAAATAGATATCCCAAGGTACCATTATAAGGAAACCAGGATGTGATGATGGCATCCTAGAGAAATCGAGGGGAATCTTGGAAAATCTTAGAGACGACTAGTGCGTTTGTTACTTTTTTTCGTCAACTGACGTTGTATAAGTTGTCGATGTAATTGAAGTCGGTTTTTTTTCGTTTGCTAGTTTGCTAGCAATTATATAATAATTACAGGTGGTAAAAATTTAAATATTTCTTTATTTCAGACATGATGTTCATTTTTATGACTTTTTGACTTTGTAGACTCGAAAGTCTGTGAATGTTTATAATTATTATGTAAGTCGTCTCGGACATAAACCTGTATTTTAAAGCAATAAAATATTCGAACAATTGTTGTCATCAATCATTTGCTCGCCAATTTATAAAATACTTAAAACACATTCCTAAATACAAATGAAATAGGACAGAAGACGGACAAAGGTTATTTATGACAGTTTAAATCTATACATATAATAAAATGGTAGGAAAGTCAATGTATGTCCGGGATAAACTCAAAAAGTACTGCATGGATTTTTCGTCAACACATAGGCTACATATTATCACACTATCACCTACGGGGAACGAGCAGTGAACGCACGCAGACGACGTCGCGGGCAGCAGCTAGTTAAAAATAAAGAATAGAGAAAAAAAATTAGAAATAATAAAAAAAAATGAGTAGAAACGTTTTAATTAATATTTTTTCAAGTTATAGTTACTGCTTCTAGATTCAAATAAAACTTACTTACTATACTTATACAGGTTATTGATTGAATAATTTCCGAAAAAAAATTTTCGTACCACTTGCTCAAAAAAGTGACATTCTATGCCACAAAAAGCAAACATAACAATAGTCATTTTTAATCTGTTGAAAACAAGGAAAGAAAATTGTACTGAATTTCATTCATTCTCTAGGTCTAGGGGGAGAATGTGATTTAAATTTGGAATACTTACCGAAATTTATACTGAACTACATCTGTGATTACACCATTGAGTTTGTATATAAAGCATTATACATTTTTTGAAAAAGGAATAGGTACGCATTTATTATGCAGTTAAGCCCTGCGCGCACTAGTGACATTTGTCACCGTGACAAAAAATTCTTTGTCACTGTCACGTCACCGTCACCTTCGCGACTGCGCGCACTTGCAGTGACAGATTATATACAGATATAGGTTGTCTGTGAACTCGTTTTTAGAAATAGAAAGAAATACAATAATAAAAAGTATTGGGTTCACCCGCTTTGGAGTGATAGGCTGATAAGTGGAAAGTTCTACACCATGTTTGCCACCCTACGTACATATGACACGTGACATTTTGTCGCGTCACGGGCATGTTGGCGTCCTCCGCGGACAAAAAGTCACCGAATTGTCACGCATCCAAGTGCGCGCACCTTCATTAGGGATGATGGACGCGGTGACAGTGACAAAAAGTCACGGTGACAAAAAGTCACTAGTGCGCGCAGGGCCTTATGATTAGGTATTAAATAAAATTACGAAAACCGACGAGGCCGTATGAGCTTGATGCCTTTGCTTTTCCGACAAAAAAAATATTTGTCTAGGAATTTGTCGCGTTTTTGTTATCTAAAACGTAGTGGTTATATACTCTTTGGTTATATACTCTTTGTTGTTATCTTCAAATACATAAACGTCAATTTTATTTTAATTTATTTTTATAAATAAGTTAATGTTCTAAAAATACGTTAGGTACGATGTTTAATAAAAGCGACAGTGACAGTGAATTTTCGGATTCCATCAGTGCAAATGCTGCCGCAATTATAAATAATTTGCTTCCAATAAAATCCAAGGAAAATTATTTAAAAACTTATGAAGAATTTTCAAAACTTAAACCATCAGCGCCACAACCATCAACTTCCGGCATTTTATCTTCGTTCGTAACTCACGATGCACCACCACCACTATCTTCGACGTATATAGGTACGTATACTATCTACAATGAAACGCAAGTTCCTCAGACGCAAGAACAGAGAAACACTCAAATCAACTCATCAATAATAAATGTACCAAACAAAAATGTAACTCTCTCTATCAATAATTGGACCAATGTTTCGAATGTTAACTTTTACTTTTATTTGTCATTATTTTTAATGAATGCTTTTATCATATTATTATTGTGTTAATTTTTTCGCAAATGGTACGAAAAGTAGAGTATTTTCCTCGGTGATAAAGCTGTCTTAGTCCTTCGTTACACTCGCGATTTAAATCGTCACCCGCGACAGAAGACACTGCTTTATCCCCTTGGTTAATAATCTACTATTATATATCCAGTTAGTCCAGTTAGTTTATTTGGCATTCGATGTAGGTATCTAGTTTTAGCTACAACTTAAGCGCGTAGAACAGTAAACACTAATATTGAATAGATATTAAATAGTCATAACAAAAGCATTCCGTCGAAACTAGTTTACTATCGCAAAACACGTTAAAATTAAAAACGAGTTTTGACGGTAATCTATAAATTATAAATTTTATGTCTTAAATATAATTTATAGACCCTAAACTTCTGCCACGTTTTAAATTTTTTAATCAAAAACTTCAAATAAATGCTAATGCATTTAAATGTCGCGTGTGTTGATTATCGTAACCATATTCTGGATGAAGAATCCTTTTAATCAGTCATCTTGAAATAGGCACACACACACACACACACACACATCAGCCTATCGTAGTCCACTGCTGCACATAGGCCTCCACAAGTTCGCGCCAAAAATAGCGTGAACTCATGTGTTTTGCCCATAGTCACCACGCTGGGCAGGCGGGTTGGTGACCGCTGGGCTGGCTTTGTCGCACCGAAGATGCTGCTGCCCGTCTTCGGCCTGTGTATTTCAAAGCCAGCAGTTGGATGGTTATCCCGCCATCGGTCGGCTTTATAAGTTCCAAGGTGGTTTGGGTGGTAGTAAAACTATGTAAACCTTAGTCGCCTCTTACGACACCCACGGAAAGAGAGGGGGTGGCTATATTCTTTACTGCCGTAACCACACAGCAGAATAGCTTGAAAAACTCTACGTACATAAAAGTCTTCTTCTTCTTCTTTTATTTATGGCATACGATCGCCATTTGCGACATTCTGCCAGATTTAATACAATACAATTACATACAATTTAAAAAAATAAGGTTTAATTAATTTATCCTCATCGATTAAGTTTATCACGTGATGCTCAGTAACACTCAAGTCCTTTCCAAATGAATTTTCAATAGTGTTATCGATAAAATTTTCCCTAAAATCATTCGTAGCTTCCTTTTAACTAATAATAAACTATTTCATAAGGATAAAACATTTTGGGTTTTCGTCCATCATGATTTTTTTTAAATATGGAGTTCTAATTCTGGCACGAACTTGGGGAGGCCTATGTCCAGCAGTGGACTGCAATAGGCTGAAGTGAGTGAGAGTTTTAATTACTCCTTTTGCTAAAAAATGCTAAATAATCTTAAATGAGGTTTTTGTCTGTAATTCCTGTTAAAGTGTTATAGGTTGTTAAGCGTTATTGTAAATTCAGATTTCGAATTAACGAATGTCTTTGAAGACTTTTTTGATAACATCCTTTGACTTAACTTCTTAATGTAAATAGCCTACCCAATTCTATTACAACTAAAAATAACATTCGTAAATGTAATGTTGATTTTTCATTCTTGCAGATTGATTCATTAGATACTCTAAAATCATTTAAGTGTCTTAATATAACAAAAAAAAGGAATAAGCTATCTAACTATCTATAAATAATATGCTTAATTTTTAACAATTGTCTTAAAATGGGTTATTTTCCGGATTTGTTTCACTTCTCAATCATATATAATTATGAGGCTTGGGAGAAATCACAAAACACTTCTGTGATATATTAAAGGCCTTTGATTGCGTGGACCCCGAAATTGTATTAAGTGAACTTGAGAATTACGGTGTTAATGGTAAAGCCCTAGAACTCATTGCTTCATACTATACTAACATATTTTAATTTTTGAATAAACGGGCGGACTTATGGATCTGTGATAGAAACGGGCTTTAGACAGGGATTGATAATAGAGGTCTTGAGAAAATTTTGATTTTCGATGTTGATCTAATTTTGTGCAAGCAAAGTAACTGAACTAAGCTGGCTTCATTATTACCAACAAATTTGTTTTTTATTAGAATAACCTCGGCTCACTTAGACTGACGTTTAGAGTTTATCTATAAAAGAAAAACATACCTACCTTTATTTTTATTCAGAAAAAACCATAGATCATTATCTATGTTTAAGTCTATGTAATCATTATTTCAAGTGTTATTACGTCATACCAGTTAAATAATTTTACCGTGATGTAAGTTGCAGATTGTCGACCGAATTGATTGCCGTTTTTTATATTTACTTACTAATTAACGTGCTACTACAAATTGTTTGGCAACAATGATTGCCAAGGCGCCGTTCTGCTACTTCAAACAATTTAGTTTTACTAGTACCTACGCTTACGGAATATAATTACGCCACCATTATGTGTAAATTAGTATTGTACCAAATCCGTTAATAATATTAAAACCTGTAACAACCTACTGCTGGGCATAGGCCTCTTTCTCCATGTAGGAGACGGATTAAAGGTTAACCCACCACGCTACCTCACTGCGGGTTAGCGATTAATATATCCCTTCTGTGAGTAACGCTCGCTATGTGTGTATAATATTATGATAACAAATTAACAACCAGGAAGAATCTCCGAGGCACGGTGGGGAGATCCGCAAGGACTGACATCCAAACTGGAAAGAAATAGTTGTATAAATAGGTACCTACATACACATACCGTAAGTGGGTACATGGCACACGAACCACTACACCAGTGCGGTTGCTTAGCAATGTAAACATTATACCTAAAGCTGTTTTTATCAAGGTAACACACAGCAGGAAATATCTTGCTCAATTCTAGAATAGTGCCATTAAAGATTTACCACAAATTTACGAAGATCACAGCTTAATAATACTGATCTCTATCAGTGTTGTGATCCTGTGAAGAGTAACAAAGTCAGAGCTCCCTAGGGAAGGTCGGGGCTAATGTCACAGTATTCGCTCACAATCAGGTGGACCGCACGCATGTTTGGCACCTTAGTGGTATAAAAGAAAGCTATTTTATGGCCAGTAATCTACCGTTGCGAGGCAATAGTAAAAGCAAAATTGTATCCAATTTATTTTTTAAAATATATTGTACATAATTAGAAAAATGTACAGAATTGACATATAAAATAATAGGCAAAATTTAATCTATTAATCTAGTAAAATTGTTACTATTTATCAGTAAAGCATTGCTAATAGATACTACCACAGGAAACAGAAAGAGACATTTAGTGATAGTAAAAGTATACAAATAACTTTATAAATTGATTCAGCCTTAAATATCCCATTGGAGGCCTCTTTCTCCCTGTAGCAAAAGGGTCAGGAGCTTAAGCCACCACGCTGCTCCACTGTTGGGTGGCGGATTTTGTTATATACCTAATTGTAGTCACAAGACTGATTCTATTGTATAGAAATCCGAAGTATACAACAAAAATATCATACAAAGTTTAAATCAAATCACCTTTTTTGACGAAAACTCCTGTAACAAAATTGAAGCAAGACGATTGGTATGCATATTTTTTATTAAAACTACTAGTTCTACGTAACACCACGCATAGATGAACTCGAATAAATTGTCATTTGTTTCTTTTTTTCTTGTTTAATTTGTAGAAACAACAAATAATCTTTAATAGAATATAAAAAAAATTTGTAGTTAATACCTTCCGTGGCCCTTAACATACAAAAAAATTCTTTAGACGAATTGGTCGAGCCATTCTCGAGTTATGCGCTTAGCAACATTCATTTTTTTTATTTATATACCTACTGCTAGTCTAGCTAGCTCGCCCTGGCTTCGCTCGTGTAGGTAAAAGAATTATAATTTTAACACAAACACCCATTTACTAAATTTTAAAATATTAAAACGCTTTTTTTAGCTAAGCTGTTATAGATAGATATACACACTCGCGAACTTTTTTGTAGATCTTTTTAGTCCTATTATTTAGTCGTACATCATTTTGTCTTATCTTTAACCATTTAAGTAGCGCACGCGAAGTAAAGAAATATTTGAGACGATTTTTTACACCTTGGTGAAGATAAACCGTTTTTTTTTACGTCTAAGTTTTTAAGAAATAAAATATAGCCGATGTGACTTCCTAATAATGTAGCTTTCTATTAGTGAAAAAATTATTAAAATCGGTCCGGTACTCTTGGAGCCTATTCAATACAAAAAAAAAACAAACAAACAAAAAATCTTTGCTCTTTATAATATTAGTGTAGATAAGAATAAATGTCGCACAATTCGTTTTATTTTGCCGCGTTTCATAAAACTTTATAATTTGATCGCTGGTGTACCCATAGTAATCTATACTTCTATACTAATAAATAAAATTGGAGTGTCTGCTTTTAATATTAAAATAACCGCTTTTTACTAAATGCATATGGATGTATACACGGTACATATACCAAAATAACATTTTTTAAAATTTTTGTCTGTCTGTCTGTCTGTTCCGGCTAATTTCTTAAACGGCTGCACCGATTTCGACGAAACTTTCACTGGCAAATAGCTGATGTAATAAGGCGTAACTTAGGTTACTTTTATTTTAGAAATTTATTTATTTTAATTTACAATTATTACGAAAAGTCGCAAAAAATGTTACGTTCTATACTACGTCCAATTGTTTATTAACTTTTTGACAGTTCAAGAAATTTCGAAATTAGTGACTGCCTCATACGTCATTGATTCGATTTGAAATAATAATCCATTTTATTTAAGAAGAACTTTCAATCGATTTAATGAAATATTTTTAGTTTAAAAATGTTAATTGTTCCTTTATTAGATAGTTTGTTAAATAAATTAATAGTTAGGTCTGTGGTTTTCCAAGAATATTTGCTCATAACTCTTGATTTTAATTTGACTTAGACTTTATTAACCATGCGTTTGAAAGTTTAATTTCACTAACGCATACTTACATTTTAAGGCAGCCGTCAAAAAATAAATTAATGAATGAACAGAGTTATTGGTCTTTACTCTTGGTTTGAAAGTAAATTCTAATTATAATTCTTAATTAATAATTCTAATAATAAAACTTAATTCCTTGCAAATAATCAATCTTGGAGTCATAGATCCTATTTTTATTTCCTTTTCTCAATTAAATTTATAGAAACAATAATTACATGACGGAAAATTATTTTTATCATATGATCGATTTATCGTATTTGAAGAACTGTTTCATAGTCTGTGGTTGTTTGTTACAAATGTACTTTATTGAGTTAATACTGCTACAGAGTTCAAATCGAGTTCAGAGTTGATATGTGCTTTAAAAGTGCGCGACAGTACCGGTGAAAATGGAACAATCCAGCGATTGTCGACATCTATAGAGTTAGTTCGTGATCGGATTGTCGTTCTTATACCACCATTTTCAGGTAAACGTACGTACGTTCTGTAAAATGAATAATCATCCTCCCCTATAACAGTATCTGTGGTAAAAGTTTTAGGAAATATTTTACAAAAACGAATAAAAAACTAAATAAACTAAATAACTTTTTTGTTAAATTCCACGCGGATGAAGTCGCGGGCACAGCTAGCATAAATAAAATACAAAAATATAACATGTTTTCATTTAATAATTTTATAAAAATAATATTAACTTAAGTTTATTTTTAATAACATTTAATTATTGTTGATATAATTATGTATAAATAATTATTTATTATCTGTCTTTAATGTAGGTTTTTCATTTATTGACTCAGGACGAACAGAGAAAGAACATTTTATCATAGTTTCGATGTGGAGAATAAGATACTACAAAATAAACAATATAGTGCAGGACATGCATTGTGTACATATTTTCAAATTATAGCAGGTCTTCTAACTGGATCTATGTCAAACTCAGTCAATCGGAAATTACCTGTTCAGAAACTATTTAAAGTATTGTTTTTAAAGAGTTTTTCTCTACAATTAAATTATAACTCAAAATACCGTGAAAGATTACCGAAAACCCACCACTACCACTACAGCCTATCACAGTCCACTGTTGGACATAGGCCTCCACAAGTTCGCGCCCGACATTATGACGCGAACTCATGTGTTTTACCCATAGTCACCACGCTGGGCAGGCGGGTTGGTGACCGCAGGGCTGGCGCCGTCGCACCGAAGACGCTGCTGCCCGTCTTTGGCCTGTGTATATCAAAGCCAGCATGGATGGTTATCCCGCCATCCGTCGGCTTTTTAAGTTCCAAGGTGGTAGTCGAACTGTGTTATCCCTTAGTCGCCTCTTACGACACCCACGGGAAGAGAGGGGGTGGCTACATTCTTTATTGCCGTAACCACACAGCACCGATAACCCAAAAACGTATATTATGTAGTCAAAGTAAAACAGTTATAAAAAATAAAAATATATTAATTGAAAATAAACGTCTAAAAATATAGCTCTAGCAACGTCTAAAATATTGTCATAGACCCGTTACCCAGCGTGATTCAATTGTACTATTTCCTAAAGTCATTCAGCTTTTACGTCTATGTCCATAATACAACAATAACATAATATTTACAACATACAATTTCTCAGCACGCTTACCTAATACACCCACCCACAAAGACCTTAAAACGAAAATGCTAACAATATTTAGATCTCAAGTCCTTTCTCAAAATTTTTCCAGCTGCGCTTCTTGGTATACTGTCCAAGATAGAAATATCGTCAATTCTTTTGTACGGAGCCACTTTAGTGGCGACAAAATCGCACAGATCCTTAATATCGGCACTCTGTCCAGGTCTGAAAGCGACGAACGCTTTTGGCGTTTCTCCTTTTGTGTCGTGAGGTACTCCAATTACAGCTGCATCGAAAACAGCTGGATGCTCTCGTAAAATTGCTTCCAATTCAGCTGGAGGTACTTGAAAACCTTTGACCTGTAACGTAGATTGATATTTATTTTGAAATTAATAACATCAGTATATATATATTAATATACGAGTACATATAAAGTAATATCAGTTTTTCTCAGCCTCTATTGTGACAGGAACAAATTAATTTTACGATCAAAGGGTAAAGGGTAAATGGTGAACGGGAAAATGCTCCATCATTCTCGTCACTATTGTAGTACGTATTTGATAATAATTTTTATTTAAGTTTTACACCTTTAAGCACTTCTTAATTAATTGAATTAAAGGTAAGTAATACCTAGTAGTAGTACCTTAATCAATTCTTTCTGCCTATCACTAATCTTGATTATTCCTTGTTCATCAGCTATTGATAGATCACCAGTTCTGAACCAACCGTCATCTAATAATGAATTAGCATTGGCTTCGGGATTATCTTTATAGCCCTTCATCACTTGAGGTCCTTTTACTAGCAGTTCACCCATCTGAGAAATAAAAATCATAGACAGTTAAAAAACCTAAATTATTTATAAATTGCGAAAAAGTACTTTTGTAAAATGAACCAGTGTTAAAATTTAACCAGAAAACAGCCTCAACTAAGGTTTACTCTTATGGCGAGGGTCCAGAAAGATGCACAATACATAAGCACAGACACCCAGAACACGGTTAAAATCTGTAAGTCCAATACAAATATAATTATATTATGTGCGATATTGTGTAATATTTGAAGTACAGACAAACCTCATTTGGTCCTAAGTTTTTCAAATTCCCATCGACAATCCTTAATTCTGTACTAGGAAATGCATAACCCACTTTATCAGAATTGATCAAAGTTTTATGTGATAGTGCTACCACAGGGGAGGTCTCCGTAAGTCCGTAACCTTGGCCGAAACGAATTTCTCGCTAAAAACAAAATTAAGTAATTAAGATATATTTATATCGATACATTATATTACATTTGTCATAAAAAATGTATTTTAGTCTTTTTAGAATATATATTTCTATAAATTATCTAAGCCTGAGGTCATATAGGTACAAACCATATCACCCAAATTACATACATTTTATAAAAGTTAAGAAAATATTACAGTCTAGTTTTTGTTGCAGGTTTCATGTCAATATACATATATTTTTATGTCTAATTTGTAAAAAAAAAACATACACAAAGGAAATGAAGTATTTAGAAATAATCACAATCATTAATTAGATGGCTTGATAAAATTAAAATTACCTTTTCTAACTTTTTTTATATATATGAAAAATCCCAAGGTAACTTTCTAAATAATACAAAACATCGATGATTAAATACGGCTATGTATTTAAAACAAATTATAAATATTAACAACAATCTTATAATATTATAGGTAATTTTCTATTTTTCTTATCTACGAGTTATTAGTTTGACTACTACAACTAGAAAATTCTAACTAAAGAGTAATGAAGATTAATAGGATAGTACCAGTTAGACAAAGGGATTCATAATTATTTACCTGAAACTTACTGAGAAATCTTTCTCCATCAGAGGGAGCTAATGGAGCGGCGCCACTGATGACAGTTTCTAAATATTGGTATGTTTTAGCCGATCCCAAGGGATGATTCGCCATCATAATTACTGTTGAAATAAAAACAAATCAAGCAATCATTGTTAATATTTATATTACTAATTTTCAAAAATAACTTCAATATGTTAATTAAAAAAATTTAGATCATACCACAGTTTGCTAATCTTTTGAAATAATGAATTATATTGCAATTGCTTTAAGTATAACAATTGGAAACTTACTTAAGGGTGGCGCTAGGTACAGCAAATTTACTTTAAACTTCTCTAGTGTTTCAATGAAAGTATCCGGTTGGAACCTATCTACAGTCACAATCTTGAGGCCTTGTGATATCTTGTGCAAAGCAATAACTGATGCTCCATAAATGTGGAAGAATGGTAGAATCGCTATTGCCACATCTTGGTGATTTGCTACAAAGAAGCCAAAAACTTTCTCAATACTTTATAACATCATCGGTTAAAGTATTACTTTAAAATTATATTAATTTATTTCCTAACATAAATTTATTAACATTTTTTACAAGCAGCAATAGACGATTGACCAATTGAATCCTAAAATTACTGAGCTAGAAGTTATTAAGTGCAAGAATGGAATGCAATATCGCAAATAAGTAATCATAAACTTAAAAATGTCCTTGACTGGATTAGTTTACATAACTGTCAAAATTTTTAACATCTTGTAATACCGGACCTATTACAAAATGTCAAAAATTTTGTCATCAAATTTTATACAAAACACTGGTCATCTAAGTTGGTCAATTTAGTTAACTGTCAGAATTTGCATTAATATCACCAAAATCAATTTTGTACTACGCTGTAACAATTTAAGGCAGTGAAAAAATCCTGCAAAGAGACAATAAATAAATAGTCATATGTACTTCCCTTTTATTGTTAATTTCTACACATAAAATAAGAGGCAAAGTTTTCGAGCAAATAATTTGAAGAAACAAATGGAAAAAATATATATTTGCTTCCAGGTAGGTAGGGTAGGTAGGTACTATAAATAATATTTATTTAGTTGAGCAAGCCACATGGGTATATACATATATAAAATACATTCGAATTGGGAACCTCCTCCTTTTTTAAGTCGGTTTAAAAAATTAGACTCCTTAGCTTAAGATTAAATTAAAAAAGTAGATTTAATTCCAAGAATTTTCACTTAAACGTTTACTTAACCATTTTAAAACTTCTTTACAGTCTAAATTACATACTCCTTTGTTGCGCTATGACACTATATCACAGTACAATTTATGACCATATTTACAGGTACAATAATTTAGAAAATTACCTGTTGTCTCATTATTACATCGTATTGAAGGTTCATTCATTTGTATACAATTCGCAACAATATTTCTATTAGTCAATTCTACACCTTTCGGTAATCCCGTAGTACCGCTAGAATATGGCAGGAAACAAACGTCATTGGTGGTTACTCTTACTTCTTTCAAACAAGACTTATCTACGTGTACATCTTCACTTAATTCATTAAATACCGCCGTTCCTTCAGGCGTTGCATCTCCGTTTGTTTTTACAACTATTATAGGAATGCTCTTTTTTGCAATTTTAAATGCTTCTCTAACGATGTTTACTTTTTCCGGTAAGGTTACTATAACTTTAGCATCGGACATTGATAACTGGCGTTGGATTTCGTCTGAAAATAAATGTGTTACGCTTATTAGCAAAAAGTAAATGCAACAGCGTTAAAAAAGTTAAGGTTTACGAGGTGTTATTTTTGTTAAACATTAATGTAAATGTGTCAATGACGTTTTTTGGTAATTATCTACAAATATCTATAACACACACTCGTCTGTTCCTAAAGTAAGCAACTTAATGCTTGTGTTATAGTAACAGCCGACTGGTATAGCTACATTTTTTTCGATAAACATACATATAAATACTACATATGTAAATAAATATATATTACACCCAGACTCGGGGTGGGAATCGAACCCACAACCCCCGGAGCAGAAAGCAGGGTCACTACAAACTGTGCCAACGGGCTAATCAAAATTACAATTTAAATTGTGACAACAAAAGTATTGTGATTATTAAGAAAGTACCTAATAGTTAATTTAAAGCAGATAACAGGGCCAAATTAAATAGGTCATCATCATCACTTCAGCCTATCACAGTCCACTGCTAGATATAGGCCTCTACAAGTTCACACGCCAGTCACGCCAAGTCACCACGCCAGTTAGGCGAGTTGGTGACCGCAGGGGTAGCTTTATCGCATGGAAGACGCTGCTGCTCGTCTTCGGCCTGTGTATTTGAAAGCCAACAGTTGGATGGTTATCCCGCCAACGGTCGGCTTTTTAAGTTCCAAGGTTAGTTTAAATGTATTATCCCTTAGTTGCCTCTTACGACACCCACGGGAAGAGAGGGGGTGGCTATATTCTTAACTGCCGTAACCACACAGCACAATTAAATAGGTACCATTTAATATTTTCGACGTTTTTAAATTTGCTTTCAAAAAATTTAAGTTAGAATTTGTGACATTCATTGTGTACTACTCATACAGCTCATACTGCACTAAGGGCAAATTATGGTGAATAAATACTAATTTCTCTGCATTGAGCGGTAGCAAGCGGTTTCGCTTCTCTTCATAAATAAGGCCTAACTTCAGAAAAAAGTCTTTCGCTGTACACACTGCTGCAAGGTGCTGAAAGATAGATTTTGGCAAACTTTGTTGAATTTCACCAAACAGCTAAGTTTCGCCGGATATCCGGCTATCCGGCCACATAGTTATATATAGCCAAACTGCTATCCGTTTCATCACTGGTTTATACATATTATGAACAAAAAACTACAACAAATGAATAGGGCATGGACGTCCGTCGGAAATATTTGTGGACAATAATAAAATGAAAATACTATGAAAAAAATAATAATAAATTGTTTTCTGTTTAAAATGGTGTCATTACATGCATCTTAAGTTTATAGTAATTTTATATACTAACGTGCTGTATAAACTGGATTCAAAGTAGAAACAATACCACCGGCCTCCATTACACCCAACATTATTAAAGGGTAATCAGGAGTATTTGGCAACATCACCATAACAGTATCTCCATCTCGTATTTTAAATTTCTTTCGTAGGTTTGCTGCGAAAGCATTCGATAAATTAAAAGCTTGTTCGTAAGTATAACCTCTTCCAGTTCGCGCGCATACCTGAAATGTATAATATGAACATATCTATATACAAACATTCCTACCTGTTTCACCTACTAGTCACAACATTTGAAACTAAACATTATTACCATTATTTGATCACGTTATATCTTTATTGTAAAACATGAATGTAGTGAAAAAATCTGAAGAATATTATCTCTGCATTTCTCGTTTATTTATATTCACTTCAGCCTATCGCAGTCCACTGTTAGACAAAGGCCTCCACAAGTTCGCGCCAAAAATGAAAGTGAACTCATGTGTTTTGCCCATAGTCACGACGCTGGGCAGGCGGGTTGGTGATTGTTATTGTATAAATTATGTCCGTGTGGAATAGGTGGCAACAATGTTTTCAATTTTTCCCAGTCACAATGCTCTGATTCTCTGGACAAAATGAACCACCCGTGATTTATGATTATTGATGACAATCTTTAGGAAAATCTTTAGTTATAAGGATTAGATTTGCCATAAAATAATAAAGCATTCAGCGCCGTGTCCAGGAACGATAAAAAAGTATAATTTGAACATGGAAACGCAAACAAATAAATAATTTTCTGAATAAGTTTTCAACAATAAAGTGATGCATTTTATCATTAATTCATTGATTTGAATTAATGGCTTTCAATTGCTCTAGATCAGCACATGTACCTATATGCAATCTAAATGCAATGAAAAAGAAACGAAGTAGGATAATCGATATGGTCGATATTACGATCTTGATAGAATTATAAAGACCGTAGAAATATTTTTATGTGTGTCAATATAAAAATATTAAAATTATGTCAAAAAATCTCATAAACCTAGAATTCCAAACTTACCGTCACAGTTCTTTCGGGCCATTTGTCCAAATTCTGCCAGACGTAATCATACAAAGTACAATTTGGGATATCCACATCGGCGAATGGTGATTTCACTATTCCTTCTGACGTCCACTGGCCATTCTTTCTGACACCAATACTGATGCACTTTGGATCGCTTCGCAACACACTTATCCTATTTGCGGTTCTTAAAAACTTCGATGCCATTTTTGTATCTGTAATGAAATAGTTATAAATAGTTAAAATAGTTATAAAGTACCTTACGAATTATAATGAAACAACTGGAATCGGTATTCTTTTATCAACCGAGGATGATCCGTGAGGCTATTGAAATAAAATAAAAATAAATTAAAAAAAACATTCAAATAACAATAGAGAAGATGGCTAGCCATTACCACCTATTTAGGATCCCATTATTAAAATAATTAAATCAAAAACCAAGCATAATATACCACAGATTAAAGACTCAGAACTTTCTGCGTAGAGAAGACTAATTAAAATATTGATTTATCAGGTAGTTTCGAATAACTTTGTAACGTTAGGACGTCTGACACCTCAGTCCTCCAGTAACCATGGCTGCTGTAAAGTATCTGGTACGTCGGCCATTTAAAAAACTTAATAAACCGCGATATAATCCGAAAAAATGTTTCCTAATAATTAGTGAAATTCGCGTAAACATTAGAAAACTACCTTACGAAACTGACAAAACAACATGATATTATCGTAAAATAGGTAGCTATTTATAATCTGCTGCAATCTAATCTGAATTGGTCTGAAAACATAATAACAACATTTTTTTTATAAAAACTTAAAACATCTCTAAATACCAAAGTGGAATAGATAATTATCCGTAGTATATTTTGTGATTATAAGCCGTCATCTCCATTTTCAAATTTTGCACTGTATTACGCTAAACCTCTACATACATATATGTATGCCATCAACTATACGTGTAATTTTCTGTATACCTATTTTTTTAGTGCAATAAAATATATTCAATGTGAATACGTCATTGTGATCGTATAATAATTACTTTATTATAGTTAAATGTATTCCGTGATCGTGAAAAAACATTAAATGTAACGTTTCTATTTTTGAAGTAAAACTTCTTTACGCACGGTTGACTTGGGGAGTGAGTTGGTAAATGCGTGACGGAGCGTTACGAAAAGTGTGATGGGGCGAGGCGAAGTTAGCAAGAGAGATAGGTGCCAGCGCATATTTTCTTTCTCTCTTTCTCTCATAGCCAGTTACGTTTCGTATTTCTAAAGAAGTGTTACTTCAGTCATGTTGTCTAAACTCTACGACTACTAACGCTCGTTTTTTTATATCAATTTTAATCTTTAATTTTAATTTAAATTTTATTATGTGTGTTTAATGCCAAACAAAATAGGTAGATAATTTATAAAATTGATTAAGTTTTATGTATGCCTGTGTATTTTATTTTGTTTACATAAATACTATCTAAAGTTTATGAGAAAAACCTATATAGAACCTATTAAAAACCTAAAGTTAACATTATTATTCGCTGAACACGTACCTACTCTTCTTTGACATGCTCTACTTTGTTGACATATAATTTTTTATATCATCCTTCACGATCACGATTCAGCCTGTGATATCCCACTGTTGGGTATAGGCCTCTTCCTCGTGTAGGAGAAGGATCGGAGCTTAATCCACCACGCTGCTCCAATGCGGGTTGGCGAATATATTCCCTACTATGAGTAACGATCGCTATCAGGTGTACATGATAACAACCGGGACCGACGACGGCTTAACGTGCTCTCCGAGGCACGGTCGGGAGACCCACACTCTATCATCCTTACCTTAATCAAAGTAGTCAAAGTACATGTAAATTACTCGTTTATCATAAAATAACATATTTTTATAACAAAAAACTTTGTTATTTATATTAAACAATTACGTTTAATTGTAAAATGTAAGCAATGTATTCTTAGTCCAGGAGGAATCAGCGCATGAGTTCCGAAAAATAATCCACCTCAATTTTTTTATGCGATCCTCTTCAAATTGCCCTACTGATGATATAATTTGTACTATAAGTAAAAACTATAGAACGCAACGAAATTAGACAAAAACGGTGCAAAGTATCGTTCTACTTAGTGCAGCAACGATACCATCTCGGGTTGCGGGTAGGTGATAATGTGTTGTGGGGTGTTAGTCAGTTAAGTAGTAGTCATGACAGGTAAAATAAACACGTCCGTTATATTCGAGTTTCCCCAGTTTATTAATATGAAAACGGCCAATGCTCAATACATCGATTTAATGCTGAATAAGGACTTAACATAATATATACTTACATACTACACACACTACATCATCCCCCAAAGGGTAAAAAAAAAATTATCATATACATTTTTTTTTATATATATATACTTATAGTTACTTAATCAAACTAAATAGTTTATCTTATAACAATATAAATTAAAATTAAAAACTATTTATTCCTTATACAGTTTTGTTCTATTTTTATGAACAGTTACAGTTTTTCCATTCATATTTATTTTTACATTAGGACGCAAATCTTCAATTACAACATACGGTCCTAAGTACAAAGTATCTAATTTACTGCCGGTTTCATTTTTCAATAGCAAGAAATCACCTGGCTTGTAAACAATTGGATTAATTGACTTATCGTAATTATTTTTTCTAGTCTCTTTACTTTTAATTAAATTATTTCTCGCATCATTTTGAGCTTTTTGCAATCGATACTTAAATTCAGATACATAATTATCGAAATTATACAATGGTTCTACTTTTTGACATAAGTTACTTGGTATTCTACATAAATGTCCAAAAACTAACTCGTATGGAGTATATTTCGTTTCGCAATGAACAGTAGTATTATATGAAAAACTCCAATATGGTAACCATGAACTCCAAGACGATGGGTGATTATTTGTTTGTATTCGTAAATAAGAACCTAGTACTTTATGTGTACTCTCTAAAGCTCCGATACTTTGATGATGATAGGCTGATGCTATTGTTTGTTTTATATTCAAAAGGTTACACAACTCTGAAATTACTTTAGAAACAAATTCCGTACCTCTATCACTAGCTATTTCTGTTGGAATTCCGTACCGTAAAATAAAATTGTCAGCAAAAATTTTAGCTACTTCTGTAGTTGTTTTGGTTTTTAAAGGGTAAGCTTCGACATATTTACTCAACTCGCATTGTAGTGTTAAGATATAGCAAAAACCACTATCGTCCCTATCAATAGGACCAACTATATCCAAAAAAAGTTTTTCAAATGATGATGATGCTGTTGTTGTGATAGACAATGGTTCTTTATGAATTTTTGTGTATTTCTGTTTTTGACACTGAGTACATTTACCTACATAAATCTTTACGTCTTTTTCTAATGAAGGCCAGTAATAATATTTTTAGGGTTCCGTACCTCAAAAGGTAAAAACGGAACCCTTATAGGATCACTTTGTTGTCCGTCTGTCTGTCAAGACCCTTTTTCTCAGAAACGCGTGGAGGCATCAAGCTGAAATTTATATTAAATACTCAGATCTGCTGCCTCTTAAAGCTGTGAAAAAATGAAACTTCTAAGCCAAGGCAATCAAAAGATACAGCCGTTTATGCTGCAAATTTTCGACACTCTCCAGGGAATCAAAACCTACAGGGTACTTCCCGTGAACTAAGAATCTTGAAATTTGGTACGAAGCAACGTCTTATAGCACAAATACAGGAAAAATTGCGAAAAGTGTAAATTTTTAGTTACTACATATAAAAAAAATATTTTAATAATTTTACACTTAATAACACTTTTCTCATAAACGCGTAAAAGTATTAAATTGAAATTTATATCAAATACTCAAGTCTATAATACCTTTAAGCTGTAACAAAATCAAACTTCTATGTCAACGGTATCAAAAGAAAAACCAAGTTAAGCCGCATATTTTCATCGAAAATAGTCCCAAAGGAATCAAAACCTACAGGGTACTTCCCGTGAAGTCAGAATCTTGAAATTTGGTACAAAGCAACTTCTTATAGCACAGATACAGGAAAAATTGCGAAAAGTGTAAATTTTTAGTTACTACATATAAAAAAAAATATTTTAATAATTTTACACTTAATACCACTTTTCTCACGAACGCGTAAAAGTATTAAATTAAAATTCATATCAAATACTTAGGTCTATAATACCTTTAAGCTGTAATAAAATCAAACTTCTATATCAACGATATCAAAAGAAAAACCAATTTAAGCCGCATATTTTCATCGAAAATAGTCGCAAAGGAATCAAAACCTACAGGGTACTTCCCGTGAAGTCAGAATCTTGAAATTTGGTACAAGGCAACGTTTTATAGCACAGATACAGGAAAAATTGCGAAAAGTGTAAATTTTTAGTTATTACATATAAAAAAAATATTTTAATAATTTTACACTTAATACCACTTTTCTCTTGAACGCGTAAAAGTATTAAATTGAAATTCATATCAAATACTCACGTCTATAATAACTTTAAGCTGTAACAAAATCAAACTTCTATGTCCACGATATCAAAAGAAACAGCAATTTAAACCGCATATATTGAAACTAGCAAACAACTGACAAGGGAATAAAAATCTAAAGAATACTTCCCGTCGACCTAAAATCTTCAGGTATGAAGCAACGTCTTATAGCACAGATACAGGAAAAATTACGAAAACCTTAAATGTATAGTTACATCGCAACCACAGAAATAGTATGTGTAATGTTGTTTATTTCTGCTTTATTTTTCAAAGACGATAAGCTTCAATAGTGAAAGATTTAGAATAAAAGGAAGACGAATGTGAAGGTATCTTCAATGTTAGGCTATCATTTAAGCGAAGAGGTACATATTATATATTTATCTTTAACGCCAGCGTTGATTCTAGACCAGAATGAAGAAAGTTCTTCAATATGTATTCGTAGCCGGCGACCATGCAAGTAACTATGAAACCAGTCAGACACCTTAGGACAGTGTTCCGCAAAGGGTGTACCGCGACACACTGGTGTGCCGTGGTCGTTTATTGGTGTGCCTAGGAAAAATAAAGTTTACAATCATTGATTAATAATAAATATTGTTTTTAAGATTAATAAATAAATGTTGGTTAATGTTACTTAAAAAATGATTTTTTATTTGTGGTGTACCTCCAAAATATTTTCCTATTCCTAGGTGTACCTGGAACACAAAAAGTTTGCGGAACACTGCCTTAGGAGATATATGTTAAGAGAACTAAGTATAGCTAGTAGTAAGTCAAAATCAACAGTATTGAAATGATTAATGAAATCGAGTAATATTAACACTGTAATGAGAATTCTAGACATTAAAAAATATATATGTTTAAACAATAGCAGACAATAATAAAAATAAATTTAGGAAAACATGTTTTATACAAACTTGAAAACAGGTACAAAGGTCAAAAAGGCTCGAATTAAATTACAAAATAAATGTTACATCATCTGTGGGACTATTTAAATAAATAAATAAATATCTACTATATATAATATGGTTCAAATTTAATACTTAATAGTAATAAAGTATTTTTGAACCAGATTTCTAAATATTGACTAAAAAATTTGTAAATAAATAACTTCGATAAAAGAACTTTCCTACCAAGAGACAGGTCAAGGAAAAAAGGGAGACCAATTAAAAGGTGGAGAGATATCTTCAACCAGATAATTATGTGGACCGCTGTGTATACAGAAAGCACGGGAAAGGGATACATGGAAATGTTTAAGAGAGGCCTACGCCGCAGAGGCGACTATTACTATTACCAATATTAATTAAGTGATGTTATAAACATGTAGACGAGTTAATTATACGAGTATAGAATAAATATATACATAGGTTAATATACATACATATGTTTAAACTAAGAATACTTACGCTAGTATTAATTGAAATTTTAATAGAAATAAAGGCGATTGTTATTTTATTTATTTATTTTATTTTATATAAATTAAAGGATTAATGAAAAGATAAAGATACCTTTGTCTTAAATTTATGCTCCTCCAACTTTCCATATTGTAATGTTACGGATTTCATTTAGCAGCAAAATACCATAACTTTTCCTTATATACTTGCAGGTTTGTACGGAACCCTCGGTGCGCGAGTCCGACTCGCACTTGACCGGTTTTTTTAATATTATTTAGCATTCTTCTCACACCTACATGACCACTACTAGGTAATAAATGAAAATCATTCATTATCACTTTCTTTTCGTCATCTGTAAATATTCTTTGTACGTCTTTTACAATACATATTCTAGGTAAATTCTTTTCTTTATTTCTAGCAATATATTTAGCTAACCATTCAATAAATTCTTTATTTTTACGCGTTTTCATTAATATTATTTCTTTTATTTCTAAGTCCTTGCACAAAATTGCCAGTTCTTTCAATAAATCGTCTCGCGAGTATACTGATAAAGAAGATTGGCTTGCAAATATAGTATTCTTACTCTTACAATAACATAAATTTCTTTTACTTGAAATAAGCATGCTTTCATCTCGATTTTTTAATATACTGCGCAGTTTCTGGTCAGGTAAAATAATAAACTCTACATCTGAATCGCATTTCTTAAGTACTTCAGCAATTTTAGGTTGATCAGTCCTACAATCACTAGAAGTAGAAGAATTACTAATCTTGCTCTCATTCTTTCTCGCTTGCGCTCGAGTTAACACACACACCATCTTACTATTCATTTGTTTTAACTCATCTGATGTTATAATTATCCTAGACAAGGCATCTGCCACCACATTATCTCTACCCCTAACATACTCTACTTTAAAGTCATACTCCTCTAATAAAAGTCTAAACTTTGTCAAACGACTCGATGGATTAGTCATATTAAATAAATATAACAACGGTTTATGATCTGTTCTAATAACAAATCTTTTGCCATATAAATAAGGTCTAAAATATTTAATCGACCATACAATGGCTAATAGCTCCTTTTCAATTGTCGCATAATTCAATTCAGCTTTATTCAAACCTCGACTCGCGAATGCAATCGGTTTCTCGTTCATTACATAGTACGCTCCCTATAGCAAAACCTGAACTATCAGTTTGTAAAATAAACTCGTTTTTTGATGAAAAATCTGGATAATCCAATACAGGTGGATTAGAAAGTAATTTTTTAAGGCGCTCAAACGCGTTGTTACATTCCGGTGTCCATTCGAATTTAACATTTTTTCGACATAATTTATTCAATGGTAAAACTATTTCACCAAAGTTACGAATAAATTTACGGTAATAATTACTAAATGCAACAAAGCGCTTGACGTCATCCGCACATTCCGGTGTCGGGTAGCGTTCAATTACGCGAATCTTTTCAGGGTCCGGTAACATGCCTTCCGCGGATATCACATGTCCTAAGTAAAGTATTTGTCTTTTTAAGAATTCACATTTTAATGGATTTAATTTTAAATTTACTTTTCGTAATCTTGAAAATACAGTCATTAAGTTTTTATTATGTTCGATTAGATTTCTACCGAAAATTATTAAATCGTCCATATAAACAATACATTTTTCATAGTTAAGGCCTAACATTGCTATAGTCATTAATCTACTGAAAGCTGAAGGGCTGATTTTTAACCCCATAGGTAACCTACACATTTGAAACTGTCCCATGCCGGTAGTGAAAGCTGTGTATTTTCTTGACTCATCTTTTAAACTACATTGATAATAACTTTGGCTTAAATCGCAATGGCTAAAATAAAAAGCTCCCGATAAGGAATCTAATATATCTGTTATATTAGGCAGTGGAAACTTATCATCCTGTATCCTTTCATTTAATTGCCTATAATCGACTACTACTCTCCACTGACGTTTCCCGTTTTTATCTTCCTTTTTAGGTACTAACAACAACGGACTGGACCACTCACTACTCGTTTTTTCTATTATCTCATTTTCTAACATCTCATTTATTTGTTTATTAAGTTCGTCTTTTTGTGAAAATGGTATTCTATATTGTTTTTTATAAACAGGCGTTACATTATCCTTTAAATGTATAGATTGCTCATAAATATTTGTTACTGTCAGTTTGTCACCTGGTAAATGAAAAATATCAGAATATTTCGCACATATCTGTTCAATTGACATTTGTTCGTCTTTTCCGAGGTATGAATGTAAATTAAGCATAGAAAATAACTTTCGCACTCGTTCCACACTTACATTCGGTCTTTCAAACTTACAAAAGTCGTAGTTTTGTAATGAATCTATTTCTAGCTCATTTATACTCAATGTTACTTCCTCATCCGTCGTATTCAAAAGTCTTATGGGTATTTTACCGTTTCTTGGCCTAGCTATTACACTTGCTAGAAAAATTCCTTGCTTTATCTCTTTTGGATATATGACACAATCATAATTAACGTGTGTAGGTAAATATTTTATTACCTCACATCGCGGTCCGATTGTTAAATTATGATTATAGTAATGCATTGGTAAGGATACCTTATTCCGACCTACTCTTAAAGATAGTACATCTGTATTATAATCTATGACACCTTTATTTATTTTTAAAAAATCTTGACCTAATATACCTATAGCTTTACATGGTAAATTCCTAAATACGTAGAACTTATGACTAAAATTAAATCCTTCCCACTCTAATGTCAAATAGACAAAACCTTCGGATTTCAAACTACCACCTACGCCATTTATACTTAATTCACTCTTATGTAAAGTTACGTTAGTTAAGCTTAATAATAATTCATATTTAATCGCTGATAAAGAGGCCCCCGTATCTACTAATAATTCTAATTCTAAATTATTTATTTTAAAATTAACCCAATTAATGCTGTCACAAGCTAAAATCTGATTAGGCACGAAAAAACTGACTTAAATTATCGTTATCCTCACCTTGGTCATTCGAAGTAAAATGATTTAAAGTTCTACCATTAGAATTATTCACATTATTATTACGTTTACCGCGATAATTATGGACATACCTCGATGCACCGCGATTTGCAGAGTAAGCGCGTCCCGCTGCACCGTAACTCGACGCTCCGCGTGAACCGCTTCCGCGCCACGTGCTTTGCTGTCGGTATTGCGACATCGGTCGATTTGAATAATATGTCGAAAAATTTCGACCACGATATCCACGATAGCTGTAGTTAAAATTATTACTACGCCTATTCCTACGATTATTATTATACGAGAAAATCTGATCCTTATGGTTCAAAGATGAGCCACACTCATCCTCCGCGACTCTGATGGCATCTTTCAAAGAAGTTAAATTACGCGACGCAATTATGGTACTTACTCGTTGGCTTCTTAATCCATCCGAAAAACACTTAATGGCATTTTTCTCATTTAGAGGCTGCAACACCTTATACGCCGTTTGATCCCCGTTAGCCTGGGAAATTGTTAAATCTACAAACAACTTTTCTACTTCATCTCCATATTCCTGAACAGACTTATCACCCTGCTTTACTTTTTGTAACTTCGATTGCAAGGCTGTATCTGATTTTCGGGTGAGCAAATGTGTACGCATATCTTTTAAAAGTAAATTAACAGAACTATAAGAACTTTCTAAACGCATTTTTGCTCCGCTGGATAATCTACTTTTTAAAACAAAATTTATTAACAGCTTTTTATCCTCATCTACGAGCATCGAATCATACAACTCTATTGAGTCAATAAGATCATTCGTTATTTGTTCGTCATCGGTCATTTTAGGCAAGAGGCTAACTGCCGTTTTTAAACTAAACTTTTCTCCAGACATGTTTTCTATTTCTGATTGACCACTACTACACGAATCAAATTTCTCCTCAAATGATATTATTTTATAATAAGTCTCGTCAATAGAAGCGCATAATAAAATGCATTTCTTAGAAACATCGGTCGGTAAGCACTTCAATATATCTTTAAATTTTTTATAAATTGTCTTTGCCTCAGAAACCTTTTTTTCAAAATTACTACCTACTCTCCTACTAGGACCTAATTTAATTATATTTTCCTTAAGATATTTCAACTGTTCAAATATAGTAGTTAACTCTAATTCTATTGACATAATCAGAAAAACTTAGTGATTAAAAGCTAATAACAATATTTTAAAGAAATTAATTTTAAAGAATTACCAAATTTAAAGAAAACTTATGTTATTTTTAAAGTCCATAATAGTTTTATATTGTCAATAACATACCGTATAACTACGCACTCACGCACTTTAGGACTATAACACTTTATACTTGCGGCTCGATGTCGTCGCAGCGGTCACGGGCATCTCGGGCATGGCGGCGGTAGCTTACGCGCGACAGGATACGCTCCAAGGCCGCACTCCTCAGCTCCTTCTGGATCCACTGTTTATGGCACCTCTTGTATAAATAGTAGGCTCCAATCAGCACCCCCACAATAATGAAACCGCAGATAATTGATAGAAGAATATTGTTAGACTTCATGTGCGCCAGGGTTGCTTCTCCGTGATTGTCGCCACCAGACGATGTTTGCGCGATGATAACTTGTTCCTTAACATCCTCTTTACTTTGACCTTTCCCCATGTTCAAATAAGGGTATCGAATGAAGAGAGATATTGAAGAAAAAAAAAATGATGATTCCGCCAGTTCTATGGAAGGGTCGCCATGTGTTGTGGGGTGTTAGTCAGTTAAGTAGTAGTCATGACAGGTAAAATAAACACGTCCGTTATATTCGAGTTTCCCCAGTTTATTAATATGAAAACGGCCAATGCTCAATACATCGATTTAATGCTGAATAAGGACTTAACATAATATATACTTACATACTACACACACTACAATAAACTCAATAGTTATGAATGAATCGATGTTGGCCCGTCGCACCAATGCCAATGCAGCGTATGAGATAAGTATTAAGACAGCAATAACAAATGAGTGCAATGACCGAGGGGCGATAATTGTGTACAAAAGAATTTACTCACGGATATCAATTGTCAATAGATTGGCAATTATCCCTCTATTCCTAACGCTGTGTAAGCGATAAGATACCAATTCAACGCCAGTGGTTCTCAAACCATTTAACAAAACAGAAATATAAAGAATTGAAATACCTAATCATGTGATTATGATAACCAACATGTGAGTGATACTTTAAAATTCTGCGGGCAACACTGGCCGGTGCACTTGTCAAATTTTATCAGCTGATTTTAAAATTAAAATTAATTAGTTTATTATTTATTGTTTGAGTTAAAAACTAGTTAAAAGTGTAATTCAAGTTAGAAATAGCCTTAACAAGTGTTAGTGTCAGTAATTAACTGAAACTTTCTTAAACAAAAGTGATACAAAAATTGTAACGACAAGTGATGAACATTTGAATTTAACGTCATTTCGAAAGAGGATTTCTCAGGAAAACGGACAAATCTATGGACTACAGCAGCTTATAAAACCGGGGAAGTACTTTTGTTCATAACTTAATAATAATAAAACCTAGTTTCATTGTAATATCAACAGTTTGTCACATTTTACTGCGGTAGCTCGTTGGTTCTCAATACCTACCTACTGTCCACTTATAATACGACTTACACAGAGTTCACATAAGTGAATAGCGTCACAGTCATTACGATTTGGCACAGTTTAACCTCTCTTTGCTTGACTAAAAGTGGAAGTAAAGTTGATGGTGACTTCTTTTGTCACAGACACTCACTCAACTTCTACACTTCACAAGCATTATACTTACAATAAAACATCAATAAAACATTCAACTTCACTGTGAAACATCTATATTGTTAACCAATCTGCCAAGTAACTTGTGTTATTTTATTTTTTATTTTATATACAAATAATTTGATCTCATACTTTAAGCTGTTTGATATTTGATGTCAAGAAAACCTTATTAATTTCTTTAAAAAAAAAACTCTTAGTAAGGTTAATAATAAGTAAACTATCTTTAAATTATTGTTTGTCTATAGGTAAATAAGTCAGTTTTTGTAAAGTTTTATTTTATCATACCTACATAAATTAAATTACTGTATTTATTTTCATTTCTTTTACATTGCAACAAAACCTAAAAGTTGACTTACTTAGTTAGTAACTTACTTATAAAGTAAGTTACTAATTTGTTGTATAAGTTCCTGATTTTGCTTCTATACATTCTAGAATACCTGAGTCATCATGCTGACCCGTAAGGCTGCAACTCAAAGCACGGAGATGAAGCTGAGACAAGCGCTTCAGGAGCTAAAGGAGTCCAGAGATACATGCAAAGAGCTACTACGTGAGCGTGAAGAGAGTGAGGAGGAAATTAAAAATATTGTCGGACGTAACTCACTCTTGAAGACCGAGCTAGCCCAACTGCACTCCCAACATATGGAGATAGTACTGCAGAGAGACCAACTTGAAAATACGGTTAAAGGATTTGATGACCAGTTCAGCACATATGAGAGCGCCCTAAACCGAATAAAAGATCTGGAACAGGAGTTGAATAATGCCAACAAGCAAATAGCTCTTCTAACCGAGCAGCAGCAACAGTATGAGGTTGATCACACACAATCTCTTTTCGAGGAACTGATGTCATCGCCTGCTACACAGTCAGTTAATCCATCTGCAACTACTGAACATTCTGTTTCAGCCAGACCCTTTATTCAAGGCAGTAACAAATTAAAGAAATATATCAAAATCAATAAATTAATTAAAAAAACTAGTAGATTGATTAAGAAAAATAAATGTTTTCATAAAAATATTGTTCTGAGAAAAGAGAAATTAAGTTTGATGGACTCATTGGAAATTTATAGCAGTAAATTATCTGAAAGTAGGCAAATGTATGACCGGGACACTAAAGAATTACAATTAAATATAACTAAGTTGCACGAGTTACTTGAATCAATGCAAAATAAGTATTCCATTGCGCAGAAAGAAATTGATGAGCACATCAAATCTGCCGCAGAGTTAGTGGAACTCTGCAACTACAACGCAGAGAGATACGACTCGTTAATAAACAGTCAAATTAATACTGCACCGTCAGTTCATGACAATATTGACACAGAAATTAAAAATTTTACTCAGATATCACAGAGCCCCTGTCATCCATCATCCTACACAGAAACACATCAAACTTTGCATTGTAATTATAGTAAATTCCCATTCAAACCAGCTACATCATGTGACTCAGAACATATAAAACCTGTAAAAACTTTAATGTTTTCAGATAAATTAGGCCAGGGGTTAGGATTAATTATGAAAAACAGTTATCACAAGGATTTAACAAATATATGTACACCCGGTAGATCATTTAAAGATATTGTGCATAGTATACTGTTGCATAAAGTTGATAGTTTAACAAATTTAATTGTTTTATGTGGGGACAGCTCCGCAGTTAAGAAAAAACATATTTTGCAAAATATAGACATTTTATTAAAATTACAGGCAGACACAGGCTGTAAATTGGTAATCAGCTCATTTCCATATGCAAGTAATTTAAGTAAGGCGCAAAACAATCGTATTTTTGAGTTAAACTCATACTTATTTAATTTGATTAGTTGTCATAGTGACAATATTTTATATTTTGACATTAATAATTTTATTAATTATTTTACTTTGACCCCAGATACTATGTATCTTGCAAATAGGTTTAGGACAAAAATAGCTAATTTGTTAGCTTTTAATTTACACGACACCCATGAAGGTGGCAAACCAACGTCTATTGACATTGATATTAGTAGCAATTCTACTAAGAAAAAATGTAATAAATACACTAACATTAAAACTGTATTACCTAGTGTAAATGTTTCTTGCTCAGCTTTAAACTGAGACGTAAGACAACAGCCAAGCCCTCATGTATTAATTTATTGTGTCAGAATATTCGGGGCCTGTCTGGCAAAGTTTTAGAATTAGAGTTACTTGTTGAATGTAACAACATTAATATTATTTGTATAACCGAACACTGGCTGAAGCATTGTGATGTGTCATGTAATGTGAATAATTTTCAATTGTCGAGTTTATTGTCTAGAAAAACAACGACATGTGGCGGCTCTTTAATTTTGGTTAAAAATGACATTAAGTATATAGAAAGAAAGGATATTGTGGACCTTTCCGTAGAACGCCATGTCGAGCTCTCGTGTGTTGAATTGAAAAGCTTAGTAATAGTTTGTGTATACAGACCCCCTAAAGGTAGTTTCGAAACCTTTGAATCGGTAATGGAGGATGCTTTAAAAAAGTTAAAGCAAAAAAATAAGCCAGTAGCTGTGTGCGGTGATTTTAATGTTGACATACTTGAAAGCAGTGCACTGACTACTCGGCTGTTAACCTTGTATAATTCTTTTAATTTAGTTAATCAGTTTTTAGAACCTACTAGGGTTACAGATCATTCAGCAACTTGTATAGATAATATATTTTCAGAATGTGACCCGGTAAACAAATTAGTTGTTAAAAACATTACATCTGACCATTACGGTCTACAGGCAGCGTACCAATTGGACGTCGCTGATACACCTGTCACTTTACAATGTAGGCCTATTACAAAAACACGTCTAGATAATTTTAAAAATAGTATCTATGATAAAGTTTCTTTAATGCCATATGTACATGACGATCCAAATGAACTTTATGGGAACTTCTTTGGATTACTGATTAAGGAATTTAATAACTCTTTTAAAACGAAGACTATTAAGTGTACCCAAAAATTACAGTTTTGTCAATGGGCTACGACAGGTATTTATAAAAGTAGAAACAGGCTATATGAACTGTATAAATTAAGAGAAACTAATCACAGTCCTGGTTTTGTAGAACATGTTAAACAATATTCTAAAATTTTTAAACAGTCATGTTCTATAGCTAAGTCTAACTATTTTAAAGGAAAAATAATGAATTCTAGCAATAAAATCAAAACGACCTGGGATATTATAAAGCGTGAGACTGGCAAATATAAACCACGTGACAACAGCCTGACGCTTAAAATTAATGACGCCCAAATAAAGTCAGAAAAGGAAATAGCTGATATTTTTAATAATTTTTTTATAAATATACCAATTGAAACAACGTCTAATTTGGATTCTTCACCCGCGTCTGCGGCCTTAATGCTCCAAAGACATGTGTCCGAATGTAGTTCATTGTTTGATTTTAAAAGTATTGATTTCACTGATATAATCAAAGCATTCAAATCCCTTAAAATGAAAGGTACCAATGATTTATGGGGTATATCTGTAACTATTCTTAAAAGCATTATTTACACCATTGCTCCATATCTTGCTATTATATTTAATAATTGCATTGCTGAAGGAATTTTTCCTGACTTAATGAAATTTAGCAAAATTATTCCATTATTTAAATCTGGGAACAAAGAAGACCCAAGTAATTACAGACCAATATCCATTTTACCCGCCTTGAGCAAGATCTTTGAAAAAATAATACTGGAGCAATTATTAACCTTTTTTAATTTAAATAAACTCTTGCATAATAAACAGTTCGGTTTTACGAAGGGTAGGTCTACTACTGATGCCGGTGTTGCACTTCTTAAGCATGTCTTTGGGGCCTGGGAGAGGTCGCAGAATGCTCTTGGCATATTCTGCGACTTGTCCAAAGCTTTTGACTGTGTAGACCATCAGACGCTGCTGTTGAAGCTAAATCATTACGGTGTAAAAAATAATGCCCTGAAACTATTACACTCATATCTTAGTTCCAGAACTCAAACAATTGATATAAATGGGGTGAAATCAATGGGTTCTGATGTAAAGCTAGGTGTACCCCAAGGGTCTATCTTGGGCCCTTTCTTGTTTTTGGTTTATATTAACGATTTACCTTTCTTTGCAAAAAGCCTATGCGAGATTGTCTTGTTTGCTGATGATACTTCTCTTATATTTAACATTGATAGAAATAAATCAAATTTTGACGATGTGAACAAAGCACTCTCGGAAATACTCACTTGGTTTAGTTTTAATAATCTACAGCTTAATGCAAGGAAAACGAAATGCGTTCTATTCTCTTTACCAAATGTAAAATCTCCACCCATAGAAGTTGTAATGAATAATGAAAAATTAGATTTAGTTGAATCAACAGTCTTTCTGGGTGTAACTATAGACAGAAAACTTCAGTGGCATTCGCATATTGCTGCATTAGCTGGTAAGCTCAGCTCTGCAGCTTACGCTATTAGAAAAGTTAGACAGTTAACTGATATAGATACTGCTAGGACTGTATACTTTAGTTATTTTCATAGCATCATGTCATATGGCATTCTTATGTGGGGATTAGCGGCTGACATTAATGCTATATTTATTTTGCAAAAACGAGCAATAAGGGCTATTTATCAACTCAGCTCTAAAACTTCTCTTAGGGAGAAGTTCAAAGAAATTGGTATACTGACAGCTGCATCTCAATTTATATTAAATTGTATTCTTTTTGTGCGTCGTAATATTAACTTATATACCAAACATGGCGATTTGCATGGTCGCAATACAAGGAATAGGAATAACCTTATAATGCCTCTGTACCGATTAGAGAAGGTGCGTGGGTCCTTCATGGGTCAAGGTATACATATCTTTAACAAGATTCCAAGCGATATCTTGGAGTTACCCTTTGAAGAGTTTAAGAATCGTATAAAAAATTGCCTCCTCAAGAAGGGCTACTATACTGTCAAAGATTATTTAAATGACGGGACAACTTGGTCATAAGCTGACAATGATTTTTACTTGTAGTTGTATTTTATTCGCCACGTCTAAACAGTTACTTGTCTATTTGTTTGGAGCGCATTTTAAAGAAACTACCTTTTAGGAGGTGTCTAGTTCTTAAGTAATTGAAAATTATTTACTGCTATGATTACCGGGTATTTTATTTTGTTTAAGATAAATTTGTGATGGAAAGTGACCTTACATAATTTTTTAAGTCAAAGTCATTTTTCAATTTGACGACTCTGTATGAAATATGACAGGGAGAAAAAAATAGCCCTTGACGAGTTTCTTGCCGGTTCTTCTCGTTACAAGGTCTCCCGCCGTAGGAGTTGCGAACCGATGGCGTAGCTTCATTGACGTTCACAAGTGCTGTATCAGCCTAAAATGAATAAATTATTTGAATTTTGAATTTTGAAGGTACATTAAGTGCGATAACTTTTGACATATCTAATTTAGTTACTATGTATTAGCATCTAAAGCCACTTTTACACATAGGGCAAGTGTTTTGAGCCAGGCGCGTTGGATCAAGGGTGCCCTTGAGCCTTGAGGTACGACGATACGACGATACGTATCGAGCCTTGAGGTAACCGTTCAAATATTAAATAATGTTAACGATTGTCATTAAATTTTAAATTGGCGACTTTTTGTTACCTATTATTACTATTTTACTTTGTTACCGTATAAGAGTATCTAATATCTATACATATTATAAAAATGCGTCCCCCGGCCGCGTCTTTCTGTCCTCCTGTCTGTCTGAACGCGATATACTCGAAAACTACCAAACAGATTTTTATACGGTTTTCAACAATAGAAAGAGTGATTCTTGAGGAAGGTTTACGTATATAATTTATTATGCTTTCTCTTTTTGAAGAGGTCAAAATCTCGCCAACTGGAAGCTTTCCACGCGAACGCCGCGTAAACTAGCAAATATAATATAGTTAAGTTATGTACTAGCGAATTCAAAATCTATAAAAATGTTACAAAAAAGTCCGCGATAGCATATCTAACGGTTGACTTACAATAACCACTTTTATGTTAAATTTTTTATTAAAAACATTACGTTATTTTCAAAGCTATTTTCTTTAGTTCAGTATTAATCTTTATCCAAATGAATATGTTATTATCTTAGGCATATATTAGCTTAGGCATTTAATGCAGATTAAAATTGCCCTTTACACTATATCAATCAGATGAATAGTTTTTGAGATATCGTCGTTAGAATTAATTATTAAAAATAATTAATGCGCAACGAAGTGGGCACGGGTCGGCTAGTTAGTAATATTTCATACTTTCTTTGTAATGATTCTTACAATAAATTTATTCTTATTACAACTTTCATAATAATTATGAATATTATATTCATTTCTTTTCATTAATAAATTCTTCTATATAAAGAGATTAAAAGAGAGTTGTTAATGTTGTGATATCGCGTCTCATGTTCTTTTTAATATTAAAAGAATATTTTTTTACTTTTATTTTGATACCTATACGTATGTTACGTATGTATGTATACGTTATGTGTATGGTTATCAGTTTAGTTCACGTTAATCCGTGCTCGTATTCGTCGTGTCTTGAATCTGTATTAGCTCATAACCTACCTTGTAAACAGGTTTTGATTCTGAAGTAATAAACGACAAACTAACATCATATCGTCCATTTGTTTCATACCGGTATCAGATGTTTGTAAAGCACATTAACTAACGACCGGTCTCCGCACCTTATCTATGTTTAACTAGTTGTATATTACGCACCAAAGATAGCAACTTTATATTATAAAACATGATTGTAAATAGTTGGAATTTTACAATAAAACTTGACCCATATTTAGGTAGGTTCTGTATTTGCCAAAGATATACAAACCATTATCCGCCAACCCGCATTGGAGCAGCGTGGTGAATTAAGCTCCGATCCTTCTTCTACATGGAGAAGAGGCCTATGCCCAACAGTGGGATATTACAGGCTGTATCGTGATCGTGATACAAACCATTAGAAATGGGACATATAAAAGAAAAAGTAATTAACCTTTTAATATTTAAACTTAGTAAGTGTGCCTTGCCTTGAATAAGATGGAAATATATTTTTATTAACTTTTTTTTTATATTTTTCTTAATTAAATGTATCGACTATAAAACGTCATATCTCATCATATGGTATCACACGATTACAGAAATGTAGACATATTTTTTAAACCGGGAGAAACCGCGTAAAATGTCTAATAATAAAAATAAACTAAATTTTTTTTATGTTAAACGGTTTTATTGCAATAAAATAATGATGTATTTAGGTTATGGACTAAAAGCTAAAAAATAATTCGGTAAGTCCTAGCTACCAGATCGCACCAATCTTCTTATCAATCTGGGGTATTGATCAGACAAATATAAAATCGTTGGGCGTATACGTATAGCGTATCCAGAGTAAACATTATGATAGAAATTTCACGTGCCCAACGATTTTATATTTGTCTGATCAATACCCCAGATTGATGAGAAGATTGGTGCGATCTGGTAGCTAGGACTTACCGAATTATTTTTTAGCTTTTAGTCCATAACCTAAATACATCATTTTTATTTCAATAAAACCGTTTAACATAAAAAAAATTTTTAGTTTATTTTATTTTCAAGTTTTTAGTTTCGTTGAGTAGTTTTAAGATTAGTAATAAATATACCTACACAGTCTAATACACTGTATTCTACCAATCAAGCCCTTTCATTTGATTCCCATATTAAGGTAGTTGTGGAAAATATTTAATCCACCATTTTGTGGCGGCGGCCATCTTGGATTTTTCATAGTGAGCCCTATTCTACCAATCAAGCCCTTTCATTTGATATCCATATTGAGTTATTTGTGGAAAATATGTTATCCGCCATTTTGTGGCGGAGAACATATGGATTTACAACCATAAAAGATATATTACCTATGTTGTATTGTCATCAAGATTAAGAGTGTGTGCCAAATATCAGATCAATCTGTCATCAGGAAGGGGGTAAAATTCCAATTACTAAATTTGACCCAAACAAATAAATAAACAAACTGGTCAAGCTAAATAAAACCGTTTAATAAAAAGAACAATTGCTTAAATATTCAGTTTCTTAAATGTCGATAACCACGTTTTAATATCACTTCATACATATGCAAATAGAACATTGTTAATAAAAACCTTATAAAAACTAAAATACTGATAAAATACTTTTGTTGACAAGGAAAAAAGTAATCTTTGCGCGCGTTTGTTCATACACTTTAAAGTTTTAAGAGTATAACAGATGAAATAATTATTTAGCGGCTGATCGCTAGCGACAGAAATATAGACCTTTAAACTACCTTGTTTATTAAGAAATGTAAAATTATATTTACTAACTGCTATTGATTAAAACTAACCATACGGGCTGTTCGCAGCAATTATTTGCCAAATTTCTGTGGACCAGCGTGATTCCTTAAACAATACGGCTGACCAACTTCACAACACAGTAAAGGACAAATTGTTCTAAATCGATTTTTTAGCATTTTTCGTTCCAATGGAGTAGTGTGAACATGATTCGATTATAATTTATTATGATTAGATTAATTTTTGTCACTTATTGTGTTTTGAAATTGGGCAGTCTAATACAAGAAGAGGTAGTTCTGTAGTGTAGTCGTAGTAGTATATCGAGTATCGACATATTGTCAGAATTTCAGTCAGAAAAACAGGGTGTCCCCTGTTTTTGTATGTGTACTACGTGACTTATCCTTAGTAATGTCACCCACTCGTTTCAAAAAAACGAATTAGCTATTAGTAAGCTGACCATACATTCCGTTTTCAACGGGTGTGTTTATTTCTCAACGATCTGACCCGTATCCTCAGACTAAGGTTTTCAAAGTTTTAGAATTATAGAGCTCGTCAGATACAAGCTAGTTCGACAATTGATTTTTATTTTTATATGTTTGTGAAAATGAAAATAAATCTATAATATTATAATTCTAATGAATAATACAATATTTCTAATGAATAGTAAATTATTATACTCGTATTTGCGTACGCCTTTTCTAATCGAAAAGTTATATTTAGTTTTGTTATCAACTCGCTAACTGGTTTATATAATTCCATGTGCCTATTTGAGTTTAAAAATAAATAGCCAGTTTTCCCATAAGCTAATCAACATCATATACGAGTATTTGTAATAATTTTTTGTCATTAGACACCGATAGAAAAATAGTCGCAGTCTGTCTCTAGCCCGCGAAAGATATATTATTCTAGCTAAATACCTTCTAAGTTCTAATAAAGCTATTGAGTTTAATCATTGTTCATCTTACCGAAATATTTGTCCGTCATAGTGCCTATTGACAAGCAACTCATAGTTGAAAAAAAATATATTTGGTTAGGTGTATTTCAATACGTTCATGTCCTTGATGTATTTACGTATGATTCTTTGATTAGTATTACTGTCAGACCATAATTTATTGTAATTTTGTTTAAATTATACAAGTATGTAGACAGTGTTCTACATCTTAATTAAAATGTGCCGATCACTACATAGTATAAAATAAAGTCTCTTCCCGCTGTCTGTCTGTATACATATATGCTTAGATCTTTAAAACTACGCAACGGATTTTGATGCGGTTTTCTTTAGTAAATAGAGTGATTCCAGAGGAAGGTTTATATGTATAATACATGCATAATATAGTAGAGGAACACTGATAGTTTTAAAGTTTTTTAATGTAATGTCGTAAATAAACACATTCTTTGCGCTTAGATTGCAAATATTTATTTTATATTTTATATTTAGTATCAGCATTGCACCCGTGCGAAGCCGTAGCGGGTCGCTAGTATTTTAATAAAAAGGCATCCATACGTAAACCGTATCTTACATTTTTATTTCAATATAAACCTACAAAAGATGTGGTACTTTTAAAAACATTACCAATAAATATTTTAATTACTTTAAATTTATATATTTTATTTTATATAACACGTGTGTGTTATAAAACTTGTACAATGTTACTTTGTGACGACAATTTTCTATTTCCCATGATTTGAATATAATTCCAACGTTTGGTGTTAGTAATAATTATAAAGTATAATTAATTACAACTATTTATAAATTGTTAGTTTTTTAAGAACTATATGCATTTACTTTGTACACATAGTGTTATTTTCCAACAAAATAATGAAATAGCCTACTCCTATCTTATCCAATGCTTAAGAATTAATTTTATTTCATAATTATCATAGTCATATCGGAAAGTTAGTGTCAATTAAAATATATAATTGTAGTAGATTAATTACAGTTTAAATACTTTTTAAACCAGTTGCAATACAGTGCATCGTTGTTGACGCAGCTATGTTTATCAACATGCTATATTTATATACATTTCACTTTAAGCAAAATTGAACTTTAACACGTTAGAAATAAAAAATAAATTCTGCTGTTATTATTATGGTTGCCTTACTACATTTAAACGTTTATAAATAACATTGCCTTTAGCAAACACTATAAACTATCACTAATTACTTACCTTATTATTGTTATATTCTGTATAATTAATAGGATGAACTTAAAAACAAATCGAATATATGAAAACTGACAATAAATTACAGTAATACAGATATGCGCTACATATGCGTTAAACACGAACGTACCCGTTCGCTCTAACAACTACACTGAATGAATGAATGAAGTGAATGAACTCAAAGTGACACCAGTCCGAACTCCGAACTCCGAGTAGAGATGTGCGATAGTAAAACAGTAAAACTCGATTAAAGTACCTACCTACTCCAAAACTTTCAACAGTTTTTAAATTATTGAATTAATAAATAGTAATATATAATAACTGTTATAGTATCTTACTATAACCATATATATAGGTATATCGGGAGATATAATATATAAGTATTAAAATACAAAGCGAATACACAAAGTAATGGTCCGGGAGCCAGTGACAGATTTTCATGACCAATTTCCTCCCAATCGAAACTTCGTAAAATGCATTAGGGATTTATGTTATGAATATTTGCGACCGTCGGCTGCGACTCCGTGGGTGAAACTGGCAGGGGCAGCCTCCCAAGCACGGAGATAAAAAAAAGTTTTTTAGTAATTTCCTCCCACTTTAAAATTTGTCTGATTATAGTTTGTCTAATATCTTGAAGGAAAAATAAAGTCAGGTGGCCATAACATGGTGATTGGTGGATTATAGTTACGTCAGCTGGCTGCTTGTACATGAAAAAAATATATTTTTCATGCATTAGCATTTTACAAAGTTTCGAATGGGAAGAAATCTATACTAATATTGTGTGTTTGTTTGTTTGTTTGAACGCGCTAATCTCAGAAACTAGTGGTCCGATATGAAAAATTCTTTCAGTTTTAGATAGCCCATTTATCGAGGAAGACTATAGAAATTCTGTTTTTTTTTTCAAATTAACGCGTGTGAAACTGCGGAGCACAGCTAGTAATTGAATAAATTTGTACCTGGCTCCCGGACCATAACACGATTTAACCATTTAACAATTAATTTTAATAATAATCAAGAAGTTACACACTTTACTTATTGATTTACGATGCCAAATTACAATTACAAAGAAAACAAGTACCTAACCACAGAATAATCGCAAAATTACAATAAATTTTAATTATAGATATAGAATAATCAATAAATTACAATATTGTAATTTAGTGATTATTGTGGCTTATTAGTACAACCGACGAATTAATAGAGCTAATTGTGTGAGCGTCGACCGATAAGAAAAAGGGCCCCAAGCTTCAGGACAACCGATTTTGTACTCTTGGGTTGTGCGCCGGCGTCGGTCCATTACGTTCGACCGAATTTGAAAAAATGATCCCGAGGAAGAAAGGAGAAAGCATCAGGTTTATATCTTTCGTAACCTAGTGTGGTGCCTCACAAGCCATTTACAAAAATTAAATAATCTTGATGTGTCTTACACTACTTTAATAATACATCATACTATAATAATATATGTACTTATATAATAGTATGATAATCATATTAATTATATGTTTTGTGAGTGTATGTTCAAAAAACTTAGGGCTTGTGCACATCGCGTTTTTAAATGCGCAGTCGACGCGCGTTTTTAACCGACTTAAAAAATGCAGGAGAAGGGGTTCTTATTTCGACTGAATTTTTTTAAATGTTCTTTTAATGTGTGTTATCTCATAGCTTTTTACTGGGTGTATCGATTTTGATGATTCTTTTGTGATCGAAAACTGGTATGTACTTTTTGAATCATGTCTAATAATGTATATTTGATTGACTATTTTTTCAACTTTCTGCGTTGTATTACTTGTGGGTGTATTTTAAGCTCGTTTTTTTTTGCTTGCGACCAAACACAATTATTAGTTATACAGATGAACGAGAGTCAAACGCAACCTGTAGACGTTTTAACTACATCAACAGTAAGTAGCGTTGTATGTGCTTTGATATTAGTCTCTCCATTCCATTAATAAAAATGATGTCATACGATGCTAAAGAATGTCTCATTCTCTCATTTAATAAAAAATTATCATCTCATCAATAATGAGTTAGGTAGTCAGTTTAAAAACTTCTTAAAAATTACGTTTAATTAAAAAGTAATGTTTTATCCATGTAAAATTGTATAACAACTGTTAGGCCGCGGGCACTAAACTTGCGACAGCCGAGCGACGGCGACAGCGGGGCGACGGCGACAGCGGGGCGACGGACGCACAGGGGGCGGAAACGATTAAAACTACGCGCGAGGTAAAATCGAATCCAAATGATTACTGACTCGTGCGTAGTTTTGATCGTTTCCGCCCACTGTGCGTCGCGACGCTGTCGCCATCGCTCGACTGTCACAAGTTTCGTGCCCGCGGCCTTAAAGGTAGGTAATAGATGGTTTGATATTTTAAAATATTGACAATAATTTTCGTTTGATCGATGCGTGCATTAAATGTCATGTCAAAGCTTGTAAAGTATATAAAACTAATAGTAATAGTAAAAATAATAGTATTAAAATTATAGTAGTATCTAAGATGGAAAATTTTGTAAAATTAAAAAGTTTGGACCCCGTCCCCACTTATTTTCCCCAATGCGTTTATTAGATAAGTAAGAACAAAATAGAATAAAAATAGATTAGATGGGACCTTGACCCCTGAGGGTGAATGTGGAGGAATGAAAGAAAGAAATAAGTATGCAGAATGAAAGTGCGAGAAGCATAAATGATAGAACTGGAATGAAAGAGTAACTGTAGACACTGTCTCGGATCACGTCCGGGGGCATTTGTATAAAAAAAAATTAAAAAAAAAATTTCATGTCAAATACATCACTAGAGTAATATATTATGACTCGGGCTTCGTATCCAAACAGAGATTTTATGCATGCAGTTAGCTCTAAAGCATTTACGTGTTCAACTTTTCTAACGTTTACGCGAATTTCATTAATTATAATGAAACAACTTCATGGGGTTCTCTCGTGACCATGGTTGCTGTAAAGAATCTGAAACGTCGGGCATCTGAAAAACTTAATAAACCGCGATAAAATCCGAAAAAGTTGTTTCTTTATTTACAAACTGTGAAATGTGCATGCAATTAAAGTATCGCAAGCGTTACACTTTAGCTCATACATTTCTGTGATTTCATTTCGATTTACGCACCCAACGAGAATTTTACCTTGACGTTTAATGTACAAACAGACATTAAAGAATACATAATTATATCCATAGTGAACTGAGGCGCATTGTTAAAGAACAGATGTATATGAAGGCCAAGTGAGTCAACTTATTTGTTGTGAGTTTATTTATAGAACTTGATTTAAATATCAACAACAGAAAAGTTGATTATCAAATGCAGTTTAATAAATCGACATAGTATTTTGTGATAATGGTCATTACAATTAGAGCTTGTTGCCGATACAGTTTCGGATTGGCTGTGACCGCATTATACACCTTATAAATCACAAATTTCACAGATTTCATATAATGATATTAGATAGATGAAGCGGCTTGTATTTTTGAAGTGAAACTTCTTTAGGCACATGAGGGGTAAAATTTGAGCGACCGGTAACACGGCAACGTCAGGGACGGTCGGTACTACAGTACCATTCAAGATTTTTTTTAAGAAAATCTTATTTTTTTCAGTTATAAACATCGTCGGGAAGTAATTTTCAAAGGCGTAAGAAAGTGGGTATTTTGGAGTTAACTACTTAAGAATCGATTCTCATATAAGGACCCCGGTATGAAAAATATAACGAGGAGTAAAATCTACTGAACTAATGACCTCGTTACGTTTTTGTTAACGCCATCTATCGGAACCAAATAGGGTTAATTGGGGTTTGGGGTAAAGACGTTTTATAAAAACGCCATAAATCGGAACCCTATTGGGTTCCGATAGATGGCGTTATTAGATTCGTTTATCTACCATTTGATATAGTTTTAATCTTTTTCTAAGACTAGTAAGCCTTTTTTGTGCCTATTTAGACAGTTAATCTCAAGGAGTAAACTCCAGTCGTGCGTTGAAGCTGACACACACACTTTTTTTTCTATCTATTTTTTTGTTTCTAAATAAAAGTAGCTGGTCCGGATGAACTTTGTACCGTCATTTTTATTTTTGTGAATATGTCGACTTTTTTAAATTTTCTTTTATACAAACCTTTTACTGTTTCATCATACAAACATTTTATAGTACTTAATAGAGAACTCCCAGAAGTTTTTCTTTATTCTACTGGTCTATTATACAAACATAATAAACTACCACATAGAATACCAATGAAAGCAGGCTGCTAAGGAATAATAATTAGGAAAACACAGTTAAACACTAACATAGGAAACACGTGCATCGGAGCTGACACACACACTTTTCTTTTATTGTTTTGATTTGATCGCTAGTCTGATAAATCAATATTCTAAATTTAGTAACCGTAAATAAAATACAAAAATATGACATGTTTTCATTTACTTAACGAATAACAATAAATTTTTGTTGTCAGTCAGTCAGTTCAACCTATTGCAGTCCACTGCTGGACATAGGGCTCCCCAATTTCGCGCCAGACATCCCGGTTTTCCGCAATCCTCATCCAGCCTACACCGGCAATCTTACATAGATCGTCGGTCCAACGGGCCGGAGGACGCCCCACACTGCGTTTGCCAAGACGCGGTCTCCACTCCAGGACACAAGTGACCAGCCCACTACCACTTCAACTTGCTAATTCTGTGGGCTATGTCGGTTACTTTCGTTCTCTCGCGGATAGCCTCATTTCTAATTCTATCTTTGAGAGAAACCCCAAGCATACCTATTATCGTCGTTTCAATATGGAGAATCGCTTCAGTCTGTAATATCCCACTGCTGGGCATAGGCCTCTTTCCCCATGTAGGAGAAGGATCAGAGCTTAATCCACCACGCTGCTCTAATGCTGGTTGACGGATATATTACCTACTTTGAGTAACAATCGCTACCATGTGTACATGATAACAACCGGGACCGACGGCTTAAGGTGTTCTCCGAGGCGCGGTGGGGAGACCCTCAAGGACTGCACAAACACCCAGACCACGGTAAACATCTGTATGGCCAATACAAATGTTTGTCAAGTGTGGGGATGGAACGCGCAACCGCCAGCGCTACAGTCACAAACCAGTGTTTTTTTTTCTTAAACAGTTTTGCTGTACAATTACGGTATAAATCAAAATATCGTGAAAGATTACCGAGAAACCAAAAACGTAAATAGTCAAAGTAAAAAGGTTATAAAAAATACAAATATATTCATTGAAAATAACAAACAAAATAACATCTAAAAATATAACTGCTAGTTTGTAGTAGTACCAAGCGTAATTCAATTGTACTTTTTTCTCAAGTCATTAAACATTACATCGATTTCCTTAATACAACAATAACATAATATTATCGTCTTTACCTACGAAATTGCTGTTTCGTCGTACTGTGTATTTCAAAACTAAAAAAAAAATCGCTTAGAACTCGAATTTCAAATTTATTTTTATTTTAAAAGTATAGAAAATCTTTTTTTATAATTAGTCATTTGTTTAATGGTAAGCGTTCTGTTAACATCGCATTTGTACATTTTTCGTCATCATGGATATGTTAAAAATTCGAGTGATTATGGAGTATGAGTTCCGTCGTGGTAGCGAAGCGGCAGAAGCGGCACTCAACATCAACTACGTTTACGGTGCGAACAGTTCTAGCGATCGTACCACCCGTTTTTGGTTTGCTCGCTTTCGATCCAGAAATTTCGACCTAAGAAATGAACCACGTAGTCGGCCGAAAATGTTGGTCGACAATTACGAATTAAAGGTGATTGTGGAGGCTGATGGTTCTCAAACTACAGCTGAATTAGCAGCAGCTTTCGAAGTTAGGACTAAACAATATTGGCCCATTTGCGTCAAATTGGCAAGGTAAAGAAGCTCGACAAATGGGTGCCTCACGAATGGAATGAACGCGAGCGCGAAATACGCGTCAAGACGTGCCTTGCACTGCTCAACAGACACATAAACGAAGGCATATTGATTCGCATTGTTACTTGTGACGAAAAATTTTATTCGACAATCGCAAGCGCTCAGCTAGTTCATTAAATCCTGGTTCAGTACCTAAACAATGCCCTAAACGAAAAATGACCCCTAAGAAAGTGATGGCAACTGTTTGGAGGTCTAGAGCCGGTGTAATTCATCATAGCTTCTTACCAAACGGCATGAGCATTACTGCAGATGTGTACTGTGAAGAACTAAACACAATAATGGGGAAGCTCGCACGTCTCCAACTAACTTTGGTCAATCGCTCGGCTCCGTTGCTCCTGCACGACAACGCGCGACCTCGTACTGTACAGCAGACGGTCTCCAAGTTACAAGAGCTGCGGTTGGAAGTTCTCCGTCATCCACCGTACTCACCAGATGTTGCCCCTACAGACTTCCACTTTTTCCAGAATTTGGATAAATTTTTGGCGGGAAAAAATTCAATACCCGAGAAGCAGTACAAAATGCCTTTGAAGAGTTTGTTGCCTCCCGTCCAGCTGAGTTTTTCAAGAAAGGCGTCAATAAGTTACCACTAAGTTGGCAAAAATGCATTGATTTCATGGGTATTTGAATAATAAAAAGACGGGTTGCACTCCGGGAGTGCCGGCAGAAGTGAAAACTTGATTATTAACGTTGTGCATTTTTGATTTTTTGGAATAGTTAGGGAATAGTTTTGAACGAATTGCTTTTATTATCAATATAAAAGTACTATCATTTATGTGGTAGAATACAATATTTATTTATTGCGCTATCGTACACAAACATTACAATTTATATTACATTAAAATACATTATATTATATTAAAAAGTTTATCTCTCAGAAAAATCAACTTACATCCATAAGTTATTAAAATATTTATTAAATATAGAGTTAATTATATCTTAATTATTATTATATATTTAATAATTAAATAATAATTATTAAATATCGACAATCGAAAGAAAACAATCGATTGTTCGATTAATCGATTTCGATGTTACAACAATACTCTCCAACCGTCTTACGTCTTACCGTCTTACGCCCACGTGTCCTGACGCGAGTTTCACAGTTTTTACCCATCCCACAAAAGTGCTCAACGCCGCTAAAGAAGTTTTCACTTCAAAATAAAAAATATAGAAAAAAGTGCGTTAACTTATTTTATCAAAAACGGCAATGTCATAGGTAAAGACCTATTATTTATAACATACAATTTATCCCAACGCTTACCTAATACACCAACCCACAAAGACCTTAAACCGAAATAAAAATGCTAACAATATTTAGATCTCAAGTCCTTTCTCAAAACTTTTCCCGCTACGCTTCTTGGTATACTGTCCAAGATAGAAATATCGTCAATCCTTTTGTATGGGGCCACTTTAGTGGCGACAAAATCGCACAGATCCTTAATATCGGCACTCTGTCCAGGTTTGAAAGCGACGAACGCTTTTGGCGTTTCTCCTTTTGTGTCGTGAGGTACTCCAATTACAGCTGCATCGAAAACAGCTGGATGCTCTCGTAAAATTGCTTCCAATTCAGCTGGAGGTACTTGAAAACCTTTGACCTGTAACGTAGATTGATATTTATTTTGACATTTCTCGTCACTATTGTGGACATTATATGTTCAGTAATTAGTACGTATTTGTTAATTAATAATTTTTATTTAAGTTTTAGCACTTTGCGATTATTTGAATTACCTTACTTTACCTTAATCAATTCTTTCTGTCTATCACTAAATTTGATTATTCCTTGTTCATCAGCTATTGATAGATCACCAGTTCTGAACCAACCGTCATCTAATAATGAATTAGCATTGGCTTCGGGATTATCTCTATAGCCCTTCATCACTTGAGGTCCTTTTACTAGCAGTTCACCCATCTGAGAGATAAAAATCATGGACATCGGTAAAATATCTAAATCTCTCTAGATCAATCTATCGTTGTATAAAATGAATCACTAATAAAATTTAACAATATAACAGCTTCAAGCAAGGTCTACTCTTATGTTCACGGTCCAGAAAGATACACAGTAGCATAAGCAGAGACGCCCAGAAACTGGTGAAAATCTGTAAGGCCTGGTATATATCTATCATGAGCGGAGTGAGAGCGCGACCGTACTCCATAGAGGGTACTATGTCCGTAGGCCGATGAGTCTTCATTATACTTTTGTTATAAAATTGACTTGCCCAGAAATGTACCATTTATAAGCGGTTAAATAGCAAAAATTAATAAATAAAAAGCAAAATGAATAAATAACATTTAAATAAATAAAGTAACATTGTGTAGATACGGCTGCGGCTTCGTTTGTGCTTTTGTTATGATTGTCATATCAAATTTCTATTTTATTGTGTAAATATTTGAAGAACAGACATACCTCATTTGGTCCTAAGTTTTTCAAATTCTCATCGACAATCCTAAATTCTGTACTTGGAAGTGCATAACCCACTTTATCAGAATTGATCAAAGTTTTATGTGCTATTGCTACCACGGGAGAGGTCTCCGTGAGTCCGTAAGCTTGGCCGAAACGAATTTCTCGCTAAAAACAAATTAAAAAATGTATTAATTCAAATATATTTTCAGTTACTTCATTTGTCTTAAATAATATATTTTAGAACTAGATGGCCCGGTGAACTTCGTAACACCTACGTATATTTGTGAAAAATATACACAAAACACTTTCTGAACGTACCTATAAATATTTGACAACCAATTGACACATTAAATTTCCCCGCTAGGAACATTTTGTATTGGAAAATTAAATTGTCGCTTTTAGCATTTTCCGTTAATTATTATTATTTATGTTTCTCACCGTTTAAACCTTCCCTGAACTTTCACCAATATTTCAAGATCATAATCAGCCAAATCGGTCCAGCCATTCTCGAGTTTTAGCGAGACTAACGAACAGCAATTGATTTTTATATACATAGATATACGTTTCTATAATTTATCTAAGCCTGACGTCATATACTAATCTTACCACCCAGAATTACATGAATTTTAAAAAAGTTATAAGATATTATACTCGTAGTCTAGGTTTTGTTAGCAGATTTCAGGTCAATATATATTTTATTGACGTATTCGTAAAAACAGAATATACAATGAATATTATTGTGTTAGCTCGCAAACGAAAAAAAAAAACGACTTAAATTACATCAACAAGTATTTTTTTTAAATTTAGATAAAATTAATACTAATTTACTATTTTATTATTTAAAATAAATTAAAAGTAAAAAACCTTTTTAAAAAACAAGCTTTTATTTGAATGCACTAAAACGAAAAAAATAAATTTTTACCTTAAAACTTTTACTATCTACTTATAAAGTCATTACACATAATGTATATGATAGAAAAGCTTGTCGCGAGATAGTACTCGTATTTCCTTAGTTTGAAAATTTTAATAGTTAAAATCAATCACATCAATTTATTTAATTTACTTGTTTACAAGCAAATCTTGCGACAAGCTTTTATATCATATAGATTATGTGTAATGACTTTATAAGTAGATAGTAAAAGTTTTAAGGTAAAAATTTATTTTTTTCGTTTTAGTGCATTCAAATAAAAGCTTGTTTTTTAAAAAGGTTTTTTACTTTTAATTTATTTTTGACTTTTTAGTCGGTTATCACGTCACTTTATTAGAATTATTCTTAGCAAGCCCTTTCATTTGATACCCATATTGTAGAAGTGCACTAAAAATAGCTAGTCCGCACTCTTGGATATGCCGCCATATTGGATTTAGAATGACGTCACAAAGGTAACCATGCATTGGCATCCAAATTGAACCTATATACAAAATTTCAGCTCAATTGGTTGAAGATATCTGCTTCAAAATTGAGTTGCAAGATTTCACCTGAACAAACATACATACATACAAACCATGCATTGTCATCCAAATTGAACCTGTATACAAAGTTTCAGCTCAATTGATTGAAGATATTTACTTCAAAATTGAGTTGCAAGATTTCACCCGAACAAACATACATACATACAAACCATGCATTGTCATCCAAATTGAACCTGTATACAAAGTTTCAGCTCAATTGCTTGAAGATATTTGCTTCAAAATTGAGTTGCAAGATTTCACCCGAACAAACAAACATACATACATAAATACATACAAATCATGCATTGTCATCTAAATTGAACCTGTATACAAAATTTCAGCTCAATCGGTTGAAGAGATCTGCTTCAAAATTGAGTTGCAAGATTTCACCCGAACAAACATTCATTTTTACATACATACATACATTGCAAGTTAAATAAAAGCTTGTAAAAAATAGTTTAATGTTGTCAAGCCATCCATAATTACCTTTTTTTAACTTAACGACTATTAAATACGGCTATGTATTAAAACAAATATACTAGATCGTTCAATAAGTCCTGAGACTAACCTGGAAATGGCGCATATATTAAAAACTCTTTTGATTTTTAAAAAGTACTGGCTATCAATACAAGAATATGTGTCAAATTTTTAAAAATGGAACAATATAATTATTGATTTTGAAACATTTAAGTGACGCTACGGTTGTAATTTCGATACAATGGAAAAAAACGAGTTTCGCGTGTTGATAAAACATTGTTTTTTAATGGGAAAAAATACCGTTGAAGCACAGCAATGGCTTATAAAATGTTATGCAGGATCAGCTCCCTCTAAAGCAACCATTTGTCGGTGGTATGCCGACTTCAAACGCGGTCGCATGGACACCAATGATGGGGAACGCTCAGGTCGTCCAAATGAAGCAGTGACTCAACAAAATATTAACCAAGTCCTCAAAATCGTATCGGAAGATCGGAAGGTAAAAGTGCGAGAGATAGCCGAGATAGTGAAGATTTCAGCTGGTAGTGTTTTCACTATTTTACATAAAAATTTGGCCATGAAAAAGCTTTTTTCTAAGTGGGTGCCGCGTTTGCTTACAACTGATCAAAAGGAACAACGTATCAATGATTCAGAGCGATGTTTGGCGCTGATGAATCATAATAAAAAGGATTTTTTACGTCGGTATGTAACAATGGACGAAACCTGGATATACCATTTCACTCCGGAATCCAATCGGCAGGCAGCGGATTGGAGAGCGGCTGGTGAAAGCCGCCCGAAGCGTCCAAAGACTCAGAAATCGGCCGGTAAGGTTATGGCGTCTATATTTTGGGATGCGCATGGAATACTTTTCATCGACTACCTTGAAAAGGGGCAAAATATATATATGTGACTAATATAAATATGAAATGTGAAAATATAAATATGTGACTATTACATGTGCTTATTGGAGCGATTGAAGTACGAAATTGCGGATAAACGGCCTCACATGAACAAAAAGAAAGTGGTGTTTCACCAGGACAACGCGCCTTGTCACAAGTCCGTGAGAACGATGGCCAAAATTAACGAATTGGGCTTCGAATTGCTTCCTCATCCCCCTTATTCGCCAGACTTGGCCCCCAGCGATTACTGGCTGTTTGCAGACCTCAAAAAAATGCTTCAGGGTAAGAAATTTGACTCAAATAGTGAAGTTATCGCAGCAACGGAGGCTTATTTTGAAGCCAAAGACAAATCGTTCTACACACATGGGATAGAAAAGTTAGAAAAGCGTTGGAGGGACTGTATCGCTCTTGGAGGAGACTATGTTGATGAATAAAAATTAATTTTATAAAAAAGACCTTTTTTTAGTACTTAGTCTCGGGACTTATTGAACCACGTGTTAATTATTAACAACAATCTTATAACATTATATTTTTCTACCTTTCTTATCTACTAGTTATTAGTTTGACTAATACCCAAAAATTCTAACTAAAGAGTAATGAAGATTTATAGAATGCTACCTTATAGAAAAGGGATTCATAATTATTTACCTGAAACTTACTGAGAAACCTTTCTCCATCAGACGGAGCTAATGGAGCGGCACCACTGATGACAGTTTCTAAATATTGGTATGTTTTAGCCGATCCCAAGGGATGATTCGCCATCATAATTACTGTTGAAATAAAAACAAATTAAACAATCATTGTTAATATTTATATTACTAAATTCATTAAATAATCAGAGTATGTGACTACTAAATATTACACGCTGTTTAAGTTTAGGTTTAATAAAATAAGAATAAAATAATAAACAGATTTATTGCACACAATAACATAAATCACCTATATAATTAATATAAAACTTAAAAATAATTTACATAAGGTACAACGGGCGTGCTTATCACTAGATAGTGATCTCTTCCAGACTACCCACCAGAATTTATTAATACGAAATTAATCTAAATATATAAAATGCTTTGTTGTACGTAAATACACAGTTTTCTCTGTCACCACAAAACCCAATAAACATCCCGTTGGTGTGGTAAATACCCCTTGGTCTCCAGGTGGTAGTAAGGGAGTTTGGTCGCGGTTGGTGAAAGTGGGTGGTGGTGGGTGGTGAAAATGTTAAAACATATATTTCTGTCCTTTTCTAACGCACTAGGACATCTGAATAGATCTCAAAATTTTTGTAATAGTCTAGAATGTTTCGGCGATCTATTTTAACCCGAACAACGCTTCGCTGCTAGTATTAAACTAAAATTAAAATGAATTTTTAATATTGGAATCATAAAGTTATTGCGAAACCATTTGTCAAATAGGTGAATCAACTACTTAATAAAGATATCTCAACACGTCACACGATATCGACGTATTGAATACCGTCGTTTTTTTTATATATTTATTGATTAATAATTATTTCAACTCTGTGAATCAAAACTCAATCAAGCAAGCTTGATAATATGTGGTTGGTGCAGTTCATGTTTATTAATTGTAAGAGGCACACCTACAAATGCATGTGATTTACCATTTACTATTTCAATATGTTCAATAAAAAAATGAGGTTTTTTTATATCACTAAGTCGGCAAACAAGCGTACGGATCACTTAATGGTTAGCAATTACCGTAGCCTATAGACGCCTGCAACACCAGAAGTACCAGAAGACCGTAGGGTCGGCAACGCGCTTTCGCCGCAACGCGCTTACTCTCCTGGGGGGGGGATTGAGAGCTCTGGTCACCTTACTCACCAACAGGAACACAACACTGATTGAAAGCAGTATTATTTAGGTATGATCTTCTGTAAGGTCGAGGCACTATCCCAGTCGGGCTGCTCCATTTTTTGAGCAGGAAATTTCCTGTTGTGCCCTACCTCAGTTATGTGGTCTCAGTTGGTCATAGCACAGATTGCTTTAAGTATAACATATACAAATTGGAAACTTACTTATGGGTGGCGCTAGGTACAGCAAATTTACTTTAAACTTCTCTAGTGTTTCAATGAAAGTATCCGGTTGGAACCTATCTACAGTCACAATCTTGAGGCCTTGTGATATCTTGTGGAAAGCGACAACTGATGCTCCATAAATGTGGAAGAATGGTAGAACCGCTATTGCCACATCTTGGTGGTTTGCTACAAATAAGCCAAAAACTTTCTCAATTCTTTATAACTTAAGCGTAGATTAATATTGTTTGAAAATTATACATATATATTTATAATTATAATTTCAACATATCACAGTCGCATTCCTTGTTTAGCAAACATTTTTTGTGGTTTTCACGAAAGGGCTTTTTAGCCTAAGCTTAGAAATTTTAACTAAAATTCGCATCATTTAAGAACTGAAAGTACGTCTTTTGTCTGACACAAAAAATTACACTACTTCGCTTAAAATTAAATTTAAAAAATTACCTTTAATTACTCCAAGAATTTTCACTTATACCTTTACTTAACCATTTTAAAACTTCTTTGCAGCCTAAATTACCTACTTCTATGTTACGCTATGAAAAAATGTCACAGTACAATTATTTATATTATATTTACAGATATAATAATTACAGATATAATATTTACAGATATAATAATTTTAAAAAAATTACCTGTTGTCTCATTATTACATCGTATTGCAGGTTCATTCATTTGTATACAATTCGCTACAATATTTCTATTAGTCAATTCTACACCTTTCGGTAATCCCGTAGTACCGCTAGAATATGGTAGGAAACAAACGTCATTGGTGGTTACTCTTACTTCTTTCAAACAAGACTTATCTACGTGTACATCTTCACTTAATTCATTAAATACCGCCGTTCCTTCAGGCGTTGCATCTCCGTTTGTTTTTACAACTATTATAGGGATGCTCTTTTTCACAATTTTAAATGCTTCTCTAACAATGTCTACTTTTTCCGGTATGGTTACTATAACTTTAGCATCGGACATTAATAGTTGGCGTTGGATTTCGTCTGAAAATAAATGTATTACGTATCTACATTAGCAAAAAGTAAATGCAATAGCGTTGAAAACAATTCAAAATTTACGAGCTGTTATTTTTATAAAACATCGTAGCTTAGATAGACCATTAACTATAGGTATAACTTTTTAATGTAAATGTGTCAATGATATTATTAGTAATTACAATATAAATTGAGGTAAAATAATTGCATTGTTTGTATTGCGACTACAGAGCCAAATTAAATATTTTAGACGTTTTTAAATTTGCTTTCGAAAAATTTAAATTAGAATTTGTGACATTCATTGTGTATATAGTACGGGATCCCTAGAACATATTATTTTTCACCTGATTAGTATCAAGCTAATTTTCCGGGAGTAGCTTCATTTTGATGAGACGAACAAAAAGTTCCTCTTCGAAAACTCTCAAATGTGGTAGATAATAGAGTTAGCAGGAGACAGAGCAGCAGTAAGCGTAGGACCGGGATAACGAACCACGCAATTTTTAGGACAATATTACCATCAAATTATATAAATATTAACTAACTAAAAGAAAAAAAAATCAGAAAAAAAATCAATTTTTGATGACCTTATGAGGTCATCAAGTTGATTACTAACCAGCTGATTTTTTCCTTGGCGCCGTCTATAGTGAGTCCTTTACAGCACCCGACTACTCAAAGTTTCATAATACAATGAATTCTTTGACAAGAGACGATACCATGCTAAATTTATTTCGTATTATTTTTATTTTTTGTGTTGTGGTTTTAAGTTTTATGTTGTGGTTTTAAGCAAACCTTGGCGCATATACCGCGGGTCAAACCTAGATTATGTCATAAAGTTACATGCATCATGAGTTTTGTAGTAATTTTATATACTAACGTGCTGTATAAACTGGATTTAAGGTAGTAACAATACCACCGGCCTCCATTACACCCAACATTATTAAAGGATAATCAGGAGTATTTGGCAACATCACCATTACAGTATCTCCATCTCGTATTTTAAATTTCTTTCGAAGGTTTGCTGCGAAAGCATTCGATAAATTAAAAGCTTGTTCGTAAGTATAACCTCTTCCAGTTCGCGCGCATACCTGAAATGTATATGAACATATCTATATAAAAACATTCCTACCTGTTTCACCTACTAGCCACAACTTTCGCTACTATCCCTTATTATTATGAGAAGTAAGTTGACCTCTTTTTAGACGTCAAATTACTTTTGATCACGTTATATATTTTTTTTTTTTTTTTTTTTTTTTTTTTGAGGATTCTGCTTTCAAGTGTCAAGCGGGTTTGTTTGTTCTAGCAAACGTTTCTTTCTTGGCATTTTCTTGTGTATGCAGTTTGGTTTTTGGTTGTTTAGATTTACGTATATATTTTGTGTTGTCGCGGTATATTGGTGAGTGTTTATTTTTTGTTTCGTATGTCCTTTTTTTCTTTAAATCATGGAGGTTAACGACCCACCGGCACCGCCGGACAAAAATCCCCCTGATTTGTCTTTTTCTCCAGTCCTATCCACTCCACTGTCATCTTTTACAACAGTTGAAAACGCATTAGCCAAAAAACGCTCCCTTGTCTCTGACAAACATGCAGTACCAAACAAGCAGGCTAAGCAAGGTGATTACAGAATCCGCTATTCCAACATAGATAAGCCTCCTTATTTGGTACATGTGTCTCGCAATGTAAGTGACCCAGCAGCTAACACTATTTTAAACCCTATAAAATTTGGTCAATTTCTAAAAACTCATCGCTTCCCAGGTATAGCAAATGATGGCTTAAAACGAGTGGGTCGTAACAGAGTATCCATAACTTTCAGTACTCCTCAAGATGCCAATTCGTTTATGTCTAATCCCTTACTAATACAAAACGGATACAGTTCTTCCATCCCCTCCTACAATATTACTCGAATGGGTGTCGTAAGAGAGATACCTGTGGACTGGTCCATAGAAGAGATTGTAGAAAATCTGGAAGTCCCACAAGGTTGTGGCGAAATCATAAAAGTGCGTAGAATCAATAGAAAAGTAATTAATAATGGCATTCCAGAGTGGCAACCAACACAATCTGTGATTCTTACTTTCGATGGACAGACATTACCTACCCGAGTTCTCTGCTTCTATATGGCTCTAAAAGTCGAACTCTACAAATACCCAACCATCCAGTGTTTTAACTGCTGTAGATTTGGACACACGAAAACTCAGTGCAGGTCAAAACCTAGATGCTACAAGTGTACTCAGGATCACACAGGTGAGGGATGCCCGATTACAGTTGACGACCCCATTTGTCTTAATTGTTCAGGAGGACACACTGCTATAAGCAAGAGTTGCCCTGAATACATAAGACAAACAGAGATCAAATTAATAATGGCAGAGAGAAACATTTCTTATGAGGAAGCATCCAAGACTGTCCCTTCATCATATAGATCATATGCAGATATCGCAAAGTCCTCAACTAGATCCTCCCTTATAAATATAAACCAACCTCACAGAACCCCCTCGATCCCTACAACTTCACATAAGAAAACTGTTTTTGTCACACGTAAACAACGCCCTGTTCTATCACCGGGCTATGATAAACAAGCGCATCAAGATATCTTGAACGAATTTAATATGCCTGAGTCACAAAATGGATGTGCATTAAATAATTCCTCTACCATAGATACTGGAACGTCAAATCTTAATACTCTACTTTTAACATTATTAGTTGATATTATTAGTAAAAATGAACTTACATTAACAGACCACGTAGCAACAAAACTTATCTCAATTCTAAACCGTCACAATGGACCCACTCAAGTTTCTTCAGTGGAATGCTAGGAGCATCCAGAATAAGAAACATGAAATTATCCACCTCTCAAATACTCTCAGCCCCACCATTATATGCATTACAGAAACTTGGTTGAAACCCGATCATCGCTTCTCTCTTCAGGGTTATTCATCATACCGGGATGATCGATTAGACGGCCATGGAGGATCAATGATCCTGGTTAATAATAAGTTTACATGTACTTATCTTACCATCCCTGCTCACAATGGCAATGACATAAATATTGTTGGTATAAAAATAAAAGATATAAATATTCTTTCTATATACCTCCCCCACCCAAACCCTTCTATTCTTCCTTTTTTACGCTGTGTCTTTTTACTCTTCCCTCCTCCGCTCTTAGTCCTAGGAGACTTCAATAGTCATAACAGTATGTGGGGATCAGAAACAAACGACTCCTTTGGCAGTGAATTGGGAGTAATGCTCGAGGAGTTAGGTCTCTGCATCCTAAATGATGGCCGACCTACAAGAATGACTCCTCCTGGACAAAGGAAGAGTTGTGTAGATTTAACAATATGTTCAAACGATTTAGCAACTCTCTTACAGTGGAACGTCCTAGATAGTACATTTGGTAGTGATCACTATCCTATTATTACTTTTTACCCGTTAAGATGTTACCCTCAACATCCACCTCCACCCCTACTAAAATATAGGTTGTCTGACGCCAACTGGGAGAATTATAAAAAACTGTTGGAAAATAAAGTTCAATCACTACCTCAAATCACTGCAGAAAATCTTAATGCGTGCTACAAGGAGTTTTGTAAGGCTGTTTCAGATTCGGCCGACTTAAATATTCCTCTGAAAAATTCAGCGTCCGGTAAAATAGCATCTCCCCCCTGGTGGGATAGGGAGTGCACAGAGATGATAAAATCTAGGAAAAAAGCAGAAAAGGATTATAAACAAAACATGACTGATAGCAATTTAATAAACTACCAGAGAATAGCAGCTAAGACGAGACGAGTTTTCCGACGGAAAAAGACCAGCAGTTGGCGTCAATTCTGTGCATCCCTCTCACCAGACACCAGCTCCAGTATAGTTTGGAATCAAATTAATAGATTTAGGCGCGGTCTCTCTCATCGAAATTCACCCAGCATTTCTGAAATTGTAGCAGGAAACATTTTTGATAAAATAGCTCCTCCATTTGTTCCAAATCTCATTGATCTCCCTTATTCAGATCATACCTTTTTAATATCAACGCATGCCATAGATCACCCTTTCACCATGTTTGAGCTCCTATCTGTCCTCTCTAGTGTCAAAGATTCAGCTCCGGGAGTTGACGGTTTCCCTTACTCTTTTCTGATAAAGGCCGGCAAAATTGTTTTAAAATATTTCCTAAATTTAATTAATGCCTTTTTTGATTTCAATTACATTCCTAAGGAATGGAAAACTCAAATAATAATCCCCATTCTAAAGCACGGAAAACCACCTGAGGTAAGTGATAGCTACCGCCCCATAGCTCTCTCGTCTACTTTCTCCAAAATATTCGAGCATCTTTTAAAAAACCGTCTGGAATGGTTTGTAGAAAAAAACAGTTTACTTCCTTCCTCCCAGTTTGGTTTTCGTAAAGGACTATGTACTGTAGACAGTTTAGGCATTTTTGTTACTGACCTCAGAATAGCTTTCTCCAGAAACGAATCTGTGTTGGCCGCTTTCCTTGACATTACGGCTGCATACGACAACGTGATTCTTTCTGTACTCAGGTACAAGCTACAACAGCTGAGTATCCCAGAAAAGATAATACGGGTACTATGCAGTATTTTAATGTGCAGAGAGGTCTTGCTTCGGGTCCCGGGTCAGAATCTCGGCACACGTCTTGTTTGGAAAGGCCTCCCTCAGGGATGTGTACTCAGTCCTATTCTGTACAATCTTTATACTTCTTCACTCCATCTTTCGCTTAACCCTGACTGTCAAATATTACAATATGCAGATGATCTAGTTTTGTACATTTCTTCGCCCTCAATCTCCCAAGCTTCATCATCATTACAAATCTCCCTCGACTCACTATCACTCTGGCTGGAAGAGAGGGGTCTTCAGTTGTCTGCTTCAAAGAGTACTGTAGTAACATTCAGCAGGAAGAGAAATATACCACTAGTAAGTCTGAAGATTGAAGGTTCATATATCCCAGTTTGTGATTCGGTGAAATTTTTGGGTTTAATTTTAGATTCTAAACTAACTGGGATCAAACACATAGAACACATAATTAAAAAAGCAGAACGTAACTTAAACATAATAAAGGCGCTATCTGGAGTCTCCTGGGGTTCTCATCCATTTACTCAAAAAATTTTATATTATGCCATAGTCAGAAGTGTCCTGGACTACGGCACCTTCCTCCTCAAACCATCTAATAAATCCTCCCTTAAGGCCTTGGACACCTTACAGTCTAGGGCTCTTCGCTGTGTCCTCGGGTGTATGAGATCGACCCCCGTGAATGCTCTGCAAGTAGAGTGCGTTGACCCACCTCTCTTTATCCGTTTTCAGTTTTTGTCTGATCGTTTTTTGCTCCGTGTTAATGCTCGCTCCGATCATCCACTTAAGAAGAAACTTGAGTGTCTGGATAACCTCTGCCTTACCTCATCTTATTGGCATCATAAACAGACTCCTCCTTTAATTAATAGTTTTAAAAAACTGCGCGACGTTGAACAGGATTCTCCTATTCAAACCTTTCCAAAACTGTGTTGGCATGAATTTCCATATGAGGTGATAACATATTCACCTAATGTGATAGTCAACCTTGGCTTCGCCAAAGAATCCCCCCAGAATAACATTCTTTTTACCTCAGAGGTAACAACTAGATGGAATAACAGCCACTTATTTTTTACCGATGCATCCAAATTGACAGAATTAGGAAAAACAGGCGTAGCTGTCTATTATCAAAATTCGAGAATTGCTCTACTATTTCAGTGTCCCCCCCATTCATCTGTATTCACTGGTGAGTGCGTGGGTATATTAGAGGCTTGTCTATTTATTGAGAGCCATAATATATCTAACGCTGTAATTTTTTCTGACTCAAAAAGTGCCCTGGAATCCATTAGTATCAACCCTATTTATAATAAATTAAACAGTGATATCATTTTAAATATTAGAAACTCCCTATTTAATAGTTCAAGTAAAGGCCTAAACATTACTCTAGTTTGGATCCCAGGTCACTCAGGCATTAGAGGTAATGAGGTAGTGGATTCCTTGGCGAAGCAGGCTACTTCACAACAGGTGGACAATAAACACTACAGGTATCAAACTTACGACATCCTCAATCTTCCCCAGAGACAAGCACATCAATCTTGGCAGGAAGACTGGGATAAGACCAGCAAAATAAAAGGAAGGTCTTACGCCTCAATACAAGCCCTCGTCCCAAGAAAACCATGGTTCTCAAAGTATAAAAAATTAAATAAAAAGTCTGTCTCTATTTTAAGTAGAATTCGTTTAGGCCATTGCTGTACCCCAGTTTTTCTTAATAAAATCAGAATAAGGGACTCCTCTTTGTGCGAGTGCGGTTTTGAAGAGGGGTCGCTCGACCACATCTTCTTTGCCTGTCCTAACAACACATTCTGTATATACAATCTTCTTCCTAAACTGAACATCCCTCTTCCTACAAATGTTTCCTCGTTACTAAACTTTTATAACAACCCCGAACTGACATTTCTTCTATCTAAATTTATTAATATTAATAACATTAAATTATAATTTTTATGTATGCGAGGCAGGCTTTATGCTACTTATTTATTTAAATAAATAAATAATTATATTATATTACATAGTTATAAGTTATACGTAGCGTGGAGTAGAATGATGTTTAGACCCTTCCCTAGATGTATAACTCCCTGATAATTACTAAAATCTTTGTTATATTTGTCTGCAGGTAACAAAACCCAAACAATCGTGTTTTTCGTTGCATCAAAAACTAGTTTCCTCCGTAATTTGCATAATCTCATACTTGACACTGGCAGAATGTTGCACAACAGACTGTTGTGACGCCGACATGCCATAAATTAAAGAAGAAGAAGAAGATATATTTTTTGTAAAACATAGTAATAGTGAAAAAGTCTGAAGAATTTTGAGTTAATTGATTATATAATTATGTATTATCAACCTACAGACCTATGTCCAGCAGTGGACTGCGATAGGCTGAAGTGAATACCCGTATTTCTCATTCGTATTATTTTTATTTTTTGTGTACCCACACCATAAATTGTTTATTAGTTAGTTAAATTGAGGAAATTATAAACATTTTAAATCATATCAAAATTTTTCGATCCAGCGGGATTTGAACCCTCGCCTCTGACGTACCGTGTCAGCGCTCTGCCAATTGATCTATGGATCCACATCTCGCTGGGTCGAAATTCTTGATATGATGATTTTTATTTTTGGTTTTTAAGCAAACCTTGGCGCCGTCTATAGCCAGCTCTTTACAGACCCTGACTACTCAAAGTTTTATATTACAATGAATTCTTCGACAAGAGACGATACCACGCTATTTTTAATTCGTATTATTTTTATTTTTTGTGTACCCACACATGAGGAAATTATAAACATTTTAACACGGTACGTCAGAGGCGCGGGTTAAAATCCCGCTGCTTCTTCTTCTTCCGTGCCTTGTCCCACTTCAGGTAGGGTCGGCTCTTCTTATCTCACGGCGCCAAGACATTCTGTCAAGAGTTGTCGGATCGGGTAATTGCTCCTTCTTGAGAAGTTTTGTCATACTGGTCCACCATGTCAAAGGAGGACGTCCTCTGCCTCTCTTGTTCTCTGGTAGGCTCAAAGCTGTTTTAACGACGTGCTCCTCCGGTCTCCGCATGACATGTCCGTACCACCTCAGTCTGCTCTCAGTCAGTTTGTTCTGAATTGGTGCAACTTTGAAGGACCCTCGTATGTACTCATTTCGAACCTTATCCAACGTGGTCACTCCACCACCACTTCATCTCGGCCGTATGTAGTATCTGAACGTGACTCTCTTTTACTGTCCAGCATTCTGCTCCGTATATCATGGCTGGTCTCACTGCCGTTTTATATACTTTGCCTTTTGTGCGTACTGGCATTCGTGTGCCACAAAGAACTCCCGTCACACTTCGCCATTTCTGCCAGACAACGTTCACTTTGTGAGCCACGTCCTCGTCCATGTCTCCATTTTCGGTGATTACTGAGCCAAGGTATTTAAATTGGGTAACTGTTGAGAGTGGTGTGTTATCAGGATATAGAGCTGTGCTTGCTGAATGTTTGCCGCTAAAGCGACACATGAGAAGTTCGGTTTTTTTCCTGCTAACCCTGAGTCCAGAGCTTTCTAGACTTAGAGTAGATTGTATGTCTTCGGCTGTTTTTGAGACAAGCATGATATCATCCGCATATGGAAGATTCCAGGGAAGAGACGCTTGTATGTTTTTTGTTATTAGGTCCATAACAAGGTTGAACAGTAGAGGACTAAGTGCCGAGCCTTGATGGACTCCCACCCTTACGTTAAATTCCTGGCTAAGACCGGCTGCACTCCTAACTTTAGTTCTGACATCATGGTACATATCTTCTATGCTACGCACATAGCATTCGGGGAGCTGTTGGACCCTCAGTGCTTGCCACACCAGTTTTCATGGTACCCGGTCAAACGCCTTCAAGGTCTATGAATATGAGATGAAGATCTTCTTTGTTCAGGCGGTATTTTTCGATAACGATTCTTATAGCCTGTATCGCATCGATAGTGGATCTTGAAGGCGTGAATCCGAATTGATTTTGGGATATCGAGGTCAGTGTTTGAAGACGACTGTTTAGTACCCTTTCCCAGATTTTTAACGTGTGTGAAGTTAGTTTGATACCTCGATAGTTTTCACACTGGGTGACATCCCCTTTGTTTTTATAAAAATCGGCCAAGTGCGAGTCGGACTCGCGCACGAAGGGTTCCGTACTATTGACTAAACTAAATATAAGTAAATTTTCTGTAAAACATTTATTTAATTGTAACGCCATCTATGCCGCTATTGGAAAACTTATTAGTCTATCGACGAAGTTTTCCAAATTTCTAATAGATGGCGTTGGAGAGTAATAAATAATTAAATAATTATCGCCCCTTCTGAGGGTATCTCATCCGGCCTTATCATTCCGGTCCATTTCAAAAATATAAATTATATTATTGCATCCAATAACTGAGATTATCGACGTCAAAATGTTACAATTCCGCGGATTGTTACCGATTTTTGTGAAATGGCTCTTAAACAGTGTTTTCTTGCTGTTGAGTTGATCTTTCACCTCGTCATTCCACCAAGTCGGGTCCTTTCCTTTACTAACTCCTCCCTTGGAAATACCCAACCTTGATTGAGCTGTAGTTGTACAAACTTTTTCAAAGTTCGACCACATTTCTTCGGCATTTTCGTAATCTTTTTCTATGTCTTGGTGTAAATAATCAAGCATAACTTTGGGGAACAAATCACCTTTGGAGCTAGACAGCTCTTTCCATTTGATTCTATGAGTTTTATCTGGTTTCGTTCTAATAGGTTTAGGCAGTCTATAGATGCCCACAATAATGCGGTGTTGGGATGTAAGGGATTCCCCTGGAATGACTTTGCAATCCTTGAAGTTCGCCTTAAATCTCCTGTCAGCTAGGATATAGTCGATTTGTGTGCATTTACCTCCGCTTTTATAGGTGACTAGCCGACCTGTGCCCACTTCGTTGGGCGTTATAATCCATTTCACATAAGAAGGGTACGGTGAAATTTGATATGTTCCAATACACTCTCACTATTTTCAGCAAATCAGATAAATATAAATGTTTTAAAATCACCAATTAATTTTTAAGGCAAATAATAATGCTTGATTAGATTGAATTGTTGACACGGCACGTCAGAGGGCGCAGGTTCAAATCCTGCTGATTTAAAATCTTTATATATTTTTATCTTTTTCCTTTTATCTTGTCACTCCTGAATAGTGTAGCTTTTTGTTAGCGAAAGAATTTTCATGATCGGATCAGTATTTGCGAAGATTACCCCGTATATACAAACAAAGTTATAAACTTTACTTCTTTATAATATTAGTATCGAAGTATAGATAAGGTGTTCGGTTTTCTTCTTAATTAAAAGTTCTTCTTAGTTAAAATCCCGCTGCGCTGGATCGAAATTTTTTGATATGATTTAAAATGTTTATAACTCGTATTTCTCGTTTATTTATATTAACAATATCAAAAATTATTTACATTTGTAAAACCTATAAGCTAGTTACAGATAGTTATGGTGGTCATGTCCGCGTGGAATAGGTGGCAACAATGTTAGCAATTTTTCCCAGTCACAATTCTTATTCTCTGGGCAAAAATAAACCACCCATGATTTATAATTTTTGATGACGATCTTTAGGCAAATCTTTAGTTATACGGATTAGATTTAGCCAAATTTTTAAAATAGTAAAGCATTCACATTCATGTCCAAAAACAATAAAAAAATATAATTTGAACCTATGTTCAATTCTATAAATGCAAACAAATAAATAATCACTTTAATAAAATTTTAATAATACAGTGATGCATTTTATCATTAATTTATTCATTTCAATTGATGACTTTCAAATGCTCTAGATTAGTACACATAATTCCGCCAATATCGATATGGTCGATATTACGATCTTGATACAATTTTAAAGACATAGAAATTTTTTGTGTGTCACCATAAAAATGTTTAAATTTTGTCAAAAGTTCTCATAGAATTTCAAACTTACCGTCACAGTTCTTTCGGGCCATTTGTCCAAATTTTGCCAGATGTAATCATACAAAGTACAATTTGGGATATCCACATTGGCGAATGGTGACTTGACTATTCCTTCTGACGTCCACTGGCCATTCTTTCTGACACCAATACTGATGCACTTTGGATCACTTCGCAACACACTTATCCTATTTGCGATTCTTAAAAACTTCGACGCCATTTTTGTATGTGTAATAAAATAGTTATAAATGGTAGAACGACGCTACGAAACTGACAAATATATAATTTTTTATGATAAGCTGTAATCTAATCTGATTTGGTTCAATTAAAACATAACAACAACGTTTTGTTTATAAAAACTTAAAACATCTCTGTATACCAAAGCAGAACAGATAATTATTCGTAATATATTTTGTGATTATAAGCCGTCATCTCAATTTTCAAATTTTGCACTGTACCTAGTTATTACGCTAAGCCTCTACAAATATGCAACGTCATTGTGATCGTACAATGATCTATACAAATAAATAAAATTGGAGTGTTTGTTTGTAATATTAAAAAAACCGCTTTTTACTAAATGCATAATAATATGTATGTATACACGATACATATACCAAAATAACATTTTTTACAATTTTTGTCTGTCTGTTTGTTCCAGCTAATCTCTGAAACGGCTGGACCGATTTTGACGGGACTTTCATTGGCAGATACCGGCTCCGGCTCCGGGTACTACTCACAATGGGGTGCCAAATAGACCACAAAACTAAAAATTGCTTGACATACTAGATCGTTCAATAAGTCCCGAGACTAACCTGGAAATGGCGCATATATTAAAAACTCTTTTGATTTTTAAAAAGTACTGGCTATCAATACAAGAATATGTGTCAAATTTTTAAAAACGGAACAATAAAATTATTGATTTTGAAACATTTAAGTGACGCTACGGTTGTAATTTCGATACAATGGAAAAAAACGAGTTTCGCGTGTTGATAAAACATTGTTTTTTAATGGGGAAAAATACCGTTGAAGCACAGCAATGGCTTATAAAATGTTATGCAGGATCAGCTCCCTTTAAAGCAACCATTTGTCGATGGTATGCCGACTTCAAACGCGGTCGCATGGACACCAATGATGGGGAACGCTCAGGTCGTCCAAATGAAGCAGTGACTCAACAAAATATTAACCAAGTCCTCAAAATCGTATTGAAAGATCGGAAGGTAAAAGTGCGAGAGATAGCCGAGATAGTGAAGATTTCAGCTGGTAGTGCTTTCACTATTTTACATAAAAATTTGGCCATGAAAAAGCTTTTTTCTAAGTGGGTGCCGCGTTTGCTTACAACTGATCAAAAGGAACAACGTATCAATGATTCAGAGCGATGTTTGGCGCTGGTGAATCATAATAAAAAGGATTTTTTACGTCGGTATGTAACAATGGATGAAACCTGGATATACCATTTCACTCCGGAATCCAATCGGCAGGCAGCGGAGTGGAGAGCGGCTGGTGAAAGCCGCCCGAAGCGTCCAAAGACTCAGAAATCGGCCGGTAAGGTTATGGCGTCTATATTTTGGGATGCGTATGGAATACTTTTCATCGACTACCTTGAAAAGGGGCAAAATATAAATAGTGACTATTACATGTGCTTATTGGAGCGATTGAAGTACGAAATTGCGGATAAACGGCCTCACATGAACAAAAAGAAAGTGGTGTTTCACCAGGACAACGCGCCTTGTCACAAGTCCGTGAGAACGATGGCCAAAATTAACGAATTGGGCTTGGAATTGCTTCCTCATCCCCCTTATTCGCCAGACTTGGCCCCCAGCGATTACTGGCTGTTTGTAGACCTCAAAAAAATGCTTCAGGGTAAGAAATTTGACGCAAATAGTGAAGTTATCGCAGCAACAGAGGCTTATTTTGAAGCCAAAGACAAATCGTTCTACACACATGGGATAGAAAAGTTAGAAAAGCGTTGGAGGGACTGTATCGCTCTTGGAGGAGACTATGTTGATGAATAAAAATTAATTTTATAAAAAAGACCTTTTTTAGTACTTAGTCTCGGGACTTATTGAACCACGTGTTATTATGGTTTTCGAATGAGGGGGGCGCTAAAAAGGTATTGTGCCCCGGGCGCGAGTTAAGCTCGCTACGCCACTGCAGATAGCTGATATAATAAGAAGTATCTTAGACTAATTTTATTTTAGAAATTTATTTATTTTATAGCTCTGCGACCAATGTCTTTCTTGTTATTCCACGCGGACAAAGTCGCGGGCTCATCTAGTTAATAATAAATAATAAGAAACTTTAATTATACCTATTATATACTTGAAGGTGTCTCGTCATCATGAAAGAAAAAAATTCATATAACGTCTGGTGGTCTGACCGAACCGAGGGAAAAATTAAAACTTCAAAAACAATACCTTTGTAATGTTTATATGTATTTATGCTGCCTGGTTTCAAGCACGTTTAAAACATACTAAGTAAATAAATAGACTACATGTAAACGTAAACAGACTATTGTAACAAACAAATAAACAAACTGTTCAGCTTTATAATATTAGTAGGTATAAATTAAAAAAGTGACTGTTGCAAATATCATCAATTGATTGATTGACATTCAGTTCTCTTTATAACAAACTTTATAGTTCCATAATTTTAGATATCAAATCCTCCCTTCTTAGAAGCTTCAATAAAAATTTAAATATAACACTAATTGCATGGATTCCCGGGAACTCGGGTATTAAAGGCAATGAATGTGCAGATTCACTAGCTAAACAGGCAGCTAACTATTGCTATGACAAGAAATACTTTAGATATCAAATATATGACTTACTAAATTATCCCACGAAAGATATTTATCGGGTCTGGCAAAAAAGTGGGAATTATCTAGCAGAACAAAAGGTAGTTTTTATGCTTCAATTCAATCAGAAATATCTAGGAAGCCATGGTTCTGTAAATTTAAAAAATTATCTAAAGCTACTGTATCGATTTTATGTAGAGTTCGTATAGGTCACTGCTGTGCTGTTCCCCTGCTTTTCTTCATAAACTCAGAATAAAAGATTCCTCTCTCTGTGAATGTGGATTAGATGAAGGAACTCTTGACCATATCTTCCTCTCCTGTCAAAGTAACAATTCTTTTTGCCTCCTTGATAATTTATCCCAACTTAATATCCCACTTCCTATTAATTTCACTTCGCTTTTACACTCCTTTAAAGATCCTAAGGTGGTTTCTACCCTTGCAAAATTTATTAACGCTAACAACATTAAAATTTAATTTATCTATAACTAGGTATATATTATAATGTCCTCGTGAATTAAAAGTTTATATATTTTATATATATTATTTAAATCCTTAATTGTTCTAACTCCACAAATAAATTATATATTTTTATAATTAAAATATTTATATAAATTCTTCGAACAACAAAATAGTTCAAAGTTAAAATTTCAAGTGCGCTTTTTATTAATTTTATTTTTATATTGATTTATACTTGACACTGGCAGAATGTCGCAAATGGCGATCGTATGCCCAAAATAAAAGAAGAAGAAGAAGAAGACATTAGATCACAGTAATTGGTTCTACTCTTATGATTAATACTAGATGCTGCCCGCGACGTCGTCTGCGTGCGTTCACTGCTCGTTCCCCGTGGGTGATGGCGTGATAATATTTATGTAGCCTATGTTCTAACCCGACTTCTCAATAATATTCGTGCCAAATTTGAAGTAAATCCATGCAGTATTTTTTGAGTTTATCCCGGACATACATTGACTTTCCTATCATTTTATTATATGTATAGATTTATGTGGGACATGCAAATGTCTGCCTTGGTATGAGAGTTTTAGCTTATGTTAAATGTTTTTGGACCCGCAACATTCTATTCCGCTGAATGAGTTTGAGGCGCAGTTGTGTATGAAATGTTTTTTATTTTAAAAAAATTGTAAATAATTGAGTAAATAGTTGAGTAGCTGAAAACATTACGATATCATAGACGCGATAATACCTACTCACGCTACCTAACCTACTAAAGCTACTCATTTTTTTTTGTATTAATTTTTGGAGCAAATACGATATATTTAGTTTGTGAAATATTTAAAAAATAGGAGATTATTTCGTATTACCGAAATTACCTAAATATGGCTTGAGAAACCTAAGGGAAGACTGTTTGAGATATGCGAGTAGTCTGGTAGTTCTAGCGTACAAAAAGTGAACCATAAATGTGGTACAAAAAGGTTGTTATATATGTACCTAATTATTATAAACTACTTTAGCCCCTCTATGTAAATATTTTTAATTTCTAAGCGAGCGAAGCTGCGGGCAACTGCTAATAGTAAATAAGCCTTAGTTATAAAGTTTTCAATTTTGCTTGTACCTTAAGGTTAAGAAACGTTAATATGTACTACTTTACGAATTTATTACACATTTACCAAGCCTAGTAAATACTATTGCAAGCAGGAAGACATTAACGAGGCTAGAACAACTTTCACTACAAAAAATAACTGAACGTAGGTACTGTAGTAAATACTCGTATACTTCATTAACTCAATATACTAAGCGTAGATTTTTTGGAATAATATTCCATTAAGGGTATAAAAATCGCTTTATCAATCTTACCGCGTGGCCAACCGTCACGCGACATGCAACACACAGACAAAAAAGTTTAAGTCGATGTAATAAAAGTTTCATTTTAAAAATTGCCTATCACCCTTTGATGAATGAAAAATAAACTATTCAATTATTCATTATTTATATTTTATTTTATTTTAATGAATTAACAACAACAATTAACGCCCTAACCATTCTGGTGTAGTCCTGCGAGTACTCGCCTAAAACACCGACGGTTTGCGGGTTTGATTCCTGTAACGTAGGTAGATATATTTTTGTACTCAGTTGTAAAAACCGGGCAGTCGAATAAATCAGCTGTGCCGAACGGACGTTGTTTTCTTTATCGCAGTGGCTAACGAGGATTGAAACGGATTAATGTTGAACCCGCCAAGTGTAAAAAGTGAAAATATTGAAGGAAAAGCTAAGGAAATTGTTTATTACAAAATGTCGATTGGCAAAGTCAAAGAATTTGACGTACAGACCGGGAACTGGTCAGCATACGTGGAGCGCTTGGAAATGTACTTTCTTGCAAATGGCGTGAAGGAAGAATTGAAATTACCAACATTGATTTCTGCGTGTGGTGAAAGTGCATATGATTTATTATCTACTTTGGCAAGCCCACGGAAACCATCGACCTTGACCTACTCGGAAGCGGTGGAGTTAGTACGTCAGCATTTGCAACCAAAACCTTCAGAAATGGCAGAACGTTATAAATTTAGACAAAGACGACAAGCGGCAGGTGAATCGATTAGTGATTATATAACAGCATTGAAAAAGTTATCTAAGGATTGTCAATTTACTACAATGTTAGAAATTAATCTTCGAGATCAATTTGTGTGCGGTTTAGCTAGTGACGTCATCCGTCAAAGACTATTTGCTGAAGAAAACCTAACATACGAGAAGGCGGTCAATTTAGCTTATTCGTTGGAAGCTGCAGAGCGGGACGCCGCGCTCGTGGAACCTGGGCGAGCGATGACGTCACAATCAGCGGCGGGACAGCTGGGAGAAGGCGGCGGCGGACTGCATGCTGTGCGCGTTAATTCGCGTGCCGGAGCCGGGTACCGGGTACGGGGCGGCGGCGACAGCGGAGCGAATACGCAGGTGACGCAGGTGAACGACATGTGCGGATCGTGCGGAGGACGCGATCATTTGGCAAATGATTGCAAGTTTAAAAACTACGTGTGTAGTAAATGTGGAATGATGGGTCATTTGCGGCGTGTGTGTTGGAACGAGCAGCCAGCCGGGAGCGCCGCTAATGGGTCTCGGCGGGGCCAGCGCGGCCGCGGCCGCGGGTGGCGTGGTCGCGGGCGGAATGCTGCGGTTCACTACTGCGATGACTCGCAGGATACGTGGGCCAACCAGCAGGCCTCTGAGGAGGAACCCAACGAGGAGCCAGTAATGCAAATGTCTCTCTCACATTATAAACCGGTGAGCATGTGTTTAAATGTTCAAAATAGGGACTTGTTAATGGAAATAGACACAGGTTCGGCACTGTCTTGTATAAGTAAACAAACCTATGACACTATGTTTTCTGATATTCCTTTGTTAAATTGTGATTTATCTTTGGTTTTATACGACGGAACAAAAGTAAGGCCCATAGGTTATTGTGAGGTAAAAGTGACTTACCATAATTTAACTAAAGTTTTGGACTTATATGTCATAAATAATGGATGTACTACTTTATTAGGAAGGCAATGGCTCGCAGAGATGCACATCGATTTACCGAAATTTCAAGTAAATGCAGTAAATAAAGTGGAACCGGATATGTCAAATACTGTAAATAAATTGTTTTCCAGCTACGCTGAACTGTTCGATGGGCGGCTGGGGCGTTTTACCGGCGGGCGGGCGCGACTACACGTGCGCGAGGGAGCTGTGCCCGTGTATTGCCGCGCGCGGCCGCTGCCCTACGCGCTGCGAGAGCGCGTGGACGCCGAGCTTGATACCATGCTGGCGCACGGCGTCATCGAGCCCGTCGATAGCTCCGACTGGGCCACTCCCACCGTCCCGGTCAATAAACCGGATGGATCGGTTAGATTATGTGCGGATTACAAGGTAACTTTGAATCAGGTTTTATCGGTCGACAAGTATCCAGTCCCTAAGATTGATGATCTACTATCCAAATTAGAGGGTAGTAGGTATTTCAGCAAAATTGACTTGTCACAAGCGTACAATCAAATAGAATTGGATGAAACAAAGAAATATACCGTAATAAATACGCATCGTGGTCTTTTCTTGTATAACAGGTTGGTTTATGGCCTTTCATCGAGCCCCGGTATTTTTCAACGTATCATGACTAATTTATTTAAAGACATACCGGGAGTAGTCGTTTTCTTAGATGATATATTAGTAGCTACGGATTCTGTAGATAAGCACATCGCCACCCTAACTAAGGTGTTAGACAGATTAAAGGAAAATGGCCTAAAATTGAAGAAAGAAAAATGTGATTTTTTTGTTAAAAAGGTAAAATATTTGGGGTACATAATCGACCCCGAAGGGATTCACGCGGACCCGGATAAAATCAAACCGATTCTCGACATGACCCCGCCAAAAGATGTCTCGGAACTGAGGTCATTTATAGGAATGATAAATTTTTATAGCAGGTTTATAAAAAACTTGAGCATGAGCTTGTCCTCTCTTTATATTTTGTTAAAAAAAGATACGGTTTGGAATTGGGGTAGACAGCAACAAGAGGCATTCAAAGAGGTTAAGCGCAGGCTGAGCGAGGCGTGCGCCCTGTGCCACTACTCAGCGGAGGCGCCGTTGGTGGTGACGTGCGACGCTAGCGCGCGCGGATTGGGCGCGGTGTTGGCACAGCGCGCTGGCGAGGGAGCGGGCGCAGGCGGGGAGCGCCCCGTCATGTTCGCGTCAAGGGCGCTCACGCCAGCCGAGCTCAACTATAGCCAGATTCAAAAAGAAGCTTTGGCGATCGTTTTTGCGGTTAAAAAATTTCATCAGTATTTATATGGTCGCTCATTCATATTGAGGACCGATCACAAGCCTCTAGTTACTATTTTCGGACCGAACCAGGGGATTCCAAGTATGACAGCTAGTAGACTTCAACGCTGGGCTCTACTACTTACCGCTTACGATTTTAAAATAGAGTACGTTTCTTCTAGTGAAAACGTAGCGGACGCATTATCAAGGATGATTAGAAGTTATAGGGATTCTAGGTCGAATGATAATCAGGAGTTTCCAGAGCAAACATACTTACATTTTGCCTCGGAAGCCATGTTATTAGATTATGAAAATTTAAAACAAGAGACCATGAAGGATCCTATGCTCAGCAGAATTTTGAGTTACACGCGTGATGGGTGGCCGCAGGATGTAGAAATTAAGGACCTCAAGCCGTATTTCAATAGAAAAAATGAGCTGTATGAGGAGCTCGGATGTGTTATGTGGGGGCACAGGGTAGTCATACCGAGGACCTGTACTGATAAAGTTTTGCGGGAGCTGCATGATGCCCACATGGGCATAAACAAAACGAAGCTTCTAGCCCGCAGCTACGTGTGGTGGCCGGGCCTGGACGAAGCGGTGGAGGCGATGTGTCGCGCGTGTACAGTGTGCGCGGCTGTGGCAGACGCGCCGCAGCACCATGTGCCGCAACCCTGGCCATGGCCACAGAGGCCGTGGACACGGTTGCACGCAGATTTCTTAGGGCCTATAGGGGGCACCACTTACTTGGTCGTAGTTGATGCTTTTTCAAAATGGATAGAGATTTCCAAAGTAAATTCTACCTCCGCAAAATGTTTAATAGATAAACTGAGAGATATGTGGGCTCGATTCGGAATACCAAAACAAATGGTTAGCGACAATGGACCACCCTTTTCAAGTGCGGAGTTCGCAGCCTTCCTGAAAGATAACGGTGTCGATCACGTGTTTTCAGCTCCCTATCATCCGTCATCTAACGGAGCGGCGGAAAACGCAGTGAGAACTTGTAAAAGGGTCATCAAGAAGGCTATCGTTCAAGGCCTAGACATAAATACAGCTCTCTATAGGTATTTCTTAGTTTATCGCAATACACCCCATTGTACCACGGGGGAAAGTCCGGCACAGATGTTACAAGGTAGGAGTCTGCGCACGCGACTTGACGCCCTACGACCAGCGCGCGCTGAGGCGGCGGCAGAACGAGTAGTCCGCCATCAGGCGAGGCAGCAGCGGGCCGCCGGGGGCATGCGGCGCGCCTTCGCGCCAGGGGCACTGGTGTGGGTGCGTAACTATCGTGCGGGGAATAAATGGATAAAGGGAAAAATTTATAAGTTGTTAGGTAAAACAGATTACAGTGTTTTAACTCTCGAGAATAAGGTAATTCATAGACATGTCGACCAGATAAAACCTCGATCTAAAGGTTGCATTGATACTGATCACGAAAACGGCCGAGACCGCTCTTATTTAGTATACCCAAATGACCCTCATCCGACGGCGGTGGAACAGTCAGGGCAAAAGGTGGCCCAAACTCAAACAGCGGCGTCCACGTCGCCTGTCGCGGTGTCTCCGCGGCGGCCAAACCCCGAGGAGACACCGCGACTCTCGCCCGCGCAGCCCGAGCCCGAGCCCGAGCCGGTGCAGCGTTACCCAGCCAGAGTGCGTAGAAAACCTACACGGTTCGGTTTTGAAATAGATTAAGTTAGATACTTAACATATATAATATTTTATATTTAGGTATGTACTTTTACTTTCACTATAAGCTCATATTTAAATTTGTAAACTAGTGTTATAATATATCAAACCTCTAATATTAATTATTTTAGTTTCTTGTTTAGATTTAGTAGTTTTTATAATAACAGTGGAGGTGTAACGTAGGTAGATATATTTTTGTACTCAGTTGTAAAAACCGGGCAGTCGAATAAATCAGCTGTGCCGAACGGACGTTGTTGTGGGTCTCCCCACCGTGCCTTGGAGAGCATGTGAAGCCGTCGATCCCGGTTGTTATCATAAATAGCTGATAGCGATCGTCACTCATAGTAAGGAACATGTCCGTAGCAGCGGCCACCCTCCTCCTACGTGAAGAAAGAGGCCTATGCCCAGTAGTGGGATGTTACAGGCTGAATCAATCAATCAGTCAATCAAAAAACACCCCAAGCCGGTTGGTCACCATGGGGGATGAAGACCAAAACCCTCCTATATAAATATCATCAAACGTAATATTAAAGGAAACAAAAAAATGTTACAAGACAAAGGAACAACTACTAAATAGCCACAGTAGATATAATCATTCTTAAGCTCTTAGTATTGTTATTTACAATATCAGAACACTGTCGACACACGAAAGGCATAACGAACTAAAAGAAGCTTCAAAAAAAGCCTCTGTGTGGTTTTGTGAAACCACGGTAAAAGTGAAACTTTTTTTCAAGGAACTGAAATGAAACAGGAACAATCGTCCTATAAATATTCTTTGCACGCCATCTATGCAAACTAAAGGTAACTTACATCAGCTGTATGTTATCATTTAGTGTCTTAGTTCCATGAAATCATAATAGGTGGCCGACCGTCAAAACGACATGCAGAACGCACACGAAAAAGTTTGAGACGATGTAATAAAAGTTTCACTTTAACATAGAGTTCGGCATTTTAGGCCTATCAGAAAGACATGTAGATTCTTTTTGATGCAAACTGCGCCAACGGGCTAGTCAAAGTTGCAAATATTGTGAGCAGGTGGCATGTGGTGATCTTTGCACGCACGATTGGCTCTCTCATGTTTGTCCTGATCATTTCATGGTCATACTCTTGAGTTAATATTTTGTGTTGTGGTTATCACTTCAAATTTTAAAAGAGTACCGATTTTTTCATCCGGTTGTTTTTGCTCTAGGCCTATACTAGGGACATTATTTTATTTATTGTAATATTTAATAAAGCCGAGGATATAATTGAAAAGTAATGTCGACCGAGACGTTAGGATTTTGTGTTAGTTAAATATTGCGACTAAGTTAAGGTTGCTGGATAACACTGTGTAATGTACCTAACATTACCTTGAACTGACATAACCAACCAAAAGTATACAGACTCCTGTAAATGTTAGTAATGTACCTCTTGAATACGTACAGGAATACATATACTTAGGTAAACAAGTTTATTTTAAAACAATCAATAATTTGTTGGAAGTCGAACGCAGGGTAAAACAAACATGGAATAAGTACTGGAATTTAAAAGAAGTGTTTAAATGTGATATTTCAGTAGGATTCAATAAAAAAGTGATGGACTCAAATCTCCTACCATGTCTAAAGTAAGTATGTCAAACGTGAAATTTTACCAATACTGTCAAAATATAATATCACTAAACTACTTGTCAGAGAGGAATGGAACGCAGCATGTTCAATATAAAAACAAAGTAGAGTCCGTCACTCAATAATACGGTCTAAGACTACAGAAATTGATGCCCTGACACACGCACAAAAACTCAAGTTGAATTGGGCAGGTCACATAGCGAGGCTGAAAGACAACAGATGAACCGAAAAGATTCCATCTTGGAATGGACCGATCGGAAAACGTAAATAAAAAAGGATACACACGCTGAGAGGACGAGATTGTTCGTATAGCTGGGTTGCACTGGTTGGATGTAGCACTGTATAGGGAAAGGAGGACTTTACCTTAGGGGAGGGTTCTCAGAGATTAAAGAAAATAACTTGTTTGCAGTAAAATTCATTTAATATAATTTTTTTTTTGGCATTTGTCGCTTGTCGTGAAAAATATAAGGGTCTTTTATTTTTTATTTTATTTATTTTTATAAAAACCCACTTTGTATCCTACTTTGTTTTAAACCCTATCTTTTAATAATAATGACTATTCCAAGTTTTATACATTCATAATATATTACTTTTATTTGTTATAATTATAAAACTATTGGTACTAAAAATAAATACAGATGAAAGATTATTAACATATTTGTATTTAATAATATTTTTGTATATCAATAAACTAATCATTTCCGTTTCAGTAAATTTTATAAGATACGGAAAAATATAAAACCTAACACTTCCCTTGACTCCAGAATTTATTACAAAATATGAAACATACATAAACATTGAGAATATTTGAAAAATATGGCCAATGAGGAACGTTAATTTTATGTCATAAAATAAAATTTTGTAGAATTATCATTCAAAATAACAACTTCCATTCAGATATATTAAGTTTCTATCTACATTACTATATTTTTACAAAAATAATTGTGTTTGCTCGCAAACGAAAAAAAACCGACTTCAATTACATCGACAAGTAATACAACGTAATAAGACGAAAAAATAGTCAAGTAAATACGCGCTACTAAAGATTACTCAAAAAGTTGTATAAAAAAATAAGTTAAAAATAAGTTTTAAGTAAAAGTTGTGTAAAAATATTTCGATCTAATTTAAACAAGACTACATCAGTGGCGGAGCGTGGTAGTCGGCCGCCCGGGGCGGAAAAAAATTTTGCCGACCTCTTATTTAGGTATTTCAATTTAATGTATACTATACATTCAGTCAAAAAAGTATCGGGAATGGATTATTTGTTTATGATTTCAAATTAATTTTTTTTTTGTTGTTAGTGTGGCGCAACTGTTTTCCATTTTGGCGCGGAGTTTGAGTTGCATCTGATTTATATTAAATACTGTGCTGTTTTTAGTTATATCATAATTATCTAATGTGTATTGCGAATTTCATAATGGACAAACACATCGAACAAAGAGTTTGTCTTAAATTTTGCATCGCCAATAGGATTTCGTGTTCGGAGCCAATGAAAATGTTACAGAAGGCTCACAGTGAATTGACTTTATCAAAAACACGTGCAAGCGTGGTACAAATATGTCAAAAGTGGTCGAGATGTGATGGAAGATTTGCCTCGCTCTGGCCGGCCTTAAACGTCTGTAACTGAAGTTAACATCGCAAAAGTGAAGGAAACAGTGACTGAAAATTCTCATTCAACTTTAAGATAGATAGCCACCGAACTTTCCGTATCTCACGAGTCGATCCGTACCATTTGAACTAATTATTTGGGTATGAAACATGTTGCCGCTCGGCTAGTCCCAAAAGACCTGAATTTTCTCCAGAAAGAGGCGCTGGGGACATGCTAGAACGAGTCAATTCCGACCCAACATTTATGAAACGCATTGTTACTGGTGACCAGACGTAGGTTTACGAGTATGACATGCAAACTAGTCAACAAGCTTCGGAGTGGCGCCTTCCAACTGAACCGAAACCAAACAATCCACGCCAAACTCTTTCAAAAGTCAAAGTCATGTTGAGTGTTTTCTTTGACTATCGCGGTTTTGTGCACTCAGAATCCGTCGGATTTCAGCGTTATGCGGCGTTTAAGAGAGCAAATTCGACGAAAAAGGCCAATTTGTGGAAAGAAAATTCTTGGATTTTGCACCACGATAGTGCGCTTTCGCACAAGGCCATCACTGTGAACGAATTTTTGACCAATAACTCAACAAATACCATCGAGCAACCACCATGTTCACCAGATATGGCCCCAGCCGACTTTTTTCTTTTTCCTAAACTCAAGCTACCACTTCGTGGTACCCGTTTTCAATCGGTAGGAGACATAAAGGAGAATTCGCGGCGAGAACTGAACTCAATTCCGGAAACAGAATTTAAAAAATGTTTTAATGATTGAATTATTCGTTGGCGTAAGTAATTTTTGAAGTAGCATACTTCGAAGGTGATAAAATAAATTTGGATGAATAACCAACAGTTTGTATATTGATGTGATATTTTGATCTTTCCCCGGCACTTTCTTGACATAGTAGTACATTACATACATAAATTACATTATTGTAGAGAATTTTGTACTGTTACAGGTTATATTTGAAATAAAAAATTGCGAGCGTACAAAACATGTCAGAAGTGAATTTTCTTTGGCAAAATAATTTAAAAAAAAACTAATTTAAAAAGAAAAACAAACAAATTGAGTGTCTACAAAGTACACATGTCAGAAGTGAAACTTCTTTGGCAAACTAATTTAAAAAAAATGATTCAAAAAACTGATTTAAAAAAAAAACAAATTTAAAATAACAAAAAAAAAATAATTGAAAAAAAATCAAATAGTCAACGTCACGCGGTGGTCCCAGGCGGTCACCCATCCAAGTACTACTGTCCCTGACGCTGTCGCGTTACCGGTCGTTCAAATTTTACAATTTTAATGTCGTAAAAATTTGTAAAAATGTCCATTACATGTAATTTAGTATACAGGGGGTTTCGGGGGCGACAAATGGATCTAGCTAGGATTCACTTCAGCCTGTAATATCCCACTGTTGGGCACAGGCCTCTTCCCCATGCAGGAGAAGGATCAGAGCTTAATTCACCACGATGCTCCAATGCGGGTTGGCGGATATATTCCCTACTATGAGTAACGATCGCTATCAGGTGTACATGATAACAACCGCGACCGACGGCTTAACGTGCTCTCCGAGGCACGGTGGGGAGACCCACAAGGACTGCACAAACACCCAGACCACGGCAAACATCTGTATGATGATCTACCTAGGATTAATTTTTAGAAAATGTCGTAATACCCGTGTTTTCAGATAATAAAAATACAACATTATTAGAATAGGACAGAAAATTATGCCACCATCTATAACTTATAATAGCTCAGGTGGGAAATCGGGTGGTCACGAAACTATATGACCCCGGTTCAAATCCACATGTCACCAGATCGATTATCTTTTTCCTTTTTTTTCTAATTGCACTCCTGTTTTTTTATCTGAATAAGCAGTCCATTTTTTTAATTATTATGTCGGTAAGATCGAAAAATATTATTTATATTTCTTAAGTATGTAATTGGGATGTTAATAAAATTTCCAAAAATACGATATAAACCGAGCTAAGCTCGTTCATCCATAGGTAAGACTAACTCCCGTTTATGACTAAGTAAGTCACAAACGGGAAATTCCCACAAGTATAGACGTTGCCAGTCGCTACAAAATAAAAGGGATTCACCGACTTCGCCACAAAATAAGTAAAGAAAAATTTCGTGATCCTTTCAATCGGTCCGAATGTGTAGTTCCGACAAAAATGATATAAAATGGTTCAAATATTTTCAAAATATTTTTATTATTTATTGTTAAATTTTGCCGCCCCCTAAAAAGTGCCGCCCGGGGCGGGCCGCCCCCACCGCCCCCCATACGCTACGCCACTGGACTACATGTCAAGTATTAGCTTTCGATTAAAGTAAGAATTATCAAAATCGGTACACCGAGTAAAAAGAATTGATCGAAATCGGTCCACCCAGTCAAAAGTTCTGAGCTAACATACATTAAAAAAAAATACAGTCGAATTGAGAACCTCCTCCTTTTTTGGAAGTCGGTTAAAAATTGTATAAGAACATCAATAGATACTAATCTGACGTACTTTAAAAGCGTAATTTTGTTCGATTCCTTTTTTTATTTTTTCTAAACTTATTTCGGTTATTTCTACAATAACATTACTACTTTTATACTTTTGAAAGGACTTGACCTTTTTCCATTTTGACAATAAGTAGATGCCATTAATTTTTATCGATAAAAAAAAATATACTAAGCGTACATTTTCTTTAATTCCTTTCTTAATATCTTTCCTGAACTCGTTTTGGGGATGTCTTCAACGAAAACAACTTCATCAATTTGCTTAAAGGAAGCCACTTTGTTAGCGACAAATGATTGGAGTTCTTCAGGGAACACATTTTGACCTTTTTTCTTTATAATGAATGCTTTTGGCACTTCGCCGTTAAAGTCATGAGGGACTCCAATGACGGCTGCGTCTTGGACAGCTGGGTGAGACCGCAGGATACTCTCTAGCTCTGATGGGGCTACTTGCATACCCTTGACCTGTGGAAGTTAATAATGATTTTTCTATTTTTATGGATATATGATTTAAATTACTTCATAAATCTGGTTTACAAACAAGAATACTAAGTAGATTTTTAACTTAAAAAAAACAGGACAGAAAGAGATAAGACGTAATATTATGTTGCTAAAATTTCGGTTATAAAAGCGACGGAAAAAACATTAATTGATGTATGGTCATAAAGTATTTAAATATTGGGATGTTTGTCACAAAGAACTGTTTATAAATACTAGTGGTCGCCCAGAGGTCGAAATTCAACCATAATTAAACATTTTAATTCAAGAAAACCAAATAACTATGAAAATAACGAACCTTTTTTTAAAAATTTCAACTTGACTACAGACTTTGACAATCAACAAATAGTATATTAAGCGTGTGTGAGTGCTGTAGTGTGTGTAATGCTTTTTTGTATTAATTTAATGTACCTACTTATATTTTTCATGTATAATTTTAAGAAAATATTAGCATTTCGCTCTCTTTCTCTATATAAACTATAAGTGTGCGAAAATTCATACTCCTACGTACGCACAATTTCCGTAAAAAGGGGTACAAAGTTTTTGCTTCACGTATTAATATATAGATTGATAATAAAAAGACAGGCATTTTCGATCAAAAAAAGCTGTATGAAATGATTGAAAATAGAAATAAACATAGGTATGCCTATAGACAAAAAAGATAAACGAATATATTACACAAGTAACTGATCCATGTTATCTTATATCACTAATAATAATTATAATTTCTTATTATAACGACGAATCTTTATAAAAAGAAAGTAATACATTACAACGCATTATAACAAAGAATATTATAAAGATAACATCAATAAAAACAGTTAGTTGACTTTTTACTTACAAAGAACAAAGTACAAAGTAATGATAACAAACGCTGTTAATCTTGAACGGTAGATGTTGCTAATTTGAATACTTTAATACTGAAAAGACACTTTAAGACTGACTGGGAAACTATTTATTGGAAATTTAACATTTTGAATTTTTCTGATACAATAGAGTCGTTATAAAATTAATATATAAATACAAAAAAATATGTTTGATCAACAAAGACATGTTACTGTTAAGAGAGCTTCTAACGGAATCATACTCTTTGGAATCATAAAATATAATAACATTCATCCTAAAGAAATAAAACTGGCATTCCATATCTAAAATAATTCAAACATAATAAACCAAAGAGATTATATAGTTGATATCAAAATAGTTTTTATGTATATCTGAGATTACCATTCAACAGTTAATAGCCTAAAATTAGCTATCAGCCCAATGGAGGTTTTTTTTTTTATCTTATAGCAGATAAAATTAAAAGTTTTTTACCTTCTACTACTTATTTAATACAAAAAATATTAACCGATAGTAAAATTACTACTGACCTTGATGAGTTCTTTTATCCTGTCTGTTACGTAGAGTCCGTATTTAATATCGTAGTGTCCTAAGTCTCCTGTTCTAAAGAAACCGTCTTCTGTAATGCATTCTTTAGTTGCTTTCTCGTTCTTAAAATATCCTTTCATCACTGTCGGTGACCTTATATACATTTCTCCAGACTGAAATTGATTTTTATTGACATTTTTATTTAATACTAGCTTTGCCTGCAACTTCGTCCGCGTGGAATTCAACAAAAAAGTTATTTTTCAGTTCGCAGAGTAATAAAATAAATTAATTTCTAAAATAAAAGTAGCCTAAGTTACTCTCTATTACATTAGCTATCTGCCAGTGAAAGTCTCGTCAAAATCGGTCTAGCCGTTTCAGAAATTGGCCGGAACAAACAGACAGACAGATAAAAATTGTAAAAAATGTTACTTTGGTATATGTACCGTGTAGGTATACATTCATATGCATTTAGTAAAAAGCGGTTATTTTATGTCTTTTTACCATTGCATTTGTACATTGTAAATATTAACGGACCCTGTTATATGTCAGTGTACATATGTTTCGATAATTGAAACACTTTTAAGCATTACTTTATATAATTTTCTGTATAATACTTAAGATAATAAAAAATATTATTTCTCTGTTTACATACTAATTGGTAGTTACATGCACCCCTATTACGTATTAAGAAAAAAAGAAACATTTTTTGTTACAGAAAAAAAGTATCTATATAATTATAAATTGATCTCGTATATTTATTTTACGAGGCAACTCAGTCAACATAATATTTCGAAAACTTTGTACAAAACCTTTATCTTTCGCTAGACAGTTTTGTCTGTAGTTTAAATTCCTTTCGCGCAAATCTCGTGCAAAATTTTGAAATAAAAATTCTGTAAATGTTTGTACGCTATATATTTGTCAAGTTAAGTATAAAGAGGCCTTCAACACTACCTTTGTACCTGAATGCCTATTCAGGTCTCCAATAATAACGTACATTAGGGTAAGGTTGCTCAAGTCGTACTACCGCCTAAGTCGTACCCCAATGATATCCCAGCTTTTGCGTATAAAAAGTGTAATCTAGTGACGTAGATCTGAACTAAATAGTCGAGCAAGCATCTGAAAACAATCGGACAGCCGGTCGTCTTGCGGAGCAAAAATAATAATCAAAAAGTAAGTTTTTCATCAGTTTTCACTTAAAATTTTAGCTCATTCGTAAGTTTTTTATAAAAAGAATGTAATTTACAACTTATTTTTTTTTTCAAATTTGTTTTTAATGATTATCTGGCAGTCGTTTAGGCACACTCAAACACTAGAATTTTTTTAGGTTATAACAGTAATTTTGTTTTGAAACTTAGAATACCTCACTGCTTAAGTCGTACCGGTGCGGAATTCTTTACTCGTACCGGTACGACTTAGGTACTATATTAGATAATATATTATATTTAATATATAATATATAATTATATATTAAATAAAGTCTCACTTAAACATTTTTTCTCCTGTTTTTTGCATAACAACATTTATTAAATTAATAAAAGTACTAAACCAGCAATGGAATTAACTTTTAGTCCCCAAAAAAATTAAATTGAAACCAAGGAAAATATAAATAAAAAAAAGGAAGAAGCCTGTATTTAATATTTAAAAAATGAAAACAGAAAATAAACCCACAAAGAGAGGGAAGACGGACGGAACGACTAAGAAGAATAAAAAAAAATAAAGGGAAAAGAGTCGTGGCTATGTCAACTATGTAAGGAATATCGTCAAGAAAATATGATTCAGTGTCTAAAATGTAAAGGTTGGGTACATGACCTATGTGCTGCCGTCGAAAGTAAAATAAAAAAATATATTTTCATATCTGTGTTCAAATACAATAATTGCCTTAGCTTAACTTTGTATGTTTGAGAAGTTATAATTTTTTTTTCTATGTTTATTTTAGTTTGTAGGTCACTACGACTGATTTTGTGACTATTAACCAAAGGAAGACATTTTAAGTTGATTTTAGAAGTTAAGACTGAATTGTTTGTAACTTTTTTTATTTTAATGTGATCTCTTGTTATTACTTAAGTATTTTTCTATATTGTTTATAATGACTTCACTAAAGTCTTATTCTAAGTACGACTTACGCTATAGGTGGTACGAAATAGGCGACTAGGTGCCTTAATCGTACCGAAGGTACATTTGTGAAAATCGTTGAAATACCTATGTTGATAAGTGATTTTTAAGTTCCTATGAATGTTTATTAAAAGCTAACTAAATAAAGATTCTATTCATGTAAAAGATTTTGTTTTATTTGAACGGCGTTAAATATTACAACATTATTTCCTTAAGGGGTACGACTTGAGCAACCTTACCCTATATAGCCAATATTAAATTAGGAACAACTGAACAAGAACTGCTGTGTGGCTACGGCAAAGAATTTAGCCTCCCCCTCTCTTCCCGTGGGTGTCGTAAGAGGCGACTAAGGGATAACATAGTTTCACTACCACCTTGGAACTTAAAAAGCCGACCGATGGCGGGATAACCATTCAACTGCTGGCTTTGAAGTACACAGGCCGAAGACGGGCAGCAGCGTCTTCGGTGCGACAAAGCCAGCCCTGCGGTCACCAACCCGCCTGCCCAGCGTGGTGACTATGGGTAAAACACATGAGTTCACACCATTATTGGCGCGAACTTGTGGAGGCCTATGTCCAGCAGTGGACTGCGATAGGCTGAAATGATGATGATGATGATGAACAAGTTTTATTGTAACAAAATCTGAAGCTCTAGTTTTAAAAGATGCCAAAATTCCATCCATTACAACCCAACAAACCGAATATCCCCAAGAGAATACTAAGATTTATATTGACTGATATAGTTTGATACCATCATGGATACATTTACACTTCAGCCTGTAATATCTCACTGCTGGGCATAGACCTCTTTCCCCATGTAGGAGAATGATCGGAGCTTAAACCACGACGCTGCTCTAGTGCGGATTGGCGGATATATTCCCTACTATGAGTAACGATCGCTATCAGGTGTACACGATAACAACCGGGACCGACGGCTTAACGGAGACCCACAAGAACTGCACAATCATGGATACATACAAAGAGTCAAAAACATTGTCAAAGCTTTAGTCAAGTAATAATTCACTTACCTCTCCAATTGGAACCGGATTTCCACTTTTCGGGTCCACGAACATCAGTTCCGTGCTTGCCATAGGTTTGCCACAAGCTGAGTAGTCTAAATACTTAGTTCCTTTAAACGTAATTGTTGCAAGCGACGTCGTCTCAGTCGCTCCGAAGCTTTGATTGAACTCAATTTTACCCTACGAATCAGTTTTAATGAATTAGTTTACTATATAATTTCTTATACCAGACATGATCGTTATCTTATTATTGATCTTAATATTAATAAAAGAAAAAAATTGGTTATATGTAAAGTTGGTTTACGGACAATAGTTTAACGTGACAACGTCATATACTCATAACAAAACATCTCCTAGGGCGCATCGGCCAATCGAGTGGAAGAGAGACAGATGCGGCGCAAGCTGTACGCTTACTTTACGCCACGTTACGCTCATTGTACATGAGCGTAACGTGGCCATGAGCGTAACGTGAAAATGAGTCATCATTTTTCGTGCATGCCGCAGGCGTTCATCGATTTATTAGACGTTGTCAAGTCAAAAAATACTTTATAACCCTTTTTCAAATTAGAAACGTATTAACAAAACATTTTTTACAAGATTTAATTCGATTTAGCCTGTAATATCCAGCTGTTGGGCATAGGCCTCTTCCCCATGTAGGAGAAGGATCGGGGATCCACCACGCTGCTCCAATGCGGGTTGGCGGATATATTACCTACTATGAGTAACGATCGCTATCAGGTGTACATGATAACAACCGGGACCGACGGCTTAACGTGCTCTCCGAGGCACGGTGCGGAGACCCACAAAGACTGCACAAATACCCAGACCACGGCACACATCTGTATGGCTAATACAAATGTTGTCGTGTGCGGGGATCGAACCCGCAACCGCCCGCGCAACAGCCAATCGCAATCCAGTGCTGTGACCGATGCGCCAACGCGGCGTCAAGATTTAATTAGTGAAGTGTAAATATTACACGGTAAGTGATGATCACATATAGACACACACACAGCGCTGTAAATAGCGTTAGCTATTTCCTTCTAATGCAACCAACTAATTAACCCTAGAAGTCTAATCTACGACTGCGATGCGTATACAAAGCCGAAAATGGTATGTCTCTTTATAACGGTTAAAGCTAGCGCGTCGTGTTCTTTAGCCAACTCAGTCGTCCACAGGAGCTAAGGGATGATGACTATGTCGCTAAGACAAGTCCCGCCATTTTTGAGTTATCGAAGTATAATACGCCTGCGAGACGTATGTTTAGGCTTTGTGTAACTTTTAACAATAAGTTTGTTAAAATCTTGTTTGTTGTTTTTGGGTTTATTTTTAATTTTCGAGCAGGCACCTACCAGCCGGATTGATCACGCAGGAGCCCCACCGGGTGCTTCGCGTTCAGATTTCCCACGACTAGTGAAGACACCTGCGAGGTTAACAGCGTCTGGACATCCATGCTGCAGAAAAGCAGACCAGGTGGTTTATAGGTGGCATACAGAGTTAGCTCCACGTCCTCTCCCGCGTGCACTCGAACCCCTTGTGTGCGTATGCTAACGTAAGGTGAGTGCGCCAACTCCTCGTGCACAATGTCCCTCCGCACCAGGGCTGCTGTACCGCTAAATGGGTATTACCGGGGAGAGACCTCGTCACGCCGGTACACGAAGTAGTCGACGTCACTCGAGAGCTTCGTCTCACCCAGGAGAATCACATGTGTGTTCTGCGACTGGGAAAGCAACGCAAGCTCTCGAATATGTCCCCTGATGTCGCCAGGGTTCCAGTAAATGATTCTCAACTGGGATAGAGCTTCGCTAGTGAAGCCGATCCAGTTGAGATCGCCGCAAGTTTATAGTATAGTATAGTATATTTGAAAATATAACTGTAAATATTCCATTTTGACCCCGCTCCTACTAGAGGGCGCCAGGGTACTGGTTGCTCACGGGCGCCACAAGGGCTAGAGCCGCCTCTGCGCAGACTGTTATTTATACATGTACGCCTCTGAGACGTATGTTTAGGCTTTGTGTACCTCTAGAGAAGATTAGGCTTCTAGGGTTAAATAGTAACGTTTGCTGAAATTTGTGAGCTTTACTAATTTTAAACAGTATTGTAGAATATAGGAAAACGCTCATCTGCTAACATTTCAGTGCTACCTTTATATTTATTTAGTTACATTATAAATACTAGGAAATATAACTTTTTAGCTACATTATCACAATTGGCATTAAAAAATCGATTTAAATACGTTTTACTTTTCGACACTAACTTTTTTTGTCAATTTCGACTAATAGTATGGAAAATAATTAGAAATTAATATCTTATTATTTTACTCTTTGTATATTTTGTTAATCGCTTTCATTACACATTTATTTATATGTAATTAGCTGACCCGACAGATGTTGTCCTGTCATAATAGACCAGTGCTTTTAGCGTTTATAAATGGCAAAAACCAAAGAAATTTATAGGAAAAATACCTATCATTTTCGTTGTATTCTCTTTCTTTTGCAATGTGTTTCATTCTACTATAAATTTCTTTGTTTTCAAAAGTATATTCCCTACTATGAGTAACGATCGCTATCAGGTGTACATGATAACAACCAGGACCGACGCCTTAACGTGCTCTCCGAAGCATGGTGGGGAGACCCACAAGGACAGCACAAACACCCAGACCACGGCAAACATCTGTATGGTCAATACAAATGTTTGTCATGTGCGGGGATCGAACCCGCAATCGCCAGCGCAACAGCCACAAACCAGTGCTGTAACCGTTACGCCAACGCTTGTCTACATACATACAACATATCATACAACACATCATACAACATATTACTTTTAGATATATTTTTATAAACGCCATATAATAAAAAAACTGTAAAGCATTATTAATACGGAAAATACTAACATTTCCTTTTTCTAGAACCGCTGTAACATCAGATGCAGACAACGGAGCAGCCCCGCACACAATATGTCTCACGTTCTTGAAGAACTCTTTCGTCACGTCTGGATGTTTGCCAAGCAGAATAGCTGGAAGGTAAATACATAAAAGTTACGTAAAATTTGCCATTTGTAACATTATTTCGTTACAATTAACAAAGAATTTCATCTAATAGAGAACTGTTACATGCCCAGTTTTGTACATTGAAGACATTTAAAAAAAACTGTGTATGTGTCAGCTCCGACGCACGACTGGAGTTTACTCCTTCAGATCGACTGTCTAAAAGGCTTACTGATCTAAGAAAAAGATTAATACTATAAGTATCAAATGGTAAACAAACGAATCAAATAAAGAGATCGATGGCGTTATTAGAAAACGTCGTCGTCTATCGGAACCCTATTGGGTTTTGAGAAGACGACGACGTTTTCTTAGTAGTTTATCTTTCCAATCGCCATCTGCGTTACGAGAAAAGTAACGAGGTCATTCGGTCAGTAGATTTTACTCCTCATATTTTTTTCATACCGGGGGCCTTATATGAAAATCGATTCTTAAGCAGTAAACTCCAAAAAATATTTGTGGAAAGCATTTAATCGATACAGAACAGAAGCCAAACTTAAAACTAAATAATCTGTTTTTTGAAGTAAAACTTCCTAACGCACGCTTGACTTGGGAATTAAGCTGGTGAATGCGTGACGAGAGCGTTACGAAAAGTGTGATCGGGCGAGGCGAACGGAAGTTGAGAGGGAGATATAAATTAGACGGAGCTAAAGAATTTTTACTTCAGTCGTGTGGTCTAAAGCACACTCGTTTTTTTGCCTTATATGTATAAATATATAGATATGAAGCAAGTTAATAATAAACTCTTACTACGAAATAACTAATGATATCTGTGCTATCATAATAAAAGTAAAAAGGGTGCAATAACTTACCGATAGGAGGTACAACATACAGAATGGAAGGATTTTGATTCTTAAGAACATCAAAGAAGACGTTTGTTGAAAATCTTGGTAGCGATATCAATTTGCAGCCGTAAACTAAGCAACCGATCATATTCTCAACGATTCCATAGATGTGAAAGAACGGGAGGATGCAGGGAAGGACGTCTTGGAAATCACCTAAAAGAAAAACATAAGTAAAATTTTAAAAAATTATAACGTTACTTCTTTGGAAACAAATTGATGCGAATTTTGCTGTCTATTTACATAAGTATTTAGTGAATACGTTTATCTTTGAATGTTTGTAATTAAATGCTAAATGGTCATTTTGCATGTGATATATCAATCATCGTATCAAAATTTAGATTAATCGAAGGTGTGGCACAAAAATACAGCGATAAAAATCAACAGCTAATTTATTGCAAATGATATGCACTGACCCTATAATTGAACCAACCGATTAAAATACGAATAAATAACCAAAAATAAACTGAATCAACTTTATGTCTCACTCGTATTAAGAAAACAAAATAAATCGTACGTTACCGTTTGTCAGGTTAGGGAATCTATTTTCACTCTTATTCATTATCTCACATGCAGCTAGAAGATTTTTGTACGTGATTTCAACACCTTTCGGTAATCCCGTTGTACCACTCGAGAACGGTATTAGAGCTACGTCATCATTTTTCTTCTCAACTTTATCAAGTAAATCATAATCAGCTTCACCGGATTCAGCTATCTCTGAATATTTTATTGCTCCATCTGGTACCGGCTTATTAGATTTATCAATAATAACAATTTTTGCTTGACTTTTAGAAAGTTTGAGTCCTTTGATAACGTTGTCATAGCATTCCGGTATCGTTATTATGACTTTTGGATCAGTTACCCTTACTTGACGACTGATTTCGACTGGGTGGGAAAGATAAAAAAATTAATAAAGCTATAAATAATTTTATGAATATTATTATTTAAACATAGCTGGACATTAAGTCGTTAATCCGTTAATTAACGAAGTTAACATTATGATTAACGATTTAACTTTAAAGCTTATTTTTTAAAATATTAACGGACACGTTAACTTCCGTTAATATGCAGAAGCATAGCTGGACATTAAGTCGTTAATCCGTTAATTAACGAAGTTAACATTATGATTAACGATTTAACTTTTAAGCTAATTTTTAAAAATATTAACGGACACGTTAACTTCCGTTAATATGCAGAAGTCCGTTAATCGTTAATCCAATGCCTACTATTTACCGCACAGCACCGCGGCGCGGCGCGAAAAACAGGTTCAGAGTTCAGACAAGTATGAAACGACAAGTGCTGGGTGGCGCGTGGCAGCGAGTGAAACAAAAACAAAACTAGATATATTTTGCCGGCGCGTGTGAGTGAGAAACGAACTGCGAAGAGATGTGTTTCGTTTAATCATTCCATTACTTAGCGCCGGTGACGAGTGTTTTGTTTGTTGTTGTTATAAATTACTGTCAGTGATCATTTACGTGTTGATAAAGAAAAGTGAAAAAAAACCAAAACGGTCCTCGCTTTCAGACGAGAACTTCTTTTTTTTAATGTAACTAAGTTGGCAAACAAGCGTACGGCTCACCTGATGGTAAGACCGTAGCCTATAGACGCCTGCAACACCAGAAGCATCGCAAGCGCGTTGCCGACCCTATCCCCAATCCCCCCCCAGGAGCTCTAGTCACCTTACTCACCAACAGGAACACAACACTGCTTGAAAACAGTATTATTTAGCTGTGGTCTTCTGTAAGGTCGAGGTACTACCCCAGTCGGGCTGCTCCATATTTTGAGCAGGAAATTTCCTTCTGTGCCCTACCTCAGTTACTTCGACATGTTAATGTTCATGAAGGAAAATATGCACCTTATGCCCGACGATTAAATCACACATTTAAATTATACAAGTATTTTGTTTTGTTCCTAACCTGTTAACTTCCAGAACCTAAACCAACAGGTTTTATTAGTTCACTAACGCAACGATATAAAAATGCAATTTTACACATATTAACGGATTAACGATTAACGTTAGCTTGCGTTAATTCTTCCGAAATATAACGCTTTAACGTTTAACGAAGCTAACTTTTTTTGTAGCCGATTAACGATTAACGAAGTTAACTATTTGATTAACGGTGCCCAGCTATGTATTTTTAATTAATCTTCTTTTTATCAAAGAAAATACCGACAAAAATCTACTTTTCAACACAATAATCCTAGATAAAGTTTAAGTGTTATAAAACAGTTACTATATTTATATTACATTTTTTACAGTTAATATATATATATAAATTTTTTTTCTGAAAAAATCATTCGAGAAGCATTCTTACTTTCTTTATAAATAGGATTTATAGGACTAAAGATGCACCCAGCTTGAACAGTTCCTAATGCGACAACCGGAAACTCTGGACTGTTTGGCAATAATGCAGCCACCACATTATTTTCTTTAACACCCAACTTCTTTCGAAGTGAGGTAGCATACACCGCCATATTCTTCCTTAATTCTCTGTACGTGTACCTTTTCTTGGTTTCCGCACATTCCTAAACATAAAATAAGTATAGGTATTAGAAATATGAATGTTATGATAATATCACGAATCAAAGTTTACTTAATTAAACTATGTTTTAAAAATACTTTTAATATCATAATTGTCATTATAGTCAATGTGAAGATACCAACGTTTCGGAATGTAGATTTCGCGGAGAAGTATTTTAGAAACATGTCGTTTCATATCGTTTAGAGACAAAAATAAACTTTTATTTGAATGCCCATGAATGACATTATGAAACATTACACATTTAATTATGAAATATCTTCGAAGAGGAATTTGAATTGAACTGAACTAAGTAAGCCTATTTAAAGCTATGTATCCACTAGGGGACAAATGAGGAACATGTTGCGGGACAGATGTTGCGGAACATTGTGTAGGCCACACTAGGGGACAAATGCAGCAACATGTTCCTCATGGAGAAAAAGAAACACCTGCATCATTTGTGAAGTTATTTTCATTTATTTATTTATTTAATTAAATTAATAATATGCTCATGAAAAATACGTCAAATGCCAATGAGCTTTTTGGCACAATTTTTGTTACAATACCTGCTGAATTAAAACAGTATTTAGATCAACCAAATATTTCAAGGTCATTAAATGCACTAAAATTTTGGATTGATAGTAAATATTGAAATATTATTACTCAGGTGCTCTCAGAAATAGCTGTTAAATATTTGATTTCTTCTGTAGCATCTTAACGATTTGCTTCTATAATTAATCTTTTAGTGCTTAATAATCGTAATAGTTGTTTGACAACTGAACATATATATAAAACAACGAATATTTTTAAAATCTTACTGAATATTGGTACGCATTATTGTTTTATTAAAATTGAACAATAATTACTGAGAACCTTACATTTTAATAAATCACTGATAATTTAATTTGCTTAACAAATATTATACTGAATTATAAACTGTGTAAATTATTTTTTAAATCGACTTACAATTGTTTTTTTTAATTATCAAAATCGGACAACTCTGCAAAAAGTTATGCGTGGTCATACATAAAAAATAACCTCCTCCGTTTGTACGTCGGTTGAAAAAAAGGCGATGAAATAAAATTTAATAATTGTGATTGCTAACAAACGAAAAAAACCGACTTCAATTACATCGACAAATAATACAACGTAAGTAGACAAAAAAAATTTAGAAACGTACTAGTCGTCACTACGATTTTCGAGGGTTCTCCTCGAATTTTCTGGGATCCCATCATCAGATCCTGGTTTTATTATCATGGTACTACCCTTGGGATATCTCCTTTCCAACAAAAAAAAGAATGATCAAGATCGGTTCGTAAACGACGAAGTTATCCCCGAATATACATTAAAATCGAATTGAGTAATCTCCTCCTTTTTTGAAGTCGGTTAAAAAATATCGATGTAGGTATAGATTTTTTTCCATATCTCAAACTCCGATATTGATTATATCTTATCTTATCTTATACTATTAAACGAGCAATTCTTGTATATACATATCTATATATATAAAAGAGTTACCCACCCATTGACTCATCACGATATCTCTGGAACCATAAGGCGTAGAGACTTGAATTTTGGTAGGAATATTCCTTTTGCCGAGTAGAGGTCAGCTAAGAACGGGTTTTACGATATTCCACCCCTAAGGGGGTTAAACGGGGGTTGGAAGTTTGTATGAAAGTCTTATGTTTTTGAAGTAAGAGACTTGAAATTCAAAATGTATGCTCTATAGATGGTGTGGAGGTGTACTAATAATGTATTTTTAGAAATCAATCCTTTTTGGGGCTGAAACGGGGGGTGGTAGTTTTATGTGAGCGAGATGAAAACTTAAGTATATGTAAGTATATTATTTGCATCACAAAAATAATTAACGCCCAACGAAGTGGGCACGGGTCCGCTAGTATATGCATATAGAATCTGAATCTCGGAATCGGCTCCAACGATTTTCATGACATTTAGTATTTAAGGAATTTCGGGGGCGAAAAATTGTTCTAGCTAGGATTCATTAAAAAAAATTTCGTTTTATCCCTGTTTTTAGACAATGAAAAGATATCATTAGAATACGAAGCTTAATTTCACCGTTGTTAACATAGCTGTAATAGCTTAATTAAGAAATCGGCAGGTGTCGAATCGTGTTGACCCGGGTTCAAATCTCAGTCTCCAGATTACTATTTTTCCTTTTTTTTTTAAATTTCACTCGTGATTTATTCTTTAAATAAAATTAAAATATAAAAATACCGAGAAAAAAAAACAAACAAAAAATAAAATAAAAATACCGAGCTAGGCTCGGTCACCCAGGTACTATTTAAAAATATCGATATATCTAGAATCCGATATTTTAAAAAATATCATCAGTCCTACCATGCAACATTGACGCGGGACAAATGTTTTCGATCTCGAAGCGGGAACAAGCAACATGTCCCTCAACACGTATATTATACTGCGGGGCATGTTGCGGAACATGTTGCGGGACACTGTGCAACATGAATATTACGTGTCCCCCAACATGTCGCGGGACAAAATGTTCCCTAGTGTAGCTGGGGCTGACGCGGAACAATTGTCCCGCAACACGCATATGTTGCGGCAATGTCTCGTCTCCACTAGGGAACATTTGAACAAAATGTCCCCTAGTGGAAACGAGGCATTAAAATAATAAAACATTTGCCACATCTCATGTTTGAAGGGTGATAGAATTGGCTTACGTATATTTTATAATGACTATGCATAACTATGTTTTAAGTTTTTACCACAAGTGTAAAGACAAGTTTGTATTGTTTATGTTTAAAAACTTCGATTTTAACATATTTTTAAAAATAGATTTAATTCATATTTTAGCATTACTTTTCTTATTTTTTCTGTCATTTTCGAAAAAGAATTTAATTTTTTTATTTAGCTATATCGTTTTAATATAACCTGTCCGACACTGATCAAAAATAAAAGAAAAAAAAGAAAGAAAACAGATAGAAAATATAAATACAATAGCAATTTTCAATTTATTTCTAATCAGATAAAAAAAAGTATAAACTTACTATAGCAACATGATCCTGAAATGCCGGGAAATTGATCCATAATCGGTCTAAAAATCTCATTTTCGGTATTACAATATCTGTTAAAGGCGATTTAATTATATAATCTTTATTTTTCAAAAAAACAGTCGTTGAAAATTTTCTTAATGATTTCAATTCTCCTATTTGACGTAAAATTATTTTTCGCGTCATCTTTGTATATTCGCGCGTGTCCTATGCCAAATTGTGACTGAACGGCGATCGCTCACAGCAATCAATATGGCAAAAACGGTTCGCGTACCTACCTACTGATTAAACGATTTATCTTCAATAAACATTTTAAATTTCTAATTTTAATTATTTACCGTATTTACTGAAATATCATTTATAGAACATTATATTTATTTAGGCCTTTAGGGTATTATTTTATTTACATAAATTCGTAATAGAGTCATTCCACGTCAAACCAACAAGGCACTCAACCTGACCCTTTCAGATTTGGCTGAAACTTTGTTTATTTATACTCTCTGACAACCTGAACTCAAATATAGTTTTCAAAAAATTTAATCACTGATAGTTTTTTAGTTATAAATTTTTGAAAATCACAAAATCCGCGTTTTTTGACGTGCACTAAAATCTAAAATCTGCAATAACTTTGGTTCTATTAGAGATAGAGAGCTAAATGATAGCTCATTTTAAAGAGGGTTTAATGGGCTTTACCGTGATATCCAACATGAATACATTAATGTACAAAATATTTTTTGAGTAAAACTCAAAAATCGTTTTTGAAAAATCTTTGTGTTGGTGTTTTTTAATTTTTTTCAAATTTATATATGTTTTTATGTATATTTTTGTGAGTACACCATAAAAATTTCAGAGTGGGACCATGATGGGATCAGGAGATATATTAAAAATACATCACTGAAGTATCACAATTTTTTTTATTTTAATTTAACTTGTATAATTTAAGTTATGCAGGCCTAATTCTTATGTTTTAAATATAAAAATAATGTATTTTAAATATATTACACTTTATATTAACTGAAAAGTAATACAATGTAGGTAGACGAAAAAATATTCAAGTAATTACGCGTTAACAACGATTACTCAAAAAGTTCTAAGCAGATCTTGATGAAATTTAAATGTGACAACATGATAAACATTAACTTTCGATTAAATCAAAAATCATCAAAATTGGTACACCCAGTAAAAAGTTATACGGTATAATACAACGCAGGTCGACGAAAAAATAGTCAAGTAAAAACGCATCATTAGATATAACTTGAAAAGTACTTCTTAGATCTCAAGTAAATTTAAATGGGACCAAATGACACGCTCCACCTTTCTATTAAAACAATTGTTATCGAAATCGGTTTACCCAGTCAAGTTCTGAAGTAACATACATTAAAAAAAATACTATCGAATTGAGAACCTCCTCTTTTTTTGTAAGTCGGTTAAAAATAAAAATAAAACTTTGTTTTTCATTTCCAAAGTTATGTTTCATATAGCCTATGTATCAGAACCAGGCTATTAGAACTAAAAATTTTGTGAAAGGTACTTCAGTGATGTATTTTTAAGATATCTCCTGATCCCATCATGGTCCCACTCTGAAATTTTTATGGTGTACTCACAAAATTACACATAAAAACATGTATAAATTTGAAAAAAATTAAAAAACACCAACACAAAGATTTTTTAAAAACAATTTTTGAGTTTTACTCAAAAAATATTTTGTAAATTAATGTATTCAAATTGGGTATCACATTAAAGCCCATTAAACCCACTTTAAAATGAGCTATCATTCAGCTCTCTATCTCTAATAGAACCAAAGTTATTGCAGATTTTAGATTTTAGTACACGTCAGAAAACGCAGATTTTGTGATTTTTAAAAATTTATAACTAAAAAACTATCAGAGATTAAATTTTTTGAAAACTATATTTGAGTTCAAGATAACAGAGAGTATAAATAAACATAGTTTCAGCCAAAACTGAAAGGGTCAGGTTGAAAACATTTTTTTATTGGTTGATTTGACATGGAATGACTCAATAGTGAAAAATTAGGTAAGCGTTTGGTACATTTAGGTCATCTTGTAGGTCGCGACGTTAAGCCCGAGATTATTCTGTTTACTACGAGCATTAAGCATTACAACTTACAAGCTATACAGCAATACAGCTATTAAGCATGCATGAATATATAGCAGGTATACTCAATAATTTTTACCGACTTTTAATTGATACTTGTTTGGCCTCGTTTAGAGAGAGAGAGAAACGTGAGAGTGAAATGAGAAGCTGAAGAAAGTTTTTCTCCTATAATATCGGAATTAAGCTATGTATCCACTAGGGGACAAATGAGGAACATGTTGCGGGACATGTCCCTCTACAGTGTTGCGGGACAGATGTTGCGGAACATTGTGTAGGCCACACTAGGGCACAAATGCAGCAACATGTTCCTCATGGAGAAAAAGAAACACCTGCATAATGTGTGAAGTTATGCTCATGAAAAATACGTCAAATGCAAACGATATTCCAAAACTTCACGTCCCTGTCCCGTCCACGTTACGTATGCATTGGCCTTAAGACACAGTGCAGACTGCAGGCGTATTATGCAGAAGTGTTACTTCAGTCGTGTGGTCTAAAGCACACTCTTTTTTTTGTATTAATTTTTGGCGCAAATACTATATATTTAGTACTAGCGACCCGCCCCGGCTTCGCACGGTTGCAAAAATGATCAGTGTTTCTCTACTATATTATACATGTATTATACATGTATTATATAGGTTTATATAAACCTTCCCCTTGAATCACTCTATCTATTTAAAAAAACTGCATCAAAATCTGTTGCGTAGTTTTTAAGATCTAAGCATACATACAGACAGATAGCGGGAAGCGAGTTTGTTTTATAATATGCAGTGATTTGATATATTTAAAAATTAGTAGATTATTTCGTATTACCTAAATTACCTAAAAATGGCTTGAGAAACCGGGAAGACTGTTTTTTACAGGACTGTTTTTCACGCATGATTGACAGCTATGCGAGTAGTCTGGTAGTTAGGTTTAGGTATAGCGCACAAAAAGTGAACCATAAATGTAGTACAAAAAGGTCATGAATTGTTGTAATACTCGTAAATCATTATACACTACTTCTATTTCACTTCTAAACAAGCGAAGCTGCGGGCAACTGCTAGTTGTAAATAAGCCTTAGTTAAAAAGTTTTCAATTTTGCTTGTACGAGTACCTTAAGGTTAAGAAACGTTAATATTACTTTACGAATTTATTACACATTTACCAAACCTAGTAAATACTACTGCAAGCAGGAAGACATCTTACTTACTTTTTTTTTAATGATGAAATAACGAAATGGTTTCTACCTGAACCCGCACTCTACGCTGACTACACGTAATTAACATGATACATGATTGATGATGATTACATGTAGTAAGCTAAAACTGTTAATATTTTACATTATATACCTGACTGTAGTAGGCACCCATCTCTATGATTGCTATACTTACCTGCAGCCAGGTTACTGCTGACTGAGGTAACTGACAAAATTGCAGCAGGCTTATGGTGGCATAGGTTGTTTTTATAAATTCACAATATTGAAATCAGCCTATAAAAAATTGTTTCATCTAATTAACAGATGAGGGAATATTTAGCTATCTCGGATCTCAGACCATTAATGAATCCATTACATAGTTGAAAACAAAGTCTTTCAAGTCAAAAACTCAAGTGGAATTGGACAGGTTACATAGCGAGGCTGAAAGACAACAGATGGACCAAAAAGATTCCATCTTGGAATGGACCGATCGGAAAACGTAAAAAAGGATACACACGCTGAGAGGACGAAATTGTTCGTATAGCTGGGTTGCACTGGTTGGATGTAGCACTAAACAGGGAAAGGAGGGCTTTACCTTAGGGGACGGTTCTCAAAGATTAAAGAAAATAACTTGTTTGCTATAAAATTCATTTATTATATATTCGTTTGTCTTGAAAAATATAAGGGTCTTTTATTTTTTATTTTATTTATTTTTATAATTATTACCTACTTTCTATCCTCTTATATACCCTATCTTTAATAATAATGACTATTAAAAGTTTTATACATACATATATTATTCTTATTTGTTATAAAACTATTGGTGTGGTTATATTTTAATAGTTACTTAACTAAAAATAAATACAGATGAAAGATTATTAACATATTTGTATTTAATAATATTTTTGTATATAAATAAGTCAATAATTTCTGTTTCATTAAATTTTATAAGGCACGGAAAATATATAAAACTAAATATGAAACATACATAAACATTGAGAATATTTAAAAAAAATTGCCAATGAGGAACATTAATTTTATGTCTTACAATAAAATTTTGTAGAATTATCATTCAAAATAACAACTTCCATTCAGTTATATTCAGTTTCAATCTACATTACTATATTTTTTACACAAAAAAAAATTGTATAAGAACATCAATAGATACTAATCCGACGTACTATAAAAGCGCAATTTTGTTCGATTCCTTTTTTTATTTTTTCTAAACTTACCTATTTCGGTTATTTCAACAATAACATTACTACTTTTTTTAATTTTGAAAGGACTTGACCTTTTTCCATTTTAACAATTTTCTTTATAATCACTACATAGTATAAAACAAAGTCGCTTCCCGCTGTCTGTCTGTCCCTATATATGCTTAGATCTTCAAAACTACGCAACGGATTTTGATGCGGTTTTCTTTAGTAAATAGAGTGATTCCAGAGGAAGGTTTATATGTATAATACATGCATAATATAGTAGACGAACACTGATAGTTTTTGCAACCGTGCGAAGCCGGGGCGGGTCGCTAGTATATTATATAAATTAAACTTATATTACCTACACCTTTAGTACTCAGTTGCAAATAAGTAGATGCCATTAATTTTTATCTATTAAAAAATAAACTAAGCGTACATTTTCTTTAATTCCTTTCTTAATATCTTTCCTGAACTCGTTTTGGGGATGTCTTCAACGAAAACAACTTCTTCAATTTTCTTAAAGGAAGCCACTTTGCTAGCGACAAATGATTGGAGTTCTTCGGGAGACACATTTTGACCGTTTTTCTTTATAATGAATGCTTTTGGCACTTCGCCGTTAAAGTCATGAGGGACTCCAATGACGGCTGCGTCTTGGACAGCTGGGTGAGACCGCAGGATACTCTCTAGCTCTGCTGGAGCTACTTGCATGCCCTTGACCTGTGGAAGTTAATACAGATTTTTCTAATCTTTTATGCATATATGACGGAAAATATTTCATAAAGCTGGTATACAAACAAGAATACTAATAAGTAGATTTTTAACTTTAAAAAAAAACAGGACAGAAAGAGATAAGACGTAATATTATGTTGCTAATATTTCGGTTATAAAAGCGACGGAAAAAACATTAATTGATGAATGGTCATAAAGTATCTAAATATTGGGATGTTTGTCACAAAGAACTGTTTATAAATACTAGTGGTCGCCCAGAGGTCGAAATTCGACCATAATTAAAAATTTTAATTCAAGAAAACCAAATACTTAATTATGAAAATAAAGAACCTTTTTTAAAAAATTTCAACTTGACTACAGACTTTGACAATCAACAAATCTATACATATAATAAAATGGTAGAAAAGTCAAAACTGTACATTGAATATTTTTTTTAAAGAATACTTGGGGTGTGATCTACAATGGATACCGAAGCCAAAAATATAGTTTTTAGAATGTTTGTCTGTTTATCTGTTTGTCTGTTTGTCTGTATGTATGTCCGGGATAAACTCAGAAAGTACTGCATGGATTTACTTCAAATTTGGCACGAATATTGTTAAGAAGTCGGGTCAGAACATAGGCTATATATTATCACGCTATCACCTACGGGGAACGAGCAGTGAACCTTTATTTCTTCAAATGTATGTCCGGGATAAACTCAAAAAGTACTGCATGGATTTACTTCAAATTTGGCACGAATATTATTAAGAAGTCGGGTCAGAATATAGGCTACATATTATCACGCTATCACCTACGGGGTACGAGCAGTGAACGCACGCAGACGACGTCGCGGGCAGCAGCTAGTAGTATAATACGCGTGTGTGAGTGCTGTAGTGTGTGTAATGCTTTTTTTTATTAATTTAATGTACCTACTTTTTTCATGTATAATTTTCATTTCTTTTCATGTATAATTTTAAGAAAATATTAGCATTCCGCACTCCTTCTCTATATAAACTATAAGTGTGCGAAATTTCATACTACTACGTACGCACAATTTCCGTAAAAAGGGGTAGATACAAAGTTACCAAATGTTATACAAAGGTACAAGGTAGTTTTTGCTTCACGTATTAGTACCTATATAGATAATAAAAAGACAGGCATTTTCGATCAAAAAAAGTCTTTAAGCTGTATGAAATGATTGAAAATAGAAATAAACATATATAGACAAAAAAGATAAACGAATATATTACACAAGTAACTGATCCATGTTATCTTATATCACTCATAATTATATTTTCTTACTAGCCGACCTGTGCCCACTTCGTTGGGCGGTAAAAGATTTTTACAGTAATTTGATATGTTTCAAGTTTTTTAAATTTAACTATTACAGAATAATAACGAATTTTTAAATGAAGTATACTTTGGTAAACGTCGTGAACACAGTCGTTGGGCGCGCCGTCCGCTGCTATTTTACATCGATGTTTATTTAGTTGGTACCTACAGTTCGTCAAGAGATGGCGCGATTCGTAACACCTACTATTATTTTCACTGAATTTTATGTTCAATTACAATAAAATATAGCCTATATCACTCCTGAATAGTGTAGCTTTCTGGGAGTGAAAGAATTTTCATGATCGGATCAGTATTTGCAAAGATTACCCCGTATATACAAACAAAGTTATAAACTTTACCTCTTTATAATATTAGTATAGATATAGATTATAACGACGAATCTTTATAAAAAGAATGTAATACTTTACAACGCATTATAACAAAGAATATTATAAAGATAATATCAATAAAAAACAATTACTTGACTTTTTACTCACAAAGAACAAAGTACAAAGTAATGATAACAATTACACTATGACGCTGTTAATAGGCTTAAATTACCTATCAGCACAATGGAGTTGTTTTTTTTATCTTATCGCAGATAAAATTATAAGTTTTTTACCTTCTACTACTTATTTATTACAAAAATATTGACCGATAGTAAAATTACTACTGACCTTGATGAGTTCTTTTATCCTGTCTGTTACGTAGAGTCCGTATTTAATATCGTAGTGTCCTAAGTCTCCTGTTCTAAAGAAACCGTCTTCTGTAATGCATTCTTTAGTTGCTTTCTCGTTCTTAAAATATCCTTTCATCACTGTCGGTGACCTTATATACATTTCTCCAGACTGAAATTGATTTTTATTGACATTTTTATTTAATACTAGCAGCCCTGCAACTTCGTCCGCGTGGAATTTAACAAAAAAGTTATTTTTCAGTTCGCAGAGTAATAAAATAAATTAATTTCTAAAATAAAAGTAGCCTAAGTTACTCTCTATTACATCAGCTATCTGCCAGTTAAAGTCCCGTCAAAATCGGTCCAGCCGTTTCAGGGATTAGCCGGAACAAACAGACAGACAGATAAAAATGGTAAAAAATGTTACTTTGCTATATGTACCGTGTATACATTCATATGCATTTAGTAAAAAGCGGATTTTCTGTATAATACTTATGATAATAAAAAATATTATTTCTTTGTTTACATACTAATTGGTAGTTACGTGCACCCCTATTACGTATTAAGAAAAAAAGAAACATTTTTTGTTACAGATAAAAGTATATAATTATAAATTGATCTCGTATATTTATTTTACGAGGCAATTCAGTCATCATAATATTTCGAAAACTTTGTACAAAACCTTTATTTTTCACTAGACAGTTTTGTCCCTAGTTTAAATTGCTTTCGCGCAAATCTCGTGCAAAATTTTGAAATAAAAATTCTGTAAATGTTGGTACGCTATATATTTGTTCAGTTAAATATAAAGAGGCCTTTGACGCTACCTTTGTACCTGAATGCCTATTAAGGTCTCCAATAATAACGTACATTATATAGCCAATATATGTAACAAAATCTGAAGCTCTAGTTTTAAAAGATGCTAAAATTCCATCCATTACAACCCATCAAACCGAATATCCTCAAGAGCATACTAAGATTTATATTGATTAATACCATCATGGATACATTTACACTTCAGCTTGTAATATCTCACTGCTGGGCATAGACCTCTTTCCCCATGTAGGAGAACCACCACGCTGCTTTAATGCGGATTGGCGGATATATTCCCCACTATGAGTAACGATCGCTATCAGGTGTACACGATAACAACCGGGACCGACGGCTTAACGGAGACCCACAAGAACTGCACAATCATGGATACGTACAAAGAGTCAAAAACATTGGCAAAGCTTTAGTCAAGTAATACTTATTTCACTTACCTCTCCAATTGGAACAGGATTTCCACTTATCGGGTCCACGAACATCAGTTCCGTGCTTGCCATAGGTTTGCCACAAGCTGAGTAGTCTAAATACTTAGTTCCTTTAAACGTACTTGTTGCAAGCGACGTCGTCTCAGTTGCTCCAAAGCCTTGATTAAACTCAATTTTACCCTACGAATCAGTTTTAATGAATTAATTTCCTATATAATTTCTTATACCAGACATGATCATAATCTTATTATTGATTATAATATTAATAAGAGAAAAAAATTGGTTGTCTGTAAAGTTACGTTTGTGTTTACGGACGATAGTTTAACGTGACAACGTCATAACAAAACATCTCCTCGGACGCATAGGCCAATCGAGTGGAAGAAAGATAGATGTGGCGCAAGCGTACAATGAGCGTAACGGGACAATGAGCGTAACATGGCAATGAGCGTAACGTGACAATGAGTCATCCTTTTTCGTGCATGCCGTCGGCGTTCATCGATTTATTAGACGTTGTCACGTCAGTAAACACTTTATAATCCTTTTTCAAATTAGAAACGTATCAACAAAACATTTTATACAAAATTTAATTCGATTCAGCCTATAATATCCCACTGTTGGGCATAGGCCTCTTTCCCATGTAGGAGAAGGATCGGAGCTTAATTTACCACGCTGCTCCAATGCGGGTTGGCGGATATATTACCTACTATGAGTAACGATCGCTATCAGGTATACATGATAACAACCGGGACCGACGACTTAACGTGCTCTCCGAGGCATGGTGGGGAGACCCACAAGGACTGAACAAACACCCAGACCACGGCAAACATCTGTATGGCCAATACAAATGTTGAAGTGTGCGGGGATCGAACCCGCAACTGCCCGCGCAACAGCCAATCGAAATCCAGTGCTGTGACTGCTGCGCCAACGCGGCGTCAAGATTTAATTAGTGAAGTGTAAATATTACTCGGTAAGTGATGATCACATATAGACACACAGACGGCGCTATAAATAGCTTTAGCTATTTCCTTCTAATGCAACCAACTAATTAAATAGTAACGTTTGCTGAAATTTGTGGGCTTTACTAATTTTAAACAGTACCTATTTCTAGAATATAGGAAAACGCTCATCTGCTAACATTACAGTTCTACCTTTTTATTTATTTAATTACATTACAAATAATAGGAAATATAATTTTTTTTGCTACATTATCACAATTGGCATTAAAAAATCGATTTAAATAGATACGTTTTACTTTTCGACACTAACTTTTTTTGTCAATTTCGACTACTAGTATGGAAAATAATTAGAAATTAATATTTTATTATTTTACTCTTTGTATATTTTGTTAATGGCTTTCATTACACATTTATTTATGTAACTAGATGACCCGACAGATGTTGTCCTGTCATAATAGACCAGGGCCTCGATTTTTGAAACGGCTCCCATCTTCGCACTCTTTCAAAAAAGTGCACTATTCTAAGGAGAACGATCCTGATTTGCCGCATTTTTGAATCGCACTACATTCTGGGTTACCGCATAAAATACAAAATTACTAGTTTTACTAAACACGCAGAAGAAGTCTGAATCGGTACGTTACCGCAAAACCGATAATGATACCAATGTGAAAAGGAACGTATTTTGATATTTACATGTGGTCGTAAAATCATAAAATGTCATATTTTCATGTTTTTGTTTTGTCAGTTTTGTTCATAGAGATCTATGGTTTTGTTTTGTCGGCTTTTTATTTTGATAATTAGTTTTTGTGAATATATAAACAAAATGAATGAAAACTGTGGCATAAAGTTGAATGCGGCGCAAAAAATAGCCCTATTAAACACAATGAGGGACAGGCCACAATTAAGAAGCGGAAAATTTAATGAAACCTTAAAGGGCCCCGTAAACGATCAAATTTGTTTGTCAAACTTGTTTGATCAAACTTCAAACAAAGGCGCACACGATCAAACCAATAGATCAAATAAACTTATGACTCATATAAACCAAAACGAGAAATCTGTACATCTATACAAATAAATATAGATAATTGGAGTGTCTGTTTGTTAGATTAAAAAAATAACAGTTTTTTACTAAATTAATATGATTGCATACATGGTACATATACCAAAATAATATTTTTTTATAATTTTCTGTCTGTTTGTTCCGGCTAATCTAAAAAAAATATTCAATGTACAGTTTTGACTTTCCTACCATTTTATTATATGTATAGATTCACGGAGTATAATTATATAGATTACTAACAACAACAAATCTTGGTAACGTCTAAGTTTTATTTTTTGTTTTATATTGTTTCGTAATATTTCTTCGTTTGCTTGTAATTGTAGCTAGAATTTACTTTTTAATTGTTAATGTTTAATTTTTTAAATAAATGTATTTTTTCTTTAGTTTTAGCGAAATCTGATTGTGTTAAATTAATTTGTGAGCACAGTTTTGGTTTATGTTTTATGTTTGTAAATTTAATTTTATTTTGTTTATTTTAACTGTTTGTGTTCCTTAACAATAAAATAAATAAATACTTTTTTGGACAATATATCGATAGTTCGATATTGAAATGTAGATAGATATCGACAATTCGACACTCGATATTTTGAAGTAAAACTTCTTTACGTATGCTTGACTTGAGAAGTAAGCTGGTGAGTGCATAACGAGAGCGTTACGAAAAGTGTGATCGGGCGAGGCAAAAGGAAGTTTCGTAATACTTCAGTCGTGTGGTCTAAAGTCTTAGAGCAGTGTTTTTCAACCTGTGGGTCGCGACCCCCTAGGGGGTCGCGAAGCTGCCGTAAGGGGGTCGTCAGAGGTCGAGAGAACTTTAGTAAAAAAAACAATAAAGATTAAAAAGATTGATTTATTAAGTAAGAGAATTTTAACGAAAGGATATACTCAAACATTTTTATGTTAGTACAAACAAATTAACAAGAAATAAAATCCTAATACTCCTGTTATTGCGAAGGTTGTGCTTGTTTTTAACCGACATCCAAAAAAGGCGGAGGTTCTTAACTCGGTTGTATTTTTTTATGTATGTTACCTCAGAACTTTTGACTAGGTGGACCGATTTCGATGAATTTTGTTTTAATTGAAAGGTATTGCGTGTTGTGTGGTTACGGCACTAAAGAATGTAGCCACCCTCTCTCTACCCATGGGTGTCGTAAGAGGCGACTAAGGGATAACACAGTTCTACTACCACCTTGGAACTTAAAAAGCCGACGGATGGCGGGATAACCATCCATGCTGGCTTTGAAATACACAGGCCAAAGACGGGGAGCAGCGTCTTCGGTGCGACAAAGCCAGTCCTGCGGTCACCAACCCGCCTGCCCAGCGTGGTGACTATGGGCAAAACACATGATTTCGCGTCATAATGTCGGGCGCGAACTTGTGGAGGCCTATGTCCAACAGTGGACTGTGATAGGCTGAAGTGGAAGTGGAGTGGCGTGTTATGTAGTCCCATTTAAATTTAATTGAGATCTGACAAGTACTTTTACAGTTATATCTAATAATGCGTATTTACTTGACTACTTTTTCGTCGACCTACGTTGTATTAAACCGCGTAACTTTTCACTGGGTTTATCGATTTTGATGATTCTTACTTTAATCAAAAGCTAATACTTGTCATGTAGTCTTTTTCGTTTGCGAGCAAACACAATTATTGATAAACCAATTTCTCCCATCGTGGATCTGTATTTGCTACACACAGAATTAAATCGTTTTCCAAATTTAATCGGTTGTTATTTTGGCCATTGGTGAAAATGTCAACTCGCATAAGTACGAGGTGGCAAATGGAATCAAACACTTCAAAGCCTCAGTTGTCAATTCCGGGTATTCTGTTTTTCTTCTTAACCAAATATGTATCCAAATTAGCAGACTTGGATTCCAATTCCATCGGCACATAATTCTAGCAGATTCTTTTTGACTTTAGTTGGCAAATTAGCCTCATTTATAGCAGCATTTAAAAACGAATTTAAGATTTTTAAACTGAGGTAGGGCACAGCAGGAAATTTCCTGCTCAAAATATGGAGCAGCCGACTGGGGTAGTACCTCGGCCTTACAGAAGATCACAGCTAAATAATACCGTTTCCAAGCAGTGTTGTGTTCCTTTTGGTAAGTAAGGTGACCAGAGCTTCTGGGGGGAATTGGGGGTAGGGTCGGCCTCGCGCTTGCTATGCTTCTGGTCTTGCAAGCGTATATGAGCTACGGTGATCGCTTACCATCAGGTGAGCCTTACGCTTGTTTGCCGACCTAGTTACATTTAAAAAAACTACCTCTGCCCAGTGTTCTCCGATGTTTCTTGCACTGAGAAGTAATGACACAATTATTATTCTTCTTTCAAATTATCTAAGACCATTTTCATACCAGCTATATATACCTTGATGTTTATCTCACATCCGACTTCTTCAGTAAAATATAGTGTCGACGAAAATGAATCGAAGCTATTTTGATTTATAGACGACGACCACAAGTCACCTTTTTTTGTAAAGCCATGTATTTTGTCTTTTGCACTGATGACATTTTCATCTCGCCTTATACACATATGTACATACATGATAAAAAAAATTGCGTGCGTACAAAGTACACATGTCCGAAGAGAAACTTCTTTGGAAAACTAGTTTTAAAAAAACTAATTAAAAAAACGAATTTAAAATACAAAAAAAGTAGTTGAAAAAAAAAAACAGTCAACGTCGCGGTGTTCCCAGGTGGTCACCCATCCAAGTACTGACCGTCATGACGCTGCCGCGTTACCGGTCGCTCAAATTTTACCCCTCATGTGCCTACAGAAGTTTCACTTCAAAAAGCGAAGGGTCGGGGGGTCGCGTAGTATTTTTTCATACCAGGGGGGTCGCATCATGAAAAAGGTTGAAAAACACTGTCTTAGAGTATACTGTTACGTGTTAGGGTTCGAACGATTTGGAGAGAAAGACCTGCTGACTCTTTTAGAGACTTTATTCACTAGCACTAGGTCCGACACAAGCACTAGGTACAAATACTACGCACTAAGTACAAGCACTGAGCACTAGGTACACTCACTTATCACTAGGTACACTTCACTAAGCACTAACAATGTCCGAGGTCGTAGCCAATGTCGTAGGTTTCCGCTGGTATCACTTCTTGATCACTAGTATTCACTTCGAAGTCGCTTCGTCGTTAGCTCAAACTGAACTGGCTCCGCTCGGCCTCAATCGGCCTTTTTATACCGGGCCGAGCCTACACCCAGACAGTTCTAGAACCCTCGTGCGTGTACTCGATCCTGAGTTCATTCACCTATATGTCCTCTAGCGCCATCTAGTATTGAGTGGATGTTTCACGTTGTCTTTGTAACAAAGTGGTTTCTACAGCACACAACGTGGTTCCTTCGCTCCCCGCTAGATGGCGCAAGCTCCTTTTTTGTGTACTCGTAACACTACTCCCCTCTTAGAGATGCTCGTCCCGAGCATCGTTGTTACTGCCATGGTAACGCGCCAGACGGTCTATGTGTACCACTTTGAATGTCCCTCTTGGTTGCTTTTGAATTCTATAAGTACATCATTCATTCGGGTAACCACTTTGTATGGACCGTCCCACTTGGTCTGCAACTTTGGAGATTTCCCTTTCCGGCGGGTTGGGTTATGCAGCCACACTAGTGACCCTTCCTCGAAGCCTCTTGTGTTCGATTTCCGGTCATATCTGGTTTTCATGTTCTCGCTTGACTGTAACCCATTTTCCCGGACCAAGGCGTGTATGTAGCGCATTTTTTCCCTTAAATTGCTGACATAGTCTTGTACGGTCTCTGGTCCCTCCGGCGACCCTCCTGTCAATAGGTCTACTGGTATTCGTAGTTCTCTACCGTAATTGACATACGCCGGGGTAGCTTTTATGCTCTCATGCTCGGCGGTTCGGTACGACAGAAGGAAGAGTGGTATATACTTGTCCCAATCCTTTTGTTTGTCGTCTACCAATTTCGCCAAATGTCTCTCAAGGGTCTGGTTAAATCTCTCAACCATTCCATCGGACTGTGGATGGTACGCGGTGGTCCTCGTCTTATGCATGCCCAAAATTCTGCACACTTCCTGGAACACTTGCGATTCGAAGTTCCTGCCCTGATCAGAATGGATTTCTAGAGGCACACCAAAGCGACATATCACTTCTTCGACTAGCTTAGAAGCGACTGTTGTAGCTTCTTGGTTCGGTATGGCGAACACTTCGGGCCATTTGGTGAAGTAGTCAATGACGACCATAAAATACTTGTTCCCCGATTCCGTTACAGGAAATGGCCCAGCTACGTCAACTGCAATTCGTTCCCACGGTGCACCGACGTTATACAGCCGCATCTTCCCGCGGCTCCTGGTCTGTGGTCCTTTTACAGCAGCGCAAGTAGTACATTTGCGGCACCAATCCTGTACATCATCTCGACAATGCAACCAGTAGAATCGTTCTCGCACTTTTGTTAAAGTCCTCTTGACACCTAGATGACCTCCTGATACGCCATCATGTACTTCACGGAGAACATCTGGTACTCTCGCTCTAGGGACAATTATCTGAAGATGGAACTCTCTACCGTTAGTCTTCTCCCATTTCCGGTAGAGTATTCCGTTTTGAAGTATCAGACTGTCCCATTGCGCCCAGTACGCCTTAGTGACAGCGCCAGTGGGTGCAACCTCACTCCAGATTGGTTTTACTTCACCCCGTTTCTTCCATGTGATGATGTGCCGAAGGTCGTCATCTCTTTCTTGAGCCTCCCTCATAGCATCATTCTCCCAGAGACCCAAAGGACTTGTTCTCGTTAGCTTTAATGTTACTTCATTAGATTCCTGCTTAACACAATGTTTGCAGTCTTCCGAACATGGCCTTCGTGAGAGTGCGTCAGCGTTCCCATGCATATTTCCGCTGCGGTGTTCCGTCTTGAAGTCATACTCCTGAAGCTGTTCAATCCATCGAGCTACTTGACCTTCGGGGTTCTTGAATTGCAGTAACCACTTCAAGGCTGCGTGATCAGTTCGCAGTAAAAACTGTCTGCCGATGAGATATTTGTTGAAATGTTGTAGTGTCTTTACAACAGCCAAGAGTTCTCTCCTTGTTACACAGTAGTTTCTCTCTGGCTTGGATAAAGATTTGCTGAAATATGCAATAACAACTTCTCTTTCACCCTGTTTTTGAGATAACACCCCTCCAATGGCCGTGTTGCTTGCATCCGTGTCGACTATAAACTGACCTTCAGTTTGTGGATATCCCAGGATTGGTGTTTCACACAGATGTTTCTTCAGTTTCCGAAAGGAATCTTCACAAGTCTCATCCCAACTAAATTGTCGTTTATCTTCTGTCATCCGATGTAATGGCTTGGCTATCTCTGAGAATCCCTTAACAAAACGCCTGTAGTATGAGCATAGGCCGAGGAATGCCCGCACTTCGGTTTTGTCCTTAGGGGTAGGCCATTTTTGAACTGCTTCCAGTTTTTCCGGGTCTGTCTGGATTCCATCACTGGAGATAACATGGCCGAGATAATTGACCTTATTCCTGAATAAACGACACTTTTTCGGGTTCAGCTTTAATTTGGCCCCCTCTATTTTGGCGAAAACTCGCTCCAAGTTTTGCAAATGGTCCTCGAAGTCACGGCCGATAATGATGACGTCATCTAAGTAGACCAAGCAAGCCTCTCCCACTAAGCCTGCTAGTACACACTCCATGAGTCGCTCGAATGTGGCAGGTGCGTTGCACAATCCGAAGGGCATGACGTTAAATTGCCATAAACCTTTACCGGTCGAGAAAGCTGTCTTCTCCTTGTCTTCTGGATGAATTTCCACCTGCCAGTATCCAGATTTCAGGTCTAGGGTCGAAAACCATTTCATGCCACTCAGGGTATCCAAAGTGTCGTCGATTCGAGGTAACGGATAACTGTCCTTCTTGGAGACATCATTGAGACGCCTATAGTCCACACAAAACCTCGTGCTGCCATCTTTCTTCTTCACTAATACAACAGGCGAGCACCACGGACTTGCAGACGGTTCAATAATCTTATTCCTTCTCATGTCCTCCAAAAGGCCTTCAACTTCTTTTTCCTTAGCAATTGGTATCCGTCTTGCTCGTTGACGAATTGGTCTCTCGCTTCCGGTATCTATCCTGTGTTGAACCACCGACGTTCTTCCAAGGTCCCCATCGTGACTGGAGAAGATATTCGCGTAGCGCTGTAAAAACTTCTTAGCTTTCATGCCCTGCGAATAAGTTAGGTTACTCTTGCAGTCGTCGAGCAGCTCAGTCACTATTCCGTAGTTGTTGCTGTTTGCTGAGTCCGCGCCTGTTATCGAACTACACTTTTTCATCCAGACGACTTCCTCGCACTTTCCAATGACGTCACCTTTGTTCAAGCAGATCTCGCGATCACCAAGATTAACAACCTTGACCACAGCGCTACTGCTTCCACTAACAAGGGTTCTCGCCGTCATCAGTTTTTGTGCCGACGTCTTGTTAGGTGTGTCTTCGATCAACACGCATCTGTTTGACTTCTGCTTTCCAGCTGGCGGCAGTTTCACCAGCACCTGAGCTTCCGCTCGTCCAGGTATAATGACTTTCCTTATGCATGCGACTTTCCCGCAGGCACCTCCGAGAATGAAGATTTCTTCTTCACCACACCTGAAAACTCCGTCAGCGACATTAATTCTGCAGTTGTGTTTCTTCATGAAATCCAAACCCAAGATGCAATCATCCATAATCTCAGCCACGATAACGTCATGGGAGTATGAGGACCCCCCTACATCCATCGTAACTGACATTTCTCCCCGGACGGGTATTGGCTGACCGGAGGCCGTAAGAAGCCGACAGTCAATTCTCCTCTTGTGTCCCCTTGCGGCCTTTACCAGATTTGGGTTCACTATTGTTCTAGAGGCTCCTGTGTCTAGAGTCATTTTGCAATCCGTCCCGTTAATAGTCCCCTGAATCGCAAGACTATTCCCGCTGCATGCCTGGGAGATAACGGTTATCGGGGCTTCCTCCGCGTCAGCCAGTACTCGCCCCTTAGTCCTGGCTTCTATTCGTTTCCCTGATCCCTGGCAGGGGACGAAGCCCCTTGCTTCTTCAGCTCTTCCATTTGATCTTCGATCCTTTTTATCCTTGCCAGATGGGTCTCCTTCTGCGGGCAGTTGAGCTGGAGATGGCCCCTCTCGCCACACTTGTAGCACATGACTCCATATCTTTTCTTCGTAGGAGCCTTAATCTCCTTGACTTCCTCAGAGACCTCGCGGATCCTATGAGTCTGCCGTATGTCATGGCACTACAGCATGTCATTACAGTACTACTGTAATTTATACTCGTCTAAAAAAAATTGTTTTTTTAAGTAACTTTTTATTTTTGAAGTCAAACTTCTTTAGGCGCATGAGGAGCAAATTTTAAGTACGCCTGTATAAAAATTTAAATATTTTTATAAATATAATTTAATCATTACCACAAGACTGTAAAAGTACGAAGGGAAGTTCTTTGTAAACGTTTTGTAACGTCAAATGACATCAATCAATTATAGCCTTTGTACCTATACGAATAAGAGCCATATTTGATTGACGCTATGGAAATAGATAGTTTTCAAAATAGATAGTTTTTACAACGTTGTTCGCGGGCTCATAGCGGTTACGTTTCGTTATTTGGAAAAGTCATAACGACACATCACTACATTTTACGACCACATGTAAATATCAAAATACGTTCCTTTTCACATTGGTATCATTATCGGTTTTGCGGTAACGTACCGATTCAGACTTCTTCTGCGTGTTTAGTAAAACTAGTAATTTTGTATTTTATGCGGTAACCCAGAATGTAGTGCGATTCAAAAATGCGGCAAATCAGGATCGTTCTCCTTAGAATAGTGCACTTTTTTGAAAGAGTGCGAAGATGGGAGCCGTTTCAAAAATCGAGACCCAGTGCTCTTAGCGTTTAAAAAGGCAAAAACCAAAAGAAATTTATAGTAGAACTAGCGACCCGCTCGGGCTTCGCACGGGTGCAATGCTGATTCTAAATATAAAATATAAAATAAATATTTGCAATCTAAGCGCAAAAAATGTGTTTATTTACGACATCACATTAGAAAACTTTAAAACAATCAGTGTTCCTCTACTATATTAAGCATGTATTATACATATAAACCTTCCTCTGTAATCACTCTATTTACTAAAGAAAACCGCATCAAAATTCGTTGTGTAGTTTTTAAGATCTAAGCATATATACAGACAGACAGCGGGAAGAGACTTTGTTTTATAATATGTAGTGATGAAACACATTGCAAAAGAACGTTTTCGTTGTATTCTCTTTCTTTTGGAATGTGTTTCATTCTACTATAAATTTCTTTATTTTCAAAAGCTAAAAGCACTGGTCTATAACTATGAATATTGACTTCGAATTGGTTTAGTTAATAAAAAAACAAACTGTAAAACATTATCGAGACACGCGGCAGCGTGTCAAGCCAAGTTCAAGCAAAAGAACTGGCGACTCAGCGCCGTGTGTATATTTACACGAACCATTTCGAGCGACTTTTGACCCCTCCATAACTCAAAATCTAATCAACAGAAACAGATCAAATTGCATAATATATTTATTTATATCCGTAAGGACAACTAGAACCCTAAATTTCATTAACCTAGTTGCAACGGTTGCAAAAATATGAAAGTTCAAAAGTCGCAAATTTTCCACTGACTGACTGACTCATCAAAAACCTAACCCACTTCCAGATGACCTAGGAAGTCGAAATTTGGCATCTAGCTAGGTAATTACGTGTAAGCGCAGGAAAAAATCTGAAAACAAAAGAAAGTTAAAAAATAGAGGGGGTCCCCATACAAAAAAAAACGTTTTTTAATTGTAGCGTCTGAACCGTTATAAGTGGATATTTGAAACTTGCACAAAATATGAATTGATACATTTGCTATATAAAACAAGTATAAAAACAAAAAGAACTCAAAAAATAAAGAGTGTCCCCATACAAAAAACTTGTATTTATTCATCCGATTGCTTTCAAAATCGATATCTGGGGACATGGTTGGTCTCATAAAACGAATCTGATAACAGAATGAGAAAAAGTAGCCGCCATCTTGAACTTTTTAGTTATTTGACCGATTGCTTTCAAAATCGATATCTGAGGATCCGGTTGGTCTCCGACATCGAATCCGTTAACAGAATGAGCAAGAAAAAAGAATAAATTTCAAATAAATATCTCTACAAATACTTACTCTACTTTTACTCTTACTTTTACTCTTTTCTATTTTTATTAACAATATCTCAATTACAGAATCGATCTATGGGCCAAATCGTTTGGACTTATTATAAATCCTGTAAAATCTCAAGCAATAATTATCGGTAGCAGCCGTTTGAGAAACCGTATTGCCTGGGAAACAGTATCCCCTGTCTTGTACTGTGGCACGCCGATACCTTATTGCGACAAAGTTAAAAAGTTAGGCTTGATTTTGGACAAAAACTTATCTTGGATAGCTCATGTCAGCGAAGTCAGCAAAAGGATGCACTACACCTTCCACTCTCTTAAGCGTCTTCAATACTTTCTTCCTTTTAAAACCAAAATTCTGCTTGCGCAATCCCTTCTTTTACCTATCCTTGACTATGCAGATGTGTGCTATTTAGATGTGACAAAAGAGCTACTTAATAAATTAGAGCGTCTACAAAATCTTGCGATACGCTTTATCTTTGGTTTACGAAAATATGATCACGTCTCCCAATTTCGTACTCAACTTAAGTGGCTCCCAATCCACCTTCGCCGTGATATGCACATCCTTTCCTTCCTCTACAACATACTTCATGACCAAAATTCTCCCTCCTACCTTCGGTCCCGTTTCCATCTTCTTCCTACCCCAACACGCTCTAGGAGGCCTTGCATCACATCGATGTTTGAAGTCCCTAGACACAACACCAACTACCTACTCAATTCATTTACAGTACGTGCTGCAACGCTTTGGAATCGTCTACCAAAAGTGATCCAAGAAAGCACTTCAATTTATGCTTTCAAGAGCAAGCTGAGGAATCACCTTTTTTCCCAAGTAATGAACCTCTCATAGTTTTTGTACTAATAATGTATGTATGTATTTATTTATGTATGTGTGTGTATGTATGTATGTGTGTGTGTGTGATCATGTATGTATGTATTTATGTATCTATGTGTATATATGTGCATGTATGTAGTTCAGTTTATATGTATTTTATATTTCTAATTTTGAATGTAAATATTACAGAATAAATTTATAGCCTTATTATTACTATCATTATTATTATTAACTTTTTGTTATTTTATCACTCTAGCACTACTGTGTCCCGCGGTAACATCTTTTACTCTCCACCATGGGCAGACTGGCAGAGATCTCTTTTAGAGATAAGTTCGCCCTTGCCAACTTTGATTACAAATATGATGTATAATCTGTATTTTTAAAGTGCAATAAAGAATATATACAAAAAGTAATGATATTAATACGGAAAATACTAACATTTCCTTTTTCTAGAACCGCTGTAACATCAGATGCAGACAACGGAGCAGCCCCGCACACAATGTGTCTCACGTTCTTGAAGAATTCCTTCGTCACGTCTGGATGTTTGCCAAGCAGAATAGCTGGAAGGTAAATACATAAAAGTTACGTAAAATTTGCCATTTGTAACATTATTTCGTTACAATTAACCAAGTATTTCATCTAATAGAGAACTGTTACAGGCCCAGTTTTGTACATTGAAGACATTAAAAAAAAACTGTGTATGTGTCAGCTCCGACGCACGACTGGAGTTTACTCCTTCAGATCGACTGTCTAAATAGGCACAAAAAAGGCTTACTAGTCTAAGAATAAGATTAATACCATATCAAATGGTAAACAAACGAATCAAATAACGCCATCTATAGATCGATCGATGGCGTTATTAGAAAACGTCGTCGTCAATCGGAACCCTATTGGGTTTTGGGTAGACGACGACGTTTTCTTAGTATTTTATCTTTCCAATAGATAGCGCTAAAGAAACGTAACGAGGTTATTCGTTCAGTAGGTTTTACTTCTCATATTTTTATGATACCGTGGGCCTTATATGAAAATTGATTCTTAATTAGTAAACTCCAAAAAATATTTGTGGAAAGCATTTAATCGATACGGAAGCCAAACTTAACACTAAATAATCTGTTTTATGAAGTAATACTTCTTTATGCACGCTTGACTTGGGATGTGAGCTGGTGAATGCGTGACGAGAGCGTTACGAAAAGAGTAATCGGGCGAGGCGAACGGAAGTTGAGAGGGAGGTATAAGTTAGATGGAGCTAAAGAATTTTCACTTCAGTCGTGTGGTCTAAAGCACACTCGTTTTTTTGCCTTATATGTATAGATATATAGATATGAAGCAAGCTAATAATAAACTCTTACTACGAAATAACTAATAATATCTGTGTTATCATAATAAAAGTAAAAAGGGTGCAATAACTTACCGATAGGAGGTACAACATACAGAACGGAAGGATTTTGATTCTTAAGAACATCAAAGAAGACGTTCGTTGAAAATCTTGGTAGCGATATCAATTTGCAGCCGTAAACTAAGCTACCGATCATATTCACAACGATTCCATAGATGTGAAAGAACGGGAGGATGCAGGTAAGGACGTCTTGGAAATCACCTAAAAGAAAAACATGAATAAATTTTTTTTAAAATGATAACGTTACTTCTTTGAAGATAGAAAACACACTTTATGTGTGAAAAGAATATTTCAAATAATAAAAATATAATCAGTTTAGCCCATTGCAGTCCACTGCTGGACATAGGCCTCCTCAAGTTCGCGCCAGACATCCCGGTTTTCTGCAATCCAACGGGCTGAAGGACCTCCCACACTGCGTTTGCCAAGATGCGGTCTTCACTCCAAGACACGTGTGGAGTACACGTGTGGAGTAACGGTCATCGGTCCTGCGACATAGATGATCTGCCCACTGCCACTTCAACTTGCTAATTCTGTGGGCTATGTCGGTCACTTTCGTTTTCTCGCGGATAGTTTCATTTCTTGTACTATCTTTGAGAGAAACCCCAAGCATAGCCCGTTCCATTGCACATTGAGCGACTTTAAACTTGTGGACCAGTCCCTTCGTCAGTGTCCACGTCTCGGCTCCGTATGTTAATGTTAAAATATAATAAACTCGTAAAAATATGGATAAACTTTTGAAATGAGCAAATTACTTTTTAATGCGAACTATGCTGTCTATCTACATGAGTATTTGGTGAATACGTTTATCTTTGAATGTTTGTAATTAAATGCGGTCATTTTGCATGCGATATACTCATACGTATCAAAATTTAGATTAATCCGAGGCGTGGCACAAAAATACAGCGATAAAAATCAACAGCTAATTTATTGCAAATGATATGCACTGACCCTATAATTGAACCAACCGATTAAAATACGAATATATAACATAAAAAATAAACTGAATCAACTTTATATCTCACTCGTATTAATTTAAAAAAAAAAGTCGTACGTTACCGTTTGTCACGTTAGGGAATCTATTTTCACTCTTATTCATTATCTCACATGCAGCTAGAAGATTTTTGTGTGTAATTTCAACACCTTTCGGTAATCCCGTTGTACCACTCGAGAACGGTATTAGAGCTACGTCATCATTTTTCTTCTCAACTTTATCAAGTAAATCATAATCAGCTTCACCGGATTCAGCTATCTCTGAATATTTTATTGCTCCATCTGGTACCGGCTTATTAGGTTCATCAATAATAACAATTTTTGCTTGACTTTTAGCAAGATTGAGTGCTTTGATAACGTTGTCATAACATTCCGGTATCGTTATTATGACTTTTGGGTCAGTTACACTTACTTGATGACTGATTTCGACTGGGTGGGAAAGATAAACAAATTAATAAAGTTATTAATAATTACATTAATATTATTAATTAATCTTCTTTTTATCAAAGAAAATACCCACAAAAATCTACTTTTCAACACAATAATTCTAGATAAAGTTTAAGTGTTATAAAAAAGTTTCTACGGAATATTTTTTTCTGAAAAAATTATTCGAGAAGCATAATTCTTACTTTCTTTGTAAATAGGATTTATAGGACTAAAGATGCACCCAGCTTGAATAGTTCCTAATGCGACAACAGGAAACTCTGGACTGTTTGGCAATAATGCAGCCACCACATCATTTTCTTTAACACCCAACTTCTTTCGAAGTGAGGTAGCATACACCGCCATATTCTTCCTTAATTCTCTGTACGTGTACCTTTTCTTGGTTTCCGCACATTCCTAAACATAAAATTTGTATATTAGAAACATGAATGTTATGAAAATATTACGAATCAAAGTTTACTTAATTCAACTATGTTTTAAAAATTATTTTAATATCACAATTGTCATTATAGATTTAAAGTCAATGTGAAGATGACCAACGTTTCGGAATATATAATATATTTCACTAAGAAGTATCTTTTAGAAACAGTTCCTCTTTTGAAAACTATCTAAACATTACTCAACCTTTATTAACTCAGTTATATGCATAAAATTTAGTGCTACTAAACCTTTACATCTTTGTCATTACCGAAATACATTTTTAAGATACAATTCACTTGAGTTAGAAATATTATAAAAGTACTTTTAACATTAAAGGTTCATATCATTTAGAGACAAAATAAACTTTTATTTGAATGCCCATGAATGACATATAACATATTTGACATTGCACAAAAATATCGCATTGAGAATTTTAGAATTTAAACTAATGCTTTAAGAAATTAAATTTAGTTACTTAAATCTTAGCTGATTTAGTTAAAAATGTATGATTTTATTACTCAATTGTGACGTCCATCAAAAAACACCAACAATAAATAGCGTATTTAAAGTTTATAAAAAAAAATTTATGCTCGCAAAAGATAAGAAAACGAACATCTTATCAGTGTAAACTAGGTGTAAACGTTGTGAAATTTTGTCGAAAAAGTGACTAATAATTTTTTGTTTACTTTTTACGTAGCGATATTTAAATTTCTGACCAGATTTCTTAGACGCATTAAACCTGTAACATCCCACTGTGGGCATAGGCCTCTTTCCCCACGTAGGAGAAGGATCGGAGCTTAATCCACCACGCTGCTCCACTGCGGGTTGGCGGATATATTACCTACTATGAGTAACGATCGCTAGTGTACATGACAACAAACGGGACCGACGGCTTAACGTGCTCTTCGAGGCACGGTGGGTGGATCCACAAGGACTGCACAAACACCGACAACATTTGTATGGCCAATATGCGGGGCACATGACAAAAATTTGAAAAATCGAACTCGCAACCGCCAACACTACAGCCACAAACCAGTGTTAAGATCATTGCGCCAACGCGGCGTCGGTTTTTTAGTGCTTTTATTTAATAATGAATTATCTTCAAATAGTGAATCGAACTGAAATGAGTAAGCCTGACATCAAAATAATAAAACATTTTTGCCACATCTCATGTTTAGGAGAAGGGTGACAGAATTTGCCTCAATGTTCGATTACGCTTTAGCGACTACAAATGGGAATATTACCTATGTAATATTAAGCACTCTCCGTAGTTAAGAGGATGCCAAAAAGACAAACATGCAGATCACAAATATAAAATATTCCTAGCATACCTGTTCTTGAAAGAATCGAATCAGCAATAGTTGTGAAATAACCTTTGATTACTAATACTACAAAAGAGTTTTCTTCCTACTATTTCATAAGTAAATACGTACCTACTCAAGTATTGTTTGAAAAAACAATGAACTATTCTACTCTTGAAAATTGTAATCCTCATTATCATATTACTTACAACGTACGATGTGTAGCGTAGTCATAATGTCGTAATTTATTATGAATTTACATAAGAATATGCGATGTTTTAAACTATATTTACAAGTCATCGTACTATTCTTACGGTTCTTTAATTTTCTATTTTGTGGTCTAAAGTAGTGAACTTTAGTCCTATTACAAAATATCACTTTGAATATAACTTTTTTTTATTTATTTTTTTTTGTGCGAACTCGCCAACGATTGAAATTTTGATTTATTTTTATTTTATTTATTTAACAATTTTTAAATAGAGATTTTTTGGTACCTTACGGCAATTAATAATAATCTAGCAAGATTATTTGCAGTCTTTAGTTCATTAATTTATTTTGATTAGTGGCTTCCAATTGTTCCAAAACGGTGTGGATGATTTGCTGTCACGTAGAATGTAGGAGGCACGTAGGAGATTGAAAGAGAGTAGGTATATTCTTCTTGTTACTTTATTTTTCCTACTTAGTTCTAATTTGTATACCTAATTCTTGGCAATGAAAATAGAGAAATCTCATAATTTTAACTTAAAACAAAGAGCAAACTATTAACTTATAAATTGAGAGTTTAAATTAATTTATTAGCATCAAATCATAATACTTATACCTATTATTTAAGTGTACTACAATAGGTATGAGTGATGTGTGTAAGTCAGTGCCGATGTTATCACGCCAAGCCTACATTTATCAGTCGAGTACTACAAACAAACAGTAAAATTGTATTTAATGATTTGTTATACCTAAGTGTTATCTCAAGATATTTCTTTCCTGTTTCGAAGATCCCTGAGTTGAGGGTCCAGAAACACAATATAAGTAGTTATATATAAAAATCTCGTTTCACTGTTTTTAGGGTTCCGTACCCAAAGGGTAAAAACGGGACCCTATTACTAAGATTTCGCTGTCCGTCCGTCCGTCCGTCTGTCACCAGGCTGTATCTCAAGAACGGCGATAGCTAGACAGTTGAAATTTTCCCAAATTATGTATTTCTGTTGCCGCTATAACAAAAAATACTAAAAACAAAATAAAATTTAATGTTTAAGGGGGGCGATAATATATTTTTTTACTTTTTATTAGTCTAATCTACGCCATCTATCAGAAATTGGGAAAACTTCGTCGATAGACTAATAATAGTTTTAATAGTTTTCTAATAAATATTTTACAGAATAAATATTTTACAGAAAATTTACTTATATTTAGTTTAGGCAATGGTACGGAACCCTTCGCGCGCGAGTCTGACTCGCACTTGGCCGATTTTTATTATGATCTCATCATTGTCTTCCCAAACGGCTCGAGCGATGACGCCACGTTGGCGCAATGATCACAGCTCTGGCTTGTAGCAGTTGCGGGTTCGATCCTCGCACAAGGCAAACATTTATATTGGCGATACAGATGTTTGCCGTGATCTGGGCGTTTATAATTGTGTATTGTGTGTGTTCCCGGACCCTCGACACAAAAAAAACGAGTGTGCTTTAGACCACACGGCTGAAGCAAAACTTATGCACAATAGGCCTGCACTGTGTCTTAGATATACGAAACGTAACTGGCTATGAGAGAAAGAGAGAAAGAAAATGTGTGTTCGCAACTTTCTCTTGCTCCGTTCGCGTCGCCCGATCACACTTTTCGTTACGCTCTCGTACACCATTCACCATCTTACTCCCCGAGTCAAGCGTGCGTAAAGAAGTTTAACTTCAAAAGAACCTAATTTGGGCCGTTGAGTGCGAGACGTTTATATCATCATATTTTAATTGAATTTTTTTTAAACATTTATTACGTTTTTTTTTTTGTGCGAGTTCGCAAGATAGAACAACTGGCTCGGGAGCCAGGTACAATTTCGGTCAATCTTTTCCTCTCAATCGAAATTTCGTAACATGAATAAGGGATTTTTTTAATGAATTTTCGTCTTTGTCAGCTGCCACTCCGTGGGTGGGTTGGGCAGTGGCAGCCTCTCAAACGTCGAGAAAAAAAAATTTTTTTACTTATTTCCTCCCACCTGAAAATTTGTCGGATTATAGTTTACCTAATATCTTGAAGGAAAAATAACGTCAGCTGACCATAACATGGTGGATTATACGTCAGCTGGCTGCTTGAACATGAAAAAAAAAATTTTTTATCATGATTTCCTCTCAACTAAAACTTTGGCTGGTGAAAGTTTACATGCTACTATGAATGAAAATTAACGTCAGCTGGTTGTGTCTCGGTGGAATGTTTGTCAGCTGGTACCTTGAAATATGTAAAAAAAAAAAATTAGTCATTTCCTCTCACTTCAAAATTTGTCAGATTATAGTTTACCTAATATCTTGAAGGGAAAATAAAGTCAGCTGACCATAACATGGTGGATTATTATGTCAGCTGCTGCGTTACACCTTCAAGGTACCAGCTGACAAACTTTCCACTGAGATACAGCCAGCTGACGTTAATTTTCATTCATAGTAGCATGTAAACTATCACCAGTTAAATTTTTAGTTGAGAGGAAATCACTGAAAGAAAAAAATTTGTTTTCATGTTCAAGCAGCCAGCTGACGTATAATCCACCATGTTATGGTCAGCTGACGTTTTTTTTTCTTCAAGATAAAACTAACTAACTGACTAAAAAAAATTTTCTCGATGTTTGGGAGGTTGCCACTGCCCAACCCACCCACGGAGTGGCTGCTGACAAAGACGAAAATTCATAAAAAAAATCCCTTATTCATGTTACGAAGTTTCGTTTGAGAGGTTATTGGTCATGTCAAACTGTCACTGGCTCCCGGTCGTCTTCTAGGTCAGCTTGTTTAATAATAATAAAACAATACAACACTTACCTAAATGTTTTCTGTTAAAAGTAGGACAGCAAACTACGTGTAGGTACTTGTATGTGTATTCAAACATTGTTGAAACGTAATATTGTAATGAGCTACAGGTTCAATTCACTCATGAACTGTGTAACAATAATAATCGTATATTTGACTTTTTATTAAGAATTCGCTGCAATTTTTATAGAGTAACTAGCTGACCTGGCGAACTTCGTACTGCCTAACAGTCGATTCTTTAATATATTATTATTATGATTATTAATACTTATCCTTCCCGGAACCCCTCCACTAACACTTAAACTTTATGGTATGGTATTAAAGTTCAAATTGACTTTTAAGTATTATTACGAATCTTTTGTATGGGAATATAGAAAAGTGTTGTTTTTAGACTTTTTCAGGCAATTTTTTAAATTTTTCTCGCCGTAAGAACCATCCTCGTAGTTTAAGTAATATTATAAAAAAAGAATTAGCAAAATCGGTTCATCCACTCTCGAGATTTGCACTTAGCAACACATTCAGCGATTCATTTTTATATAGAGATAGAGATAATTATGTATCTCAATTTCTGTACGGTGTATCAAGATGAAACTTACAAGACTACTTTGGTAAAAAGCAAGCTGTCCTTTCACTAAAATTCTAGAACGTTGAGTATTGCTAACTTTGTAGTAGACGTTTGGTTAGTTGTGACCAAGTTAATGAATATCGCAACTGTATTTGAAATAAGTCATATAAAAGTTAGGTAAATTCTCTCCCATATAAAACTTAAACGAATTTATGAAATGGAATTATTGAATAATATTATTTAAAAACAAACTGTACATCAAGTGTCATTCACTAACAAACAATTACTAAACTTACAAATATCCAACCCCAAACTGCACCGTCGGTATTTTAGGCGCTTACACGCATCACTACACCAGAGTGGTTGTTAGTACCTATATGTCTAATTATTATATTCTAATAATAAAACGATTAAGGTTTTTTTTGTTGATTTGGTTTCAATGAGTTATCATTTTTCTAGGCTAAGCATGTACTCGTATAATTTATTTTATTTTATATATTGTTTTTTATATGTTAATCAGGGTTTTTTTTGTTGATTTGGTTTCAACGAGTTATCATCATTTTCTAGGGTAAACATGTATAGTTTATTTTATTTTATATGTTTTTGTATTGTGGATATTTACAAAGGATAGTACCATACATATAATTTCTAATAGAGCCGAAAAAACGGACGTAAAATAACCAACAGACATGATCAATGTCCCGTTTTACTTATACATCATACCTATGTTAATGATAATCTAGACATTACCGTCAGAGAAAGTGGTATTGCGCGGTTTATCTAGTAAAGAAATATAACAAGATTATAAAACATTTACGGATATGACATCAATACCAAAGTTCTATTTTAACGATTCGTCAATGCCAAATGAATTAAATGTGGACTACGTAGGGCTACAATTTGACGTGATATTTTTTAAAGGGCCCCGTAGACGATCAAATATTTGATTAAACTTCATATTAAATTTCTGTTTGACAAACGTGTTTGTCAAATTATTTGATCGTGTGCGGGACTGCGGGCTTTTTTGATATGGTTTTTATATGAAAACATGAAGTTTGATCAAACATGTTTGACAAACATGTTTGATCGTTTACGGGGCCCATAACAAACAATCAATTCAGTGAAAATACTTCACAAGGGTGTCGAATAATATTATTTAATTGGTAAATAAATTTAAAAAAAACTTTTAAAATTTTTATTCTTAGAATTTTTGACGAACTTTTTTATAATATATAAAAATGATCTAACAAAGCAGGATCTCTATGAAGACGTGCGTATTTTATTTCTACCTAATAGAATACATTATGTCACTCTTTCTATCAAAATAACGAGTATGAACATAGCAGCAACATAAATGTAAGAAATGAAACTATTAATTTACTAATGTGTCAAAAATGTAGAGTTTTTTTTTTTCTTTATAATAGGTAAGTACTTAACTAGATCGGCAAACAAACGTAGGTACGACTCACCGTTTGGTAAGCGATTATACCAGAAGCATCGCAAGCGCGTTGCCGACGTTATCCCCAATTCCCCCCAGTTGGTCACCTTATTCACCAACAGGAATACAACACTGCTTGAAAACAGTATTATTTAGCTGTGACCTTCTGTAAGGTCGAGGTACTACCCCAGTAGAGCTGTTCCATATTTTCAGCAGGAAATTTGCTGTGCCCTACCTAAGTTAGATACGAGTAAGTTCAGAAGATTCAGTTTAAATACGTCATGATTTGATGACAAAATCATAGAAAATCCTGGAATAAAGTCTCTCACGATAGAAAATACCAGATTTTGATTAAATATATAACTTTTATATATCTATCATTTTATATAATAAAAACGCTGCCATAATGTGGAAGTTCTTATATGTCGATTTACGAGTACTCTTCACCTTCAGAACAGACATAAAAGTAAATATTCAATTAAAACATATTAAAGTGGTTAATTTGTTTGATAATGTTGTTATTGTCAAAATAGAATATCTACATCATATTAACAAAGTAACAAATATTATAAGAATGCGGAGTCGTTAATCGTTATCATTTAAAAGTTGTAAACAAAACTGTTAGGGCCTATGCAAACCACGTTTTTTAAACGCGCCGTCGACGCGCGTTTGTAGCGATACAAACGCGATACATACGCGAGTTAGACGCAGCCTGTAGACCTTTGCACACCTGTATAATAAAAGCGCGCCGTCGACGCGCGTTTTTAAAACGCGCCGTTAACGCGCGTATGTGCCGTATGTACTGATACAGACGCGATGCAAACGCGCGTGTCACGCGATGCAAACGCGATACAAACGCGATGCAAACGCGCGTGTGTATCGATACAAACGCCAACAAACTGCTCTGTAGGATAAAAACGCGCCGTCGACGCGCGCTTTTAAAACGCGCGTCGACGGCGCGTTTAAAAAACGTGGTTTGCATAGGCCCTTATGTAGGTTTTGATGAGACGACGATTAGACGCCGCGTTGGCGCAGCGGTCACAGCACTGGATTGCGATTGGCTGTTGCGCGGGCGATTGCGGGTTCGATTCCCGCACACGACAACATTTGTATTGGCCATACAGATGTTTGCCGTGGTCTGGGTGTTTGTGCAGCCCTCGTGGGTCTCCCCACCGTGCCTCGGAGAGCACGTTAAGCCGTCGGTCCCGGTTGTTATCATGTACATCTGATAGCGATCGTTACTCATAGTAGGGAATATATCCGCCAACCCGCATTGGAGCAGCGTGGTGGATTAAGCTCCGATCCTTCTCCTACATGGGGAAGAGGCCTATGCCCAACAGTGGGATATTACAGGCTGAATCGTATCGTATAGGTTTTGATGAATATAAGTGGAAACCTTAAAACCCCTGTAGGAGTTTAAGGCTCTTGAATTACACTTAAGACTATTATTTTCACAAATAGATTTGAACGATTGCGTGAATGAAATGATTTTATAATTAGTAAAATCTTAAGAAGACATGGAAACTACTCTTTTTTCCTGCTGATGGAAACTAGATATCCGAGAGGGGTGTGTCAAATAACATTTGCCATAATATTTGCACATCAGAAAGTCTGTTTACAAAGACAAATGACAATAAGTCATAAATCTCAATCGTAAACAATATTTTCCTTTATTATTAACATAGTATCATCAGCGCTTCTTGCCTTAACCTTGAATTTTGTTAACGTGTATCAAAAGTGTGTAGCATTATATAAAACTTGCTAATGTAATATGTTAGCTAATAACGAACATCATGGTCACGAATGCGTATATTATTTATATTACATTACTTTTTCGATTGGACAAAGTAACTTCAAAAGTATAAGGAACAAGCTACTCGTGGTAGTTTCACCCATAGCCTATGTGTTATTCTGGATCTGCTGCTATTTAGGTACGTATTAAGTTTAATTGCAATCAGTTAATCCTCGCAAACTTTCGCAAGTATTATATTGGTAGAATGGGATAGCAAAACACCAAAGAAGTTTCGGGACAATTTTGATTTGAAATCATTTAAAAATTTTATAAACACTATCACTGCATTTTTCTTTTTATCAATTAATTGTAGGTACTTATCTGGTATTGAAAGAATAAACATAGACCATTTAATCTAATTATGTTGATCAAGCATTGATAATAATAACAATTTGTAATTACGCAAAGGTCACACATTTTGTGGGTGTGGCCTAGAGTTTTTGTGCTTGTGAATATTTCTTGATCTTCGCTACAAGATCTTATTTTATTAGGAGCCATTAAAAATCAATCGCCGCGTTGGCGCAGCGGTCACAGAACTGAATTGCGATTCGCTGTTGCGCGGGCGGTTGCGGGTTCGATTCCCGCACACGACAATATTTGTATTGGCCATACAGATGTTTGCCGTGGTCTGTTTGGTTTCTGTGGTGTTTGTGTAGTCCTTGTGGGTCTCCCCACCGGGCCTCGGAGAGCACGTTAAGCCGTCGGTCCCGATTGTTATCAAGTACACCTGATAGCGATCGTTACTCATAGTAGGGAATATATCCGCCAACCCGCATTGGAGCAGCGTGGTGGATTAAGCTCCGATCCTTCTCCTACATGGGGAAGAGGCCTATGCCCAACAGTGGGATATTACAGGCTGAATCGAAAAATCAATCAAAGGATCATTTACTTTATCTTACTAGTTTTGTTATTACTTTATTGTATTTGCCTAAAATCAGTTAGTTTATTGGCATGATTTTATCGATATTTCACGAAAATAACATGTTTCAAATTATAAAATTTATTTCAGCATGTCATTCGAAAATGAACAGCGTCGTCTCGAGTATCTTCTACAAGAAGTACTCGGCGAGGACAGGCCATCCACGCTATCAGACAGTGAAGCTAAAAATTGTATCGAAGTGGCGAATCCTTCTCCGGCTGAAAAGCTGTGTGGCTACGGCAAAGAATATAGCCTCCCCCTCTCTTCCCGTGGGTGTCGTAAGAGGCGACTAAGGGATAACATAGTTCTACTACCAGCTTGGAACTTAGAAAGCCGAGCGATGGCGGGATAACCATCCAACTGCTGGCTTTGAAATATACAGGCCGAAAGGCAGCCCTGCGGTCACCAACCCGCCTGCCCAGCGTGGTGACTATGGGCAAAACACATGAGTTCACGCCATTTTTGGCGCAAACTTGTGGAGGCCTATGTCCAGCAGTGGACTGCGATAGGCTGAAATGATGATGATGATGATGAAGTGCAAAAAATATTTGTGCCTTGAACATGAAGTGCCATCCTGCAGAAGCTGTTTGACTGAAGAATAGTCATTTTTCAGATCAATTTTATTCTATTACAGCAATTTGATCAAATATTTAGTACCGATTTACCTACATCTCCTTGATCTAGAACTATGGAAGTCTACTTATTTCGGTAAAAATAGAACAGATTATGTAAATATATCCAAATGTATTTTTTAATATACGTTATAAAGAGGTAAAATATTTTTTTTTCTTTTTCTTTTGAGTAATCTAAGAATAGGTATGTGAGAAATGTCCTTCGCTCTAACGTGGGATATTAACAATTTCTTCACTTTACTATCGTTACTAAATTGTTTGATACTGTTTATATCTATGCCATCCTACGGTTGACATAATTGTCGAGTCCAAAGTGCGTGCACTGGACGAAAAACTAACAGCGATGTCGTATTTATTTCTGACGCTACGTACTGAATACACTGAACTTTGGCATTTCTTCTATTATTTGTGTATCGTACGTGAATGTAACTTCTATCCTAATTACGTTAATTGACATTGATTAATGTTCTTTTGAGAGTCCTAAATACCAAACTAATTTAACATAAAAAACTATCAAAGCAATGTTTTTTTTTAGTAAACAAATCTTTTCTTTTTTTTTTCTTAATTTTGACATAATATATGCGACGGTGTAAACGTCTGTAAACTTGTACGTATGGATTAATTAATAAATAAATTTCGTTTTAAATCCTTTAACTAAAATACATATAAAATTTGTAGCTATAAACATTTTTGAATTATTTACTACTCGTAGTCATAATTAGTAAATAAATTAACAACAAAGTATTATTAGATAATTAGATAATATTATAATAAGGTCGTTATGATAAGGAATAGGTACTTGTGGTAATGACTTACTGGAGTTATTTGTAGTGGAGTTAGTTTTTAATCACTACTCGCAGTATTGTGATATAATTATATGATATTAGTTGATCTCTGTACCCATTATAATCTATATTTTTATGATTATATTCATTTCCAGTAAACACGTTACGTAGGTAGGTATATTTTATAATGACTATGCATAACTATGTTTTAAGTTTTTACCACAAGTGTAAAGACAAGTTTGTATTGTTTATGTTTAAAAATTTAGATTTTAACATATTTTTAAAAATAGATTTAATTTATATTTCAGCATTACTTTTCTTATTTTTTCTGTGATTTTCGAAAAAGAATTTAATTTTTTTATTTAGCTATCGTTTTAATATTACCTTTCCGACACTAATCAAAAAAAAAGAAAAAAAAGAAAGAAAACAGATAGAAAATATAAATACAATAGCAATTTTCAATTCATTTCAGATAAAAAAAAAGAAAAAAAAACTTACAATAGCAACATGATCCTGAAATGCCGGGAAATTGATCCATAATCGGTCTAAAAATCTCATTTTCGGTATTACAATATCTGTTAAAGGTGATTTAATTACATAATCTTTATTTTTCAAAAAAACAGTCGTTGAAAATTTTCGTAATGATTTCAATTCTCTTATTTGACGTAAAATTATTTTTCGCGCCATCTTTGTATATTCGCGCGTGTCCTATGCCACTACAGAATTGTGACTGATCGGCGATCGCTCACAGCAGTCAATACTGCAAAAACGTTCCGCGTACTGATTAAACGATTTATCTTCAATAAAAATTATAAATTTCTAATTTTAATTATTTACCGTATTTACTGAAATATCATTTATAGAACATTATATTTATTTAGGGTATATTTTTAATTGACAAAATCAAAATCAAAAATAACTTTATTCAAATATACAATAGGACAATAGGCCCCATGAGCACTTTCGAATCGTCAATTTACAAAATTTTAATTTAAGGTTTATATTAAGTTTTTTTTTTTTAAGAAGCTACCACCGATTCGGAATGTAGATTCTGCAGAGAAGAATCGGCAAGAAACTCCGCAGTTACTCTTTTGAAAAAAAATGTACAAACTGTAATTTAGTACAAAATTAGTAATGTCGTGCATGAAATACAGCGTCACTAAGTCCACAGATCTTTATCAACCATGTAATCCCGCACCGAATAATACGCTTTATCTATTAATCTCTTTTTAATAAAAACTTTAAATTTATGTTGAGACAATTCCAAAATTGTTTGTGGAATTTTATTATACATGCGAATACCATTACCCAGAAAGGAGACGTTTACTTTGCGCAGTCGGAAACTTGGAGTTACAATTTTGTTATTCCTTCTAGTGTTTACACTGCGATTATTACCATTTATTTCAAAACAATGAATATTCTGGTGAATATAATGATATATATAATGTTGTTGTAAATGTATTGCGACGCAATTGTTAATATGTCTACCTTTGGAAAAACATCCCGCAGGGAGACTCGAGCTCCAAGGTCGTAAATGCCGCGAATATGCCTTTTTTGCAAAATGAATACTGTCTCAATATCTGTAGCATTACCCCACAGCAACAGACCGTAAGACATAACACTGTGGAAATAGCTAAAATATATTAAACGTGCAGTAGCAACGTCGGTCATTTGTCGTACTTTCCTAACTGCGAATGCTGCGGAGCTGAGTCTACCGTTCAAGGATGACAATTGACAAATGGGCGTTCCACTGAAGTTTTGAATCTAAATTTATCCCTAAGAAAACTGTAGTGTCATTGACAATAAGCCTCTCATTATTTATTTCGAAATTAAAATTTGGATGCTTGACAGTAGGCAAAGAAAACACAACACACTTGGTTTTTTTGGCGTTCAAAACCAAGTTGCTTGTTTTAAACCAATCTTGAATTCGCGATAAGGAACTGTTCACGTCATCATAATTTACTTTTTTCCTATCAACTTTAAATATAAGCGATGTGTCATCTGCAAATAGCACTATGTCACAAATACCCTTAACTATAAAATGGAAGATCATTTATAGGTATATACTAAAAAAAGAAAAGGACCTAGAATCGATCTCTGTGGAACGCCCATTTTTAACACAGATCCAGGAGAGTTCGTTCCGTTTATTGATACGTTCATAATATATAGTGCAAACAAAATTAGGTAGGTTTAAGCGTTTGGTACATTTAGGTCATCTTGTAGGTACTCGTGACGTTAAGCCCGAGATTATCCTGTTTATTACGAGTATTAAGCATTACAAGCTATACAGATACTTCAACTTGTTTGGCCTCGTTTAGAGAGAGAAACGTGAGAGTGAAATGAGAAGCTGAAGAAAGTTCTTCTCCTATAATATCGCAATTAATTAGAAACATTGAGCATATATGTTGAAGACTGTCGGGGACAGTCATACAAAAAAATCGGCCAAGTGCGAGTCGGACTCGCGCAGAAGGGTTCCGTACCATTGACTAGGTACATTGATTGTAATAACGGGCAAAAAGCGGCTAAAAATCACTTTTATTGTATGAGAGCAAAAATAGGCAAAAATGACGTTTTTTGTATGGGAGCCCCCCTTAAATATTAATTTTATTTTAATTTTATTATTTATTATTAAAGTAAAAATACAACTGAGTATTTTGTGAATATTTCAAGTGCCTACCTGTTGCCATTATTGATATCGAGCAAAAAAGGGCAAGAAAATCGCGTTTATTGTATGGGAGCCCCCCTTAAATATCTATTTTATTTTGTTTTTAGTATTTGTTGTTATAGCGGCAACAGAAATACATAATTTGTGAAAATTTCAACTCTCTAGCTATAGCCGTTCTTGAGATACAGCCTGGTGACAGACACACGGACGGACGGACGGACGGACGGACAGCGAAGTCTTAGTAATAGGGTCCCGTTTTTACCCTTTGGGTACGGAACCCTAAAAATGAATACCAAGCGGCAAGCACCTTTCGCTGTTATCGTGCCTTACTCGATCGATCGATCGATCGATTCAGCCTGTAATATCCCACTGTTGGGCATAGTCCTCTTCCCCATGTAGGAGAAGGATCGGAGCTTAATCCACCACGCTACTCCAATGCGGGTTGGCGGATATATTCCCTACTATGAGTAACGATCGCTATCAGGTTCATGATAACAACCGGGACCGACGGTTGTTATCATGAACTTAGGTACACCTGACGGACGGGGGACGAACGGGGAATGAATTTAGTGGCAACTGCAGTTGGTGAAAAATGTACAGATGCTTGTCGTTTTATCATGGTGCTACAGGATTTTTTTTTTGTAAGCTCAACTTGCATTCCAGATAGATCTATCTGGACACAGATAGCCCAGATAAAAACAGATGAAAATTGTATGAAAATTTTGGAGTCCCTGTTTCAAACACACAATAGTTTACAATAAATTCCCATACAAACCATCGCTTTTATTTGGAATTTTCAGCAGGTTAACCATATCGTGACCGTTATATTGATACACTCAACTTTATTTCAATTAGGTAAGTAGATAATAGCATAAATTATATAAAATGTATAACTTTAAATAGAAACTCAATAGAAGTTATATAGTATTTTTGTTCTTTTTCTTTGTGATTATTATTTTTCATTAGGTAGCTTTTATACCCACTATTTTATTTCTTAAAACACTTTAAAATTATTATTATGATTACCTATTACTATTTTAAATGTAATATCATTTTTCTCAACACGATGAAAAACATATGCGAAAAATTGGCCAATGTTTTCCAGAGTTCGTTAACACTTGAAAGTAAAATTAGATAAAATCGTTTTAGATCAAGAGCCCGCGAAGGCCAGACTTTCGTCATTTCATAAAAGCTGAAAATTTCTCAACGCACGCTCCCAGCACCGCACCGGTAGAAGCAATAATGGTCAAATATGAAGTTTAACTCATAGTGGCTATGGCAGACACCAGGTATTAAAGGCTTCGATAATTGCTTTGCGCTCGAACCCACCGCCAATATAAATGATCGTTTGTCCAGGTGTTGGAACTGTTAAAAATTGTCCGGCTACTGAGGAATAAAATATATCCTCCAATAGCTACCCAAGTAACATATCTGAAACTCATTTTTATAATATGACATAAGTTAAACTTACAAAAGACTGGGGCAATGGTTGACGTGATTTCTAATATTTCTTCGAATAAAATACTTAATAATTGTGTTTCACGCACGCTCACACACAAACGCACTAGTCGTCATTATGATTTTTGAAAGTTCCCTTCGATTTCTCTGGGTTCCCATCATCAGATCCTAGTTTCCTTATCATTGTACCACCCTTGGGATATCTCCTTTCCAATAAAAAAATAATTATCAAAATCGGACTACTCTGTAAAAAGTTATTCGTGGTCATACCTTAAAATCAGTGAGTGAAAAATCAATCATCCCCTGTTTTCCTACCCTTAGGGTTGGATTTTTATTTTCAAATTTATATGGGACCAACTTCGGGGTATAACCATTCCAATAAAAAAAGAATTATCAAAATTGGGCTACTCTGTAAAAAGTTATGCGTGATCATACATAAAAAATATAGCCGTCGAATTGATAACCTCCTCTGTTTTTTTTCGTCGGTTAAAAAAATATTCTTTATCATTTGATGACTGTAGTTAGCGAGTACTTTGTACACCTTTGATACCTGGTATCCGCCAAAACCACTAAATAAAATCAAAATAACTTTATTCAAAGAGGCTTCAAAAGCACTTTTAAATCGTTATTTTACAAATTAGAATTTTAAAGTGATTATTATTTTTTAAAGTGATACTTCGGACCGATTTGGATTCGGACCGATTCGGATTGTAGATTCTGACGAGAAGAATAAACTAGAAACTGCACAGTAAAAAATAATTTATAAACTATGAGTAAAACTTCATATTTGGCCATAAGCCATTGTTTCTACCGGTGTTGGAACCATGCGCTGAAAACTTTCAACTTTTATAAAATGACGAAGGTCTCGCCCTCGTGGGCTCTTTGGCTATATTTATAAATAGCGCCGGTCCTCAGTTACCGATTGTTTAAATATCACGCCTACGTTGTTACCTATAGCCTATATGCCCTTAATCGGGCCGAACAAAAAAATTACTTTTCATGGCTTAAGTATAAGTTCTTGTGTAATAATGGATATCAGTGTACATAAAATAGTATTTAAATTACTGAAACTGAAAAAAACGATGTTTTTACGAGTGGGAAATAATTTCCCTTTGCCTGTTCATGGACAACCAAAGTGGGAAATAATTTCCCTTTGCCCGATTACGTCTATAAATTTAAATATACTAGTAATTTGCCCTGACTATACTTTTGAATTTATTTTTCGTGATAAATGTGCACAGAATTATTTACTTAGAAGTGAGGTGGAGTGTCAGTGTGCGAATAAAGGATCCAATATTTTTTAACAGAAGTATCGATGTCTAATAAATCAGAAAGATTTTCTAATATATTTTCAAGAGCTTTATCATTAATTTTCCATCTTTTAAAAGACATGAGCTAAAATAATATTGCAATCTACAATTAAAAATAAAGAAATTAAGTAATGGACAAAAATAAAAGTCTACAAAAATAAATCCCTACTTTTTATATATATTGACGCAATATGGAGTTCAGGAACGGACAAAGGGAACTATTTTCCCACTTACAAGAATAAATTTCAAATGAATCAAAACGACACAAAAACTGCATTTTTGAATTGAATATCATAACAACGTTACAAAGAATATAATAAATTAGTACACAACGAATCAAATATCTACTTATCAGAATCTTTTTTTAAGAAACTTAGCAGATTTATATCTCCACGGTGTGAAAATCGCGCGAATTTTTCAAATGTGAAGTTAATTTGATTCTGACATCGACACTTGACATTTGAAAAGCTGGGGTTGTCAATAAAATAATTCTGTAATTATCTAAGATTGTATTTGTGTAACATGAATTTGAAAGGCTGCCAATTCAAAATTATTCGGGAATTTAGCTAGATTGACAGGGTGGGAAAATAGTTCCCTTTACCCGAATAAGGGTTAATACGGACTTCAAACCGAACCTAACATATAATATGTACCTACTAATATATATTTTTTTCTATTTTTAATACTTTTTACAATTATTTAACTGTACCTACAGCAATTATTTTTATTACGTCATATTAATAATATAATCTAAAGAAGCGATAAAAGAAGAGGAAAGGTACAATTTTTAGCCAGCTGAAGAAAGTTCTCAATAGCTTTCTATAAGGCGATAAAATGGTACTAGTCTTTAACAGTTGGGTTTAATTGTCTATACGTTCGGTATTTAGAGCTGGATTTCAACTGAATTAAACTAGCTCCCTTGATCGTCAAGTCCGTAAACTATTTACGGCATACTGAATGCATCATCCGCGGACATTATGTGACTAAAAATCCCACTAGAGGTCGTGGCTTAATTTTTAAACGCAAAGAACCTCCATAATCGTATGGCGTAAGATCACAGAGATGACGTAAGATCTTTCTGAGTATCGTTAGTTATATGCACAAGAATGCTGTATCAGTTGATAAGGGCTTAACTCCGATATCTTTAGGCAAATAAAACTGACTGATTTATACCTGTGGTAATTAGTACAGTTAAACGCATGGCCTTATGGGTGAGCAAAGAGCTACCTCCCTATTGAAAAAAAAAAATGAAATTTTGGAGATTTTGTCCAGTCCTGTCAGTGTCTGTGTCCTGGTTACAATGCGGGAATTTCTATGGGGAGACCGAAAATTTTGTCTAAGTATACAATTTGTTATGGACGAATATAAAAACGAATAATTATCGGTAAATTATCTTCGAAGTTGAACTTTGGAAACCCTTAAATTGCGTTAGCATAGCTACAACCAAATATAATGGTAGTCGAACTAGTAGGTAGTATACCGATAAGAGCACCTGTAATAACTGTTGGAACTCTAATGTAGTTCCATATGATGACAATCTCGTCTATTTACCCACAATACCTTGCCTACGAGATTATCACTATATGGAATGTGGACTTAACAATATAATATACTATATTTTCTTTTCATTAAATATTTTTAAAAATATATCAGATAGGTACATAGGTAGGTAAGTATAGAAATAAAAGAATACATAATATCTAACAATTTATTTTTGTGGCAATACAAAATGGGAAAACGATACAGTAAATTTTCTGAAGACATTCAAATTTAAGAGAATCTAATTAGTCTCCTTCATTAATTATTTGTCAACGCACCGTTATCAATTTAGTTTACTACCTAAATATAATTGTTACAAAATTTAAGAGTAGGTACTTCATAGAATCTCTAGTTTTATGGTAAAGTTTTAAAGTAAATAAAAAATCATACTATACGAAAAATAGAACGAGATTACTACCTCGTACAGTTTTATTACATTTATGAGATTTTTTCCATAGTACATTCCATACAAAAAACAGTCTTATCTTAAATCAGCTCTGAACTTGTTAAGGTAATTTTCGTAATACGAACTAGTCTCATCTTCTATTTCATCATCCACAATTTCTACAAAAACTGAAATATTTATTTATTTAATAAGCAATCAAAAGCCTAAAAAATGCTTTCAACTTGACGGACAAAACTTTAAGATGTATTAGACTTAGATTCTTTCTACAAAAGGCAAAGCGGTTGTTAAGATTGATGTTTACAATTTCGGGATTTAGACGTGTGTGATATATTTACCTTGACATAACAATTTGTTCATTTTACCACGAACACCTTTAACTTCAGAATAGAACAGTTTTGCTCATAGGGAATGTTGAAAATTTTTACATGTTTCTGAATAAAATAACAAGCTAATCTATCTATAATAATAATTAATAACTAGCTAGTACCTACCTATAATGCAGCAAGATAAGTATAGTACTTGAGCTTGTTATCAAACAAAAAAAAAACTTTTTATCGACAAGTTATAAAATGAGAATATCAAATACGTACTTTTAGGGTTAACTCAAAAACTATTCGTCAGATCTTGGTTTAAATGGGACTGCATTATTTCAAATAATAAAAAAATATTCAAAATCGGTACACTAAGTAAAAATCAATATACTTAATACACTAAAAAACATCAGCAGTTGAATTGAGAACCTCCTCCTTCCTTTCAAGTCGGTAAAAAATAAATCTTCTCGATCACGTAAATTCAAAAGAGGAATGTGAAGTTGTAGTGCTATCGTCTAATTAACACGTTTTTTTTTAATGTAACTATGTTGACAAACAAGCGTACGGCTCACCTGATGGTAAGACCGTAGCCTATAGACGCCTGCAACACCAGAAGCATCGCAAGCGCGTTGGGCCAGCGCCAGGAGCTCTGTCACCTTACTCACCAACAGGAACACAACACTGCTTGAAAACAGTGTTATTTAGCTGTGGTCTTCTGTAAGGTCGAGGTACTACCCCAGTCGGGCTGCTCCATATTTTGAGCAGGAAATTTCCTGCTGTGCCCTACCTCAGTTAAATTACGTCTTTAATGCATTCGATAAATTCATAAAAATACAGTCGATAAGTATCTGTTTTACAGATAGTGATTAGGACAGGATTATTTGATATATATTGTAATTATGTTTTTTTAAAATGTTTTATTACTGACTTCAAAAATGATATATTTTTTGTATGTTGTTATGTCACTAGGTTTGCAATATGCCTCTTACAATTAAGCGGGCCGCACAGCCGCGCCACAGGTGTACGGCCCGCCTAAGTGTAAGTCTTTGAAGTGACATTAAAATCAGGTGGCATCAGATTTTAAGCATGGTATTTCCTGCTATTCATATAATATTTAATAAATGGACTAATATGGTCGTTAGTAATCGATTACAAACATTATAATTTTGTTAATTTTCGATATTAGGTAAGGAAGTGATTAAGGCAACAGATAAACAGCTTTTTACCCTGAAGTATGTATGAATATTTGTTTAAAAAACGCTTGCAGTTCGATCAAAGTTCATTGAATCATAATTTAATCCTCTAATCAACTCATATAGATTAGATAAATTCTATTGCGTTTTCCTTTACCGCAAAAATATCAGTGAATGCAAATTATATGAAAAAAACGCCGCTAGACTGCTTTTGAGACTACAAAAGAGTTTAACATTCACACATTATATTAGCTTCATCATGAGGTTTAATTTTATAAATATACTTTATTTGTTTATCAAAATTAATATATTTTAATCATTTCAATGCAATTAACAAATTAATGTAAAAAAAAGTGTTAATGTACGTATTTAAGCACGTAAGAAGTTATACTTCATTGGCTATTTTAATAAAACATAATAATAAATAAAACATGAAATAAACAAAAACAAAAAAAAAAAAATAGTATGCAGTTTCTGTAAGTTCATACCACTTCCAGTACTATCCAACTCTATGCTCTTCTATAAAATTAATCTAGTAAGAAGTATTCACAGATGCCCTCTATTAAAATATTTTGTTTTTATTTACTATATGTTTTTGCAACTGTTGTTCTGTCTCGCCGCACATATACGATTTTTTGTTATAACTTTAATTTTATATTCTCATATAAGTGAATTGTATTCTTCATGAGAAAGTTCTTTAAACCTATTTAACTTCACTAATTGCCTCAGCTAATTATTGCTAACTTCTTCTTCGTTGACTAGCTAACTTCAGGTTGTCGGTTTTTTGTGACGGTGTGCGCGCGCATCGTAAAGATTTACTCTTATCATTGTTCCTTAGCGCGCCAAAAGAAGTATAACTTCAATAATAGTTTACAAATCTTATATTGCACTTACCTATAACAAAGTTATAACCTTATAACATTATGTTTACAATAAAGTAATTCACTTAAAATAAAGAATAAATTTAAACAAATGGTTCTCATAAAAAAAATAAGGTTTCAACAGATTGATCCTATATAATTTCCTTACAAAATAAAATGAAAAATGTTTTGTGAAAAAAACTATACATAAAACAATGTAAGAAACAAAAATGTGCTAATCAATAATAACATTATATCAATACCATTAAATATTTTAATTTTATAAAATGAGTAGGTACTTATTAAATTTGTTCATTGTTATACTTCGGTCCACTTTTTATTAAATATATATTTATAAAAATCAAATACCGAAATATTTTCAATTTCTTTAAATAACGAAAAAAAGTGATTTTGCTTTATAACAATAATTTCAATTAACAAACAATAACAATATCAACATTAACATTTTTTTGTATTCTGTTCAGAAATATTTGCAACAGCATTATCTAATTTCGAAAAATATTGAATTTTAGACTCTTTTAAAATAGTCCTGTAAATACTGATAATTCCATTATTTTATTAATAAACCAAAAACACTTAGTCTACACATTTAAGGAATACTACGTCAACTTGATTTATCATAGGTATACAAAAAGCTTCTTGAGAATAAATGTCGACAAATAAAAAATACTTACATAAAAATTACGAGATTAGTAAGATTCTGTTTAAAGACACAAAATTCCTAATAACTAGATAACCTAAATATAAATGGAGATTTCAACTTTTTTATTAATATATCGATAATATATTGCATATTTAGGGCGCCTTCAAATTAGCCGCGCGGCGGCAGCGCGTCTGCAGCGCTGCTGACGCGCGACGTTGTAAATGTATGTAAATAACAACGCGCGACAGCAGCGCGGCGCCTTCAAATTTGTCGCGCTGCTGTCGCGCGTTGTTATTTACATACATTTACAACGTCGCGCGGCAGCAGCGCTGCAGACGCGCTGCCGCCGCGCGGCTAATTTGAAGGCGCCCATATACTTGTCATGTCAACAAACAGATTCAAATGTCTCTAAATGACGATTTATACTACAGCACCATTTGACATTGATTAAAAATTTTATTTCTTACTGCAATTTTTGATATATCACTACACAATTTAGTTTAGATTAAATAAATTATGTGGTGAAAGCACTTTAAATTAAAATAAAATTATATTTTTTCTTTTATTTATTTTTCAACTCATAAAATCATTATAGGTTTGCATCAACGATTGACAAAATAATATAGTATTGTGTAATGATGTACATGTAATAACTACACGTGCGTTTTTCTTATGTATTTGTTATTTATTAATATACACAGAAAGAAATATTCAATATCTATGAAATTAATTTCAAATATTTTAATACAAAATAATACAGAGATTTTATGATGTGCAATAAATTATAATTTCATCTTATTATTTTTATAAGCAACGTCAATGTTCCTTGGATCTTCACAAAGTACTTAAAAATACATTTTTAACTACTTTGGAAATATTAAATTTATCGTTATATTAATTATTATTATATAAAAATCATGAAATTACATAACATATTTTATTTAAAAAAAATATATATAATTATAATTCATTTTGGTTAATACTAATTAATATTACGTATATGTATGTTTAAGGCACTTTTAAGGCGACCTTTACCTTGTGTAAAATATGGTAAATATTTTGTACATGATCAACATTATATAATTATCTTTTTTAAAATCTTCAAATTGAGCGTTTATTTTCTTGCAAGATTCATTGTATAATACATTTTGGTACATTTTGATAAAATTTTAAATAATTTAGATTACAAAATAGTAAAGATTAATTTAAAAAATACTGTATGTATATAAAATATTTAATGTAAAAAATACAGATCTTGGCTATTCTTTACATCAACGGAAATCGATTTATGGGGTTTTGGGGGGAGGGGGCGGAGGGGGTTGGGTTTACCCTCTGGTACCACTCCCATCATGCCCCCCATAACCCCATGGTTATGGGGATATCCATGGTTAAAGTTTTGAGGTTAGCATGGTTTAAAGACTACATCGGACGTCGATTTACGGGGTTTCGGGGAGGTGGGTTACCCTCTGGTACCACTCCCAACCCCAGCAACCTCATGGTTATGGAGATTACCATGGTTAGTTTTACAAAAAAAATACCCCAACCTATCAAACTTCAAAAATTTATGCCTAAATTACTGTCGATATAGGAATCCAAAAAATACCCAAAACCGAATCAGAGCACCCCACTATCCACGTGGTCTTGGTCTGTCTTACCCCTAGAGTGTTCTGTAAAGAGCCGCATTCCGTTCACGCGCTTTCGCACGGCGGGCGAGGGCTGCCCTCCCTCCGCGCCGGAGCCAACATTATTCTAACCTCAAAGGTGGTAGGTTACATTTTTTTTTGTAACGAAATTTTGACGATAAACGGTCAAATTTTAAAGTTAGATAGGTTAGGGTTATTTTTTTTCTTGTAAAACTTTAACCATGGTTAGGTTAGGTTAGGTTTACTATATAAACCCAGACCCCCTAGAATCCCTGGGGGAGGAGTTGCTGGTCTTCTACTGGGCGCGTCCCGGGGTGGCGGATAGGGCAACATCACTCGTGTAGCGGGTGACAAGGGTCTTCGGATCATCGCGGACCAAAACCAGCAGGTGTGGGCGCACCTTGAGCGGCTTGTCAGCCGCACGGCCTAGGGGATCAAACCCCGATTAAAAATCTAAGGCTGTGATACAGCCGCAACCATGGAATCGCTGACTAATATTTCATTACCCCAGGAGGGTGCCGACGCCTCCAGCGTCGGAGAATCCCTCCGCGTTTCGGCGCGCAGCCCCACCGAATCTGGGGGGGGGGGGGGGGCAATCAACGATCCTATGGCTCGCCCGCAAAGGGTGTGGATATGGTGCCCGCGAAGGGCGGAGAAACGACCACGGCTACGAACTCGGACTCCGATTACAGCTTTCGGAGCGTTGGCTCAAACGGGCCGGCGCGCTCGGGGGCTGGTCTTCCCTCGCGGGACAGCAAGGGAAGATTCTTACGAAAAGACAAAGGCCCTTCGCAGGGCCATAGCGACGGGAACCGCTTCGCAGCGCTGCCTGTGGACGACAAAGCGGCGACCCCTGAAGTCGGCTTGCGGTCCTCGGATGTGAAGAAGAAGAAGAACAAGCGTTCTGCGCCCTCGTCCTTCACGTCTGGGCGCATCTACTCAGACGCGGAGAGCGAGGGTTCGGCGCTAACAAAAATAACTACAGCGCGAAGAGGGAAGTCTAGAGGAACCACGGCGGGCCCGTCCCGTGACAGGTTCCTCATGCTTGCGCCCGTACAGCCTACCCGGACTGAAATGTCAACGGACAACGAGTCCGATTTTGGCTCGTTGATTGACGAGGACAGGTGCGCGCTCAACGCGCAAGAACTGAGGGCACGCGGGGGCGAGGGAGTCGCCGACATCCTTGAGGTTGCCCGGAGGTCCGGAACCTCAAGGCTGGTTTTATAGCTCGCCTTAAAAAGTCGGCGATGTTCCTAAGGGAGGTAGTGGACACGTTGGCGAGCCGAACGGAGAGCAAAGAAACCAGGCAGCTTAGAGTTGAGTTGAACCGCCTCAAAATGGACAATGAGGCCCTGAGGGTTGAAACGAAGTCGCTGCGGCGCGGCTTCAACGAGGCTAAGGCGGAGGCAGCTGCGGTCACCGTTGCCGCCGCCAATGCCACTGCCTCGGTCGCCGGTCCACACTCGACACTTTCGGGGGTGGACATAGTCGAGCAACTCAGGCCCTTATTGACCAGCCTAATTGACACCCGCATGGCAGAACTTGAAAAAAAGCTGTTGCAGGCCCCGTCGGCTCGCCAGCGAATGAGGGAGGGCTCGGTGTCCACCGTGCCGCCACCTGCTTCTAAACACTCCGAGACGGCAGGCCCGTCTACAACCGCCCGGGAGGAGACCTGGGCGACCGTGGTGAAGAAGGGGAAGGGCAAGGGGAAGGGCAAGGGGAAGGGCAAGGGGAAGGGCAGGGGGAAGGAGAAGTCCTCCACCCCCGCCTCTACACCTGCACCCGCGGTTAAGCCTTCAGTGACCGCGGGCCCGACGGCCAATTCAACTAAAAAGCCGACCGCCAAAGAGGCCGGGAAGCAAACTGCGAAGCCTTCAGCAAAGCGGAAGCTGAAGGCTCCCAGGACCGCGGCAGTTATCCTGTCGCTGCAGCCGGAGGCCGCGGAAAAGGGGCAGACGTATTCTTCCGTCCTTCAAACGGCCAGGGAGAAAATTAATATCGAGGAGCTGGGAATCGACTGGATCCGCTTCCGCCAAACGGCGACGTGAGCGAGGATGTGGGAGATCCCTGGCTCCGATAGGGTCGCGAAGGCGGACAGGCTGGCGGAGTCGCTTCGCGGAGCCCTGTCTGGGGTGGCGAGCATCGTCAGGCCCGTGAAAACAGCGGACGTGCGGATTTCGGGCCTGGACGAGACGGCCACCACGGAGGGAGTGGCAGCGGCGGTCGCCAAGGCAGCGGGATGCGACGTCGCCCTTGTGAGGGCTGGGGGAATCCGCTCCGGCTTCGCAGGTACGGGGTCCGTCCTGGTCTCCTGCCCACTTTCGGCAGCGAAAGTGCTGACCGAGAAGGGCAGGATATTAATCGGGTCAAGCTCGGCGCGCGTGGTGGCCCTGGAGGCGAGGCCCATGCGCTGCTACCGGTGCATGGGGCTGGGCCACACGCGCCCCCAGTGCCCGGCGTCCGTAGACGACGTGTGGGCCACAAGGCGGCCGCCTGGGAAGAGGCCACTCCGTCCCTGTTCCACGCCCTCCACTCCAAGCCCTGTTGCGGCGGTAGACGGAGGACCTGGCCCCAACCAGTCCCTGCGCAGTGGACGGTAGACGCGGTCAGGCCGGTCCTTCGGAAGCGGGAGGTGGCGGTTCGGGCCGCTGACCTTCCGTTTGGTGCAGGTGTTTTCTGGACATGGTTGCTTCGGTCAGTACCTGCACCAAATCGTGGGTACGGTACGGTATCGGGGAGAGGAATCCCTCCGCACTTTGGGGCAATCAACGATCCTATGGCTCGCCCGCAAAGGGTGTGGACACGGTGCCCGGGAAGGGCGGAGAAAAAACGACTCCAACAACAGCCTTCGGAGCGTCTGCTCAGACTTCCCTCTCTCTTCCCTCTCGTGACTGAGAGGGAAGATTCCTGCGGAAAAACAAAGGCCCTCTCAGGGCCAATTCAAGGAAGGAAATCGATTCGCGGCACTGGCGGCAGACGACTTATCCCATATGGACCTGGAGGCCGATGTCGAGTTGAGGTCTCCGAACTTGGGACGGTCGGTGACGGGAGGGTAGAAGCGGTCTCCACCCCCGACTTTAGTGTCTGGGCGCATCTGCTCAGACACGGAGACCGAGGGCTTGGTGATCAACAAGATAAACACAGATCGACGAGGTAAGTCAAAAGGAACCACAGCGGGCCTGTCCCATGACAGGTTCCTTAAGCCTGCACCCGATACCTGGTCTGTCGATACATCGACGGGCAACGAGATCGATGTCAGCTCGTTGCTTGACAACGACACATGCGCGCTCAACGCGAGCTGAGGGCGCGCGCGGACGAGGGAATCGCCAACATCCTTGAGGTTGCCCGGAGGTCCGGGAACCTCAAGGGCGGTTTACTCGCCCCGACTCAAAAAGTCGGCGGCGTCCATAAGCGAGGTGGTTGACGCCCTCGCCTCTAGGAGTGAGGCTGAAGAAACCAGGCGGCTACGAACAGAAAACCGTCGTCTCAAAATGGATTTGGAAGCCCTCAAGGAGGAGGCGAAGGCGCTGCGGCGCGGCTACGCCGAGGCCGTTGCCTCAGGCGCCGGTTCGCCCGCGGGGCTTTCGACGATCGACATGGTCGAGGAACTGAAGCAGTTTTTGTCCTGCACGGTCGGCGACATTATAAACGAGCCGATGAAGGAGATTGAGGCCCGCCTCCCACCTGCCCCCTCCTCGCGCCTCCTAGTAGGGGTTGGTGCTGGAAACCCGCAGCGAACGCCAGAGGCCGTCAAGAAGACGACTGCGCCCGAAAGGACCCGCGGAGCCAGCGTTACGCAGGCCAAGCCGGCGAAGGCCGCAACATCGAAAGCCAATGTGACAGCGACGGACGCCAGCAGAAATAACGACGGCTGGACCGTCATCAAACGGAGGAAAAAGAAAAAAACGGCTCCAAACTCTTACGCAGCCGCCGTCGCCGCAGCTCCGGCTGCAAATAAAAAGAAGAAATCGCAGCAGCAACCGCAGCCGCAGAGGGCGAAAAAGCCCAAGTTGGTCACCCCCCGCACTCCGGCAGTGCTGGTAATACTTCGGCCGGAGGCGGTAAGCAAAGGGGTAACCTACTGTGAGACCCTACAGCGCCGCATCGGAGAAAGTAAGCCTCACAGATTTTTGGCATAAAATATAACTACAAAAAAAGTATGGACTGATGATCTCTGAAATAAATTATTATTATTATTAATGGTGGGCTGAACATTCGTCGTGCCGCAACCGAGGCGAGGTTGCTCGAGTTGAAAAAAGGGCAGATCGCGGAGGCCGCCGAACGCCTGATCAAAGAGCTGCGGGCGGCGTTGGAGGATGTGGCGAGCGTCGTCCAGCCCACGAAGTATGCGAGCATACGCATCACGGGGCTGGACGACTCCGTCACACCGGATATGGTCGTGGCCAAACAGACGCCACCACTGTGAAGGCCGGAGAGATCAGTGTCGGACCCAGTTGCATGGTCTGGATAAAAAAAATAATTAAAAAAAGGAGCCGGCAGGAGTCCCACATACCCCGCATGCATAAAGCATTTCCACACGTTACAAAGAAAAGAAAAGTTAAACATTAACCATAGTTATCTCCATAACCATAGGGTTGCTGGGGTTGGGAGTGGTACCAGAGGGTAACCCCCCCCCCCCCCCAAAACCCCATAAACCGACGCCCGATGTAGTCTTTAGACCATGCTAACCTCAAAACTTTATCCATAGATATCTCCATAACCATGGAGTTTCGCATGGTGGGAGTGGTACCAGAGGGTAACCTACCCCACCCCCCTCCCTAATCTCCCCCCCAAAACCCCATAAATCGATTTCCGTTGATCTAAAGAATAACTAAGATCTTAAAATACAAATATAAAATATCTTATAAACTTCAGATATTTATACATAACAAGTAATATAATTAAAAGAAAACAAAAAACCCGCCTGCGTAAAAAACGGAAAGAGCAGTCAACATTTTTTAAACTTTCTTATTGTATTTCTTTATTATTATTACGGTAATAATAATCATAATATACATTTTTTAAATCCTTGTATTGAGCCCTTTAATTTGACACCCATACTATAGTATTCTAAAAAAAAATTTATTTCTTCACTAACTACAATGGCTTCGCACAGCCGCCATGTTTGTTTTTTTTTAATGTCACCTATCTAAGAACACTTGGGCTGCTAAGACAAATCTAACGGTATCTCAATTATGCAAATCCGTTCAGCGGTTCTAGAGAAATCAGGTAATTAAGAATATTACATACATACATACATACATACATACATACATACAAGATACGCGCGAAAAACATAACCCTTCCTTGGCAGTCGGGTAAAAAGAAAAAACCTCAAAACATCGCATAAAAATATTTTGACAATATGAACTTATTGGATACGAATTTTATTTCTTATTGTTCTAGTACAACCATAATATGAGATAAACTATGCAATAGTTTTCAGGAGTACTGAACAAAATGACAAGTTCCTGATTTACTACAATTTGTGCTCCACGTTTTTGACATTTTGAATATAGAACTCATGTAAATATGGAAATAAATAGCCTTCGTATGTAAACATACATACTAAATTTGATATCAAATAATTCATTAGTTTAATATAACGTAACGTTATAGGAGTCAATTAGTTCACATACTATCTATCGTTCAACTTTCAAAATTATTTTTTATAATGTTCCCAATATTTATGTACATAAAATAATGCGTTTCCAGTCACATACACTTAACTTAGTTTATATCTAAAGTAAATAATATACGGGGTAAGAAATACATATTATATATGTAAAAATATACAGAAGCAGAACGCGTGGCTGGGTCAGCTAGTATGTGATATAATTTAATGTCTCTCGTCTGTATGCACTCAGTATAAATGTATATAAAAATATTTACAATCAACTAGCAATACATAGCTTTTAAATCCTTCCTCAAGATCTTACCCGAAGTATTTTTTGGTATAGAATCAACAAATTGTACATCTTTTACCCTCTTAAATGCCACAACTTTACTATTTATGAAGTCTAAAACCTCTTCCTTCCTCAGGTCTTGACCAGCTTGAACTACAAGAGCCTTCGGAACTTCTCCGGATATTGGATCAGGTATACCTATCACAGCGCAATCCTGGATTTTAGGATGTGATCGAAGCAACGCCTCTAATTCAGCTGGTGGTACTTGGAATCCTTTTACCTGTGAATTAAAATAAATATAGCTATGTAAAATACAGGCATATTAACAAAAAATTGGTGCGTATTAAACACTTTTACGATTAACAAATGAATGCGGTGTTGGATTGAAAACTTAAAGCTTGACTTCCTACGCTGTTCTTATTATTATTGCAAATTTAGATTTATATTGAGTGTCATTGATTTATATGCAGTAAAGAATATAGCCATCCCATCTCTTCCCGTGGGTGTCGTAAGAGACGACTAAAGGATTACACAGTTCCGTTACCACCTTAGAACTTAAAAAGCCAACCGATGGCGGGAGAACCATCCAACTGCTGACTATAAAATACACCAGACCGAAAACGGACAGCAGCGTCTTCGGTGCGACTGCGGTCACCAACCCGCCTGCCCAGCGTGGTGACTATGGGCAACACACATGAGTTCACGCCATTTTTGGCGCGAACTTGTGGAGACCTATGCCCAGCAGTGGACTGCGATAGGTTGAAGTGTGTGTGTCTGTGTAAGTGTGTGAAACTAAATTTTCACTAACTAAACTAACTAAGTACTATGCCATTGATTTTCCGCAGATGACAAAAATTTCTATAGGTAGGTCTGTATGATGTTGTGTGTGTACATTTGTGCTTGTGTATTGTGTGTGTTGCTGTATAGGTGGACATCACATGCAACAGGGGGTATCGTTGAGTGGGAGGCGTTCGTTTAGTATAACATTTATTACAACAGATCGTCAGTACAAAGAATACAGTTATTGGTTTAGGACACCTGATACAGAAACATCTGTAAGTCAGGTAATTAAACTAGTACTTAAACAGTATTACCTAAGTAGTATAGTAAGTATAACCGTTAACATCTTGTTCATTATACTGTTAAAATTTAAGTTTTTTTAGTTCGAGTTGCATTTAAATACAATTACGAAACGATAGCAATAACGTTTGACAAAAAATCGTTTAGCATAAAAAGAAAATAAAATTTAACGTTTTTATAACAATTTTTATTTATAAATTTAACATGCATTAGGTAAAAACTGACGTACGTGAATAGTATCTGATCAATAAAATCCACGATATATTTTTGGAGTTTACTTCTTAACAAGCCATATAAGGTGCAGGGTATGAAACAAATATGGGGAGATACACTGTATAATGTGTATAAAACAAGAAAACAGCGGTGAAGCTGAGAGTGACGCTTTACAGCGCTTTTAGCTGTAGGTCTAATAGTATAAGAGCATAATTATAATTTACCGATACGAATAGCAAGCGTCAATTGATTGAGTCCAATATTTGAACCGAGTTCAAAAGATGGAAGAGTCAATTCTACTGCTTTTTTAAGTGTGTTACCTCGAATTTTGTACTAGGTATACCGATTTTGATGATTATTATTTTATTCGAAAGCTAGTGCTCGTCATGCGATCTCGTTTAAATTTCATCAAGACCTGACGAGTGGATTTTAAGCTATCCCTTATAATGCGTGTTTAATTGATTATTTTTTTGTTGTTTTACGTTGTATTTTTTTTCGGTGTACATTAAAGTCGGTTCTGTTTTTTTTTTATGTTACTAGATCGGCAAACAAGCGTACGGCTCACCTGATGGTAAGCGATTACCGTATCTTATAGACGTCTGCAACACCAGAAGCATCGCAAACGCGTTGCCGACCTTATCCCTAGTTCCCCCCCAAGAGCTCTGGTCACCTAACTCACCAACAGGAACACAACACTGCTTGAAAACAGTGTTATTTAGCTGTGGTCTTCTGTAAGGTCGAGGTACTACCCCAGTCGGGCTGCTCCATATTTTGAGCAGGAAATTTCCTGCTGTGACCTACCTCAGTTAGTGATTGAGAGCCAACACATAAAAGAGTAAGATACTAAAGTGATTAGTCTCATTTACATAATAATTAATTATAAACTTACTTTAATGAGTTCCTTTAGTCTATCAGTAGTATATAGGAATTTCTCTTCGTCGTATTTCCCAATGTCTCCAGTTTTGAGCCAGCCGTCTTCGGTCATCGTTTCTTTAGTCGCTTTCTCGTTTTTATAATATCCTTTCATGACGTTTCTACCGCGGAACCATATTTCACCTTCCTAGAAGAAATAATGAAAGAAAGAAATAAAATAAAATACTTTACAATATATTGCTTTTTTACTTAAAATATAAGTATTAAAGTAAAATGTCTCAAATATCTAAAGCATAGATATTTTAGGGGGTTATTTAGATGGTTCTCAAAACTATTATACTGTAAAAAATATAACAGTTACTATCGTGTACTGGCCGGTGCAATAGAGATCGCAAGTCCAATTCCCAAACATTACAAATATTTGTAACGTGTATACAAATGTTTCTCGTCAAGTTTGTGCCTGTGTGGTTGTGTTTCCAGACCCACGATGCATGATTCAACCCTACAACTGGCCGTTAAGTCGAAGGCGTCTATATATTTCATTTAAAAATAGTCATAATATTATTTAAAAACATTGTACTCATTGTTACAAATTTTATTTTCTAGCAATCTATTCTTAACTTTAGATACATTTCTTTTCTTCGTTTTTAACTATTTATTCTGTCAAATGATTACTTAAAATTGCTTTTATTTGGCCACTTAAACAAAGTATTATTTTCATAACAAATTAAGGAACTATAAGAGTATATTAACCAAGGCAAATTATGTTTTCGAATTCCGATAGTTGGACTTTGGTCTTGTTTGTATGATATCATACAAACGTATTTCAAATGTCTGCAGTGTGCTATAAATTATGCTGTTTTTATGTCCACTGTATCGCAAAGAAAAAGGGTCGGTTAGAAAATCTTCAATATCTTCAAAAGTAGGTACCTGACCTAAATTGAAGAATATTTAATGCCACATAATATAATACATATCTAACATTTTTATTAATTTTTGATAATTGTATAAAAAAACTGAAAATGTACAAAAATTAAAATTTTTAAAAACCCGCGACACAATAACCTGTGTTCCCTTCAAAAAGTAATAAATAGTGAAAGAAACTTAATCTTAAAGTACCTAAGTATGTACGAGTACCTACCTATTAACGATTCTAAAAAAAATACATCGCGTTGGGGGACAGTTACAACTAGTAAGGAGAGGCCGCCTACTCTAAACTACCGATTTGCCTAAAACTTATATCAAAATACAGGGCTTCACTACATATTATAAAACAAAGTCGCTGCCCGCTGTCTGTCTGTCTGTATGCTTAAATTTTTAAAACTACGCAACGGATTTTGATGCGGTTTTCTTTAGTAGATAGTGATTTACGAGGAAGGTTTTTATGTATAATACATGCATATTATAGTAGAGGAACAATGGTAATTTTGGAGGTTTCTAACGTATCTTTTATTGTAGATAGTATTTAGTTTCAGCATTGCAACCGTGCGAAGCCGGCGCGCGGGTCGCTAGTATAGGTATATCTTTGTTTTCATTTGTTACTGTGATTATTTGTATTTTGGTGTACAAATCAAGAATATTATCATTCTATCAAATATAGGGCATGGCTATAAATGAAAGTACCCCAAATGGGAACTCCACATGGAGTCCACATTTAAAAAATATAATTTTTTGATGCGTTACTGGTGAAGAAGGAACTAATTACTTGAGGTGGGAATGCGATGGTCATCCGATTCCTCGTGTGGAGATTATTTTATTTTATTTCTAGTTCTTTTTTAATTTTATAATTTTCCTGTTACAATTAAGCGAAGATAAACTATTTTCTTTAATATAAGAACAATGATAGTCTTATAAGAACAATGAGTCGTTTTTGTGATTTTTATTTATTATATTACAACATCGTTAACTTACTTTACTAGCAATATTAACATGTATTAAACATTAACAGTGTTTAAATTAGAGAGGGAAAAACGTGAACAAAATATCATTACAAAACCTACCTTGTTGCTACTCGTATTATACATTGCTTGTCATTGTTTACAAAACATGGGAATATTAGTCATACAATAAAATAATATACTAATTAATGCAGTATGCATATAATGTCTGGCGATGGCGCCTCAATAAAAAATAGCATTATAATAATAATAATGAATATTTTTATAATAAAATAGCATAATATATAAAATATCATTTAAAATAGCTTTCCTACCATGTTATCTATACATATAATAAAATGATAGGAAAGTCAATGATGTCCGGGCTAAACTCTAAAAGTACTGCATGGATTTACTTCAAATTTGTCACGAATATTCCTTTTAATTATCCTTCTCCTACATGGGGAAGAGGCCTATGCCCAACAGTGGGATATTACAGGCTGAATCGTGATCGTGTCACGAATATTATTAAGATCAGAACATAGGCTACATATTATCACGCTATCACCTACGGGGAACGAGCAGTGAACGCACGCAGACGACGTCGCGGGCAGCAGCTAGTATATAATAAAATGATAGCAAAGTCAATGTACGAGTATGTCCAGGATAAACTCAAAAAGTACTGCATGGATTTACTTCAAATTTGGCACGAATATTATTAAGAAGTCGGGTCAACATATAGGCTAGATATTATCACGCTATCACCTACGGGGAACGAGCAGTGAACGCACGCAGACGACGTCGCGGGCAGCAGTTAGTATTTAATATAGATGATTACTTGACGTAAATAAAACGTCAATGCTAATTTTATTAAATTATAATAATTCCATCGTTACGCGCGTCTATTGACTCTAAAAACAGACTCTATCAAGGTCAGAATTAAAATCACTTAATTCGAACAACGTAACATTTAAATTTTAAACCGTACTTGGTGTATTAAAGGACTATTTCACCAGTGGTTGATAAGCTTTATGCAGGCTTTACACGCTACGATAAATTGTAACAATTTATTGAACGATTTATCGCTCCAACATATTGAAAGAGTCACTTCAACTCCAATCCCAATAAATCGTTACAATCTCCCGTCTGCACGCAACGATAAATTGAAACAATCTGGATCGTCGATAAATTGTTACAATTTATCGTAGCGTGTAAAGCCAGCATTATCCTGCACATAAGTTGGTAATACGCTTTAACCGCAGTAGGTAAAAGATCTTTTTTTTTCTTTTTCTTTTTTTTTTTTTTGTAAACCTTGTGAAGTGTTTTACCTCAATTATTAAACTACAACTTTTAGATTCACAATTGCGAATAGAAATATCCAATAAAAAATTGGAATTCGATGGAGAAAAAGAAAAATACGCCATAAACTTCTGTCTGTTGGATACGTCAGATAGCTTTAAAATCAACTGGTGAAACAGGCCCTAGTGGTCCTTTCATCAGTTGCTAACATTTATGTCGCATATAAGTTACAGATATTTTTTAGCTAAACAAAAAAAAAAGTAGTAAATAAACTACTACTATTGGTTTCACAAGTTGCGAATATAAAAACCTGTCATATAAAGTAGTTTGGTGGTAAAAATAATAATATGCACTATCTATTGGGTACCGTTATAATATAAATCAGTCATAATTTATCAGGACTTTATTAACATGTGGTAAAACCGACTCTAAATTATTAATCATACGCGATCGCAATGTGTCACAGAAAGAAGAATCATGATTTCACTCGATTCCTCTAAGGAAGTTTTAAAATGCGCACACTATGTTATTATATACTATCGTTAACACGGGCTGGTATCCGCAATTCGACGACTCAGCGCCTATTTTGCCTGTATGCGCACACTACATTTTTTTTTATTTTTTTTATTTGAATCTAGCCCGCCTACACATTCTAAATTTAATATATGGCCCTCTGCAAAAATGAGTTTGACACCCCTACTGTAATCATTAACTATACTTACTTTAGATTTATTTCGTTTTTATTACTTTGTGTACACGTATCGATGACGTTATAAATTATAATTAAATGTTGTGTATGATATACTCGTATAATCAAGCAAATTGACTCTTACGAGTAGCGGTCAATGACTTTTTGTATAAAAGGCGCGTACTTAGTGATGTGAAACGGTTTCGTAAAAAACCTATAAAAATCGGTTTTTGTAAGAACCGATATTGAGGAATCTCTCTTCAAATGCTCTTGAAATGCTATTGTTATTTAAATTTTGTCGTCTAAAGCCAATTAAAAACACGGAACACATATAAGTATTGGATAGAAATAATGTAGGTATCTGAATACGAGGCGTATATATCTTGCAGGAGAATCCCTGAATAACCCTATTTTAATACTTAACTAACTTCGCGATACAAAAATGTTTCAGTTAGTCTTATTAACTATTTAGAACTGTCAGATTCATTATATTGCGTGTAACGTCAAAATTAAAAGGTAAATCAATTACTAGGAACTATTACTTGATAATATCAGTACAAAGTGCAAGCTATTATATGCCAAAGTTATTAAATTTGTAGGAGGAACCTTGTATAAGTTATCTAATATTAAAAGCTATGAATCCTCAAGTTAAAGTGGATAGAGTTGAAGATGGTGACCAGGCAGGTACCACACAGAGAACCTCCATTGGAACTACACCTGACAAAGGAACAAAAAATCTGCATCCCGTATTTCAGACTTCCCTTAAAATGACCCTAGCAAGTATCAAAAAGAAGATTGACAAATATTTCATTATAATTATCGTAAAGGACTATCAGCAATACTCTATAGTTAAGGATTAAAGTTTTAGGAATTTGCTAGAAGTTTTGAATTCGGCCTATAAATAGCCAAGTAGTCAGAATATCAGGTATGACCCTCATGTCAGCACTTTACCATTGCGTAAGTTACAGCTTGGAAAAAAAACTTGTTAAGTTCAAGGATGGATACTTCGCTCACTCTTACTGTTTACTGTTACATTTCAAACACTATGTGCTTTTTAAGCTGCTTTTGCTATAGATAAATTGACTACATGTAATGTTCTTTACACACAGTGCAAAAACCGTGCAGATACCGAGTTTTGCCTTTAGTCTCAACTTAGTAAAAAAAATTTAGACTAAGGCTTTACTTTAAAAAATCAGACACTATATAAATTTAACTGCTTCTGCAGTTAATATTTTACTCAAGTATACGGAGAAAAATCTAGAACACGAGATCGAAAAAGCAGCTGAAAGTGTATGAGCGTTGTGGTTCATCAACAAACATTTTGCACCAATGAATACAATAGCGCTACAGTATTTTGCTATACCATAAACACAGAGAGGATTTTTCTAAATCTGGATTTATAATTTTATCTAAAAAACGCAGACTACAAGCTGATGCTGATAAGGACTAAATTTATTTTAATGTTTGTAATTACGCAAAAATATTTGTTTGTGCGCAAACGAAAAAAAGGACTTCAATGATATCGACCAATACGTTCGAAAAAATAGTCAAATAAATACGCTTTATTGGGGATAACTTAAAATTACTCTTTAGATCTCGATCAAATTTGATTGGGACAGTGAAAAGTTATGAGGTAACACATATTTAAAAAAATACAGTTAAATTTGTACTTGCTCCTTTCTTGTATTCGGTTAAAAAACCTAAAAAAAAAAAAACATTTTTTTTTTTCAAGTAATCGGTATTTATCGGTATTCATAATCGTAATCGGTACACATCACTAGCGCGTACATAGTGAGAGTGAAACCTAATAATGGTTGATTGACATTAGGCTTAAAAAGTGTTAGTTTGACTTTACTATAGCGTGCAAATCTGTGAATCAACATGTTACAGCGAACAGACAGCGTCCTACGCTCTCTTTCAATATCCACAGCGTCTTACAAGCTCTCAGTGACCCAGTGACACAGATATTTGAGTCGGTTGAAATTTAGAATCGTTTGACACGAATTTTTCTAAGGGCAAGAAGGGGTGAGGGTTGAGGGGGAGAGGCGTTTGTTGCAAGCGCGTGTGTCTTTTAACTCAAGAGCGACGGGCTTCCGCAGCGCCGGAGATGTCACGGAACGAAATTATGCCGATAAATGGTCTAATTTTGAGCTTATCTGTGAGCGGTCTGTGTTTTTTTTTTTTTAAGAATGTTGCATTTTCTTGTATTGCGAGTGGTATGGGGGAGTTAGTGAGACCGCTCCTCGCCAAAATTCGTGCCAAGCGATTCAAAATCCAATTAACGAAAATCGGTTAACTCTTTTCAACTGAGAACACACAGCAACACAAGTAACTCTCCGTTGTCTGCTCGCCCGAAAAACTATAAACTCGATTTCAAACGCTTTTTATCTGAGCCCATAAACCTATGTTATCTCACATCACACAATATGTGAAGCAACTTAGTCAAGGCAAAGATCGACGGGGTCTGCCATATTGTCTTTGTCTGTACTACTCTACAAATTAGTTATATGGAGTTTAAAGCGTTTAAATGAACGAATGAATTTTTTCTATTTTCTCGTAACAGCCTATAATTATAAAGATATTTAAAATACACTGAAACTATGTTATAGAACGATAACCGAGTTTCAGTAAAGAGTCCAATTTAATAATTTTATAAAACTTAAATACGCTGGGATTAAAAATTATCTCATTCATAATAACAAAGATAGCAAGAAAATTACAAACACGAAAAAACATTTTTAAACAAAAACACAAAACAATGGATGTGCGTAATCATACAAATCACATAATTTGATTTAAATTCAATGCATTTATTTATTTAATGTATGTTAACATTGTTATAAAATAAATAATTAAGATGAGGAAGAGCTAAAATAAGCAAATGTATGTGTGAAAGTCCAAAGATCATACAAAAATGATTTTACAGAACTATTATCATATTTACACCTTTGTCTATAAACACTTGCAATATTCGTAGTGCACTAGTGCCCCTACAATAGTTACACTTAGCTAACTACAAAGAAGAGAAACTGGAGAAAAGAGAAAGAGTAGAGAGATAGGGATGGAGAAAGAAAAATATACCCCATCTGGACTTTTAACCCTCTAATCATATCAGTTTCAACTCCATGCTGATCTTCTATACACTATGTACTATTTGTATGCACTATGTATAGTACTTATCATTGTTTTTTTTTAAATATAAATTGGTCGGCAAACAAGCGTACGGCTCACCTGATGGTAAGCGATTACCGTAGCTTATAGACGCCTGAAACAGTATTATTTAGCTGTGATCTTCTGTAAGGTCGAGGTACTACCCCAGTCGGGATGCTCCATATTTTGAGCAGGAAATTTCTTGCTATACCCTACCTCAGTTTAATTATAGATTTAACCCGATAAAGTCACCAAAATCTGACCTGTAACTGTAATTGTTATATGGTGTGAGTTGTGTGATCCTTAGCTTACCTTTCCAGGTCCCAAAGCCTCCTGAGTCTCCAGATCAGCTATCTTGACCTCTCCTCCAGCGAATACATGACCAACTGAGTCGTGATGATCTCTATCTGTGTTGTTCGCTACTGATATACCACCACTTGTTTCTGTCATTCCATAACCTTGTCTGAAAATTATGTTTTTCTAAAAAAAAAAAAGATTTTTACTGTATTACCTCGAATAGAAAACAGGTCAAATATGTTTTAATTATCGTAGTGTATAGTATTAATTTTATATGTACAATTTAGTGCATTAAAAATTTTTTTGTTTCTTTTGTGGATACTGAAATGAATGTGAATGAATGCGAAATATTGACAGATCAGTGATGACAGATGACAGAGAGAAGAGGGATGGAAGTCAAAATGTATATTTGGAAACTAATTCGCAGGCATAGCTAGTAAATGTGACTTCCAAATTAAATAAATCGCTTGTAAATTTGTCCTTCATTTTCTTTAACTATTTAACATTTTTCTGTTATTGCGTGGTACTATAGGACAGTAAAATAAACAAAAACATGAACAAAAAAATCAAATGATTTCGACACTGAAATTATTTTTAGTTTATTGTGTTTGTAAGATAAGTGTTACCAAACACATTTCAATATTTTACAACAACAAAAATTTCTTTATCAATAAATAGGAATATAATTTGGATGATAAGACACATTTAGATAAGCGAACTCCAAATGAGATCCTATTGTCAAATCTTGGTATCAATAACATGATTAGATAGTATTGATTGAATAACAATAATAAAAAATTTGATTTTTTTTGGGTTCCGTACCCAAAGGGTCAAAACGGAACCCTATTACTAAGACTTCGCTGTCTGTCCGTCCGTCCGTCTGTCCGTCCGTCCGTCCGTCTGTCACCAGGCTGTATCTCAAGAACGGCGATAGCTAGACAGTTGATATTTTCACAAAATATGTATTTCTGATGCCGCTATAATCACAAATACTAAAAACAAAATAAAATAAATATTTAAGGGGGCTCCCATACAACAAACGCGATTTATTGCCTACTATTTTTGCTCGATATCAATATATAGTAAGAGGTAGGCACTTGAAATATCCACAAAATACTTAATTGTATATTTACTTTAAAAATAAATAATAAAATTAAAATAACAAAAAATTTAGGGAGCTCATACACCAAAAGTGAAATTTTTGCCGCTTTTTGCACGATATAAAAATCAATGTACCTATTGTTGCTGATACTTTGTTTACCTAGCCAATGGTACGGAACCCTTCGTGCGCGAGTCCGACTCGCACTTGGCCGATTATTTAATACCCATTAAGATGATCGAACAGCATTCATGGTCTAATCAACTAATGTTACAACTTACAACTAAAAAATTTTATTACCATACCATTATGTAAATGGCCTAAAATCCGGATTAAGAAATATATATCGATTTAATAGCTGTGCCCGCGACTTCGTTAGCATTGAATTTAACAAAAAAGTTATTGTTCAGTTTGCAGAGTTATAAAAAAATAAATAAAAATAGAAATAGCTTAAGTTACTCCTAATTACATCAGCTATCTGCCAGTGAAAGTCCCGTCAAAATCAGTCAAGCCGTTTCAGAGATTAGCCGGAACAAACAGACAGACAAAAATTGTAGAAAATATTATTTTGGTATATGTACCGTGAAGCAATATGTATTTAGTAAAAATCGGTTATTTTAATATTACAAACAGACACTGAAGTGACATAGAAGTGGCTTATTGTTACAAAACAGATTGCCATGAAGCAGAAAATTCAAAAAAAAAAAAAAAACACAAAAACAAACAGACACTCCAATTTTATTTATTTGTATAGAATTATACTCGTATATATTTATACCTTTATGTGTTTAACGATAGTGATCCAGTACATATCCTAATGAAATCTGGTCCAAACAATGTTAATTAATAAAATGAATATTGAAATAAATTCAGTCTATTTTCTCATTTGTTTAAAACAAAAATATAGCTGAGAGAGTACCTATACTCTAATGAAGTGAAAAAATAAAGGTTGCCTATTTTCCCGCCTTTGCAACTATGAGGTTGGCAGATACAAACAGATATGTTAATGTAGATAATAATTTTTTTTTAAATGTAACTGGATCGGCAAACAAGCGTACGGCTCACCTGATGGTAAGACCGTAGCCTATAGACTCCTGCAACACCAGAAGCGTCGCAAGCGCGTTGCCGACCATATTCCCAATCCCCCCAGGAGCTGTCACCTTACTCACCAACAGGAACACAATACTGTTTGAAAACAGTATTATTTAGCTGTGGTATTCTGTATGGTCGAGATACTACCCCAGTCGGGCTGCTTCATACTTTGAGCAGGAAATTTCCTGCTGTGCCCTACCCCAGTTCAGATAATATATATACCCTTATCTGTTATTTAATTGATCTACATGTCGAATGAAAGGTTATGTTATTTTCAATTTAATTGTATAGGGTTGCCACATTAAAAACTTGATTTAATATATTATGATTGCCTAAATTTAGGTTAGTACGAGATACGGCTGAAGAAACGTTATACCCTCATGTGTCTAATAATAATCCTTAATATATGCTACATAAAAACGATAAGTTAACGTAATTGCTATATCCTTATTACATAAAGAGGATGAGTTAACGTAATTGCTATATTTTTATCAGTTACTAGCCGACCCGTGCCCACTTCGTTGGGCGTTATAATCCATTTCACATAAGAAGGGTACGGTGAAATTTGATATGTTCCAATACACTATCACTATTTTCAGCAAATCAGATAAATATAAATGTTCTAAAATCATCAATTCATTTCTAAGGCAAATAATAATGCTTGATTAGATTGAATTGTTGACACGGCACGTCAGAGGGCGCAGGTTCAAATCCTGCTGATTTAAAATCTTTATATATTTTTATCTTTTTCCTTTTATCTTGTCACTCCTGAATAGTGTAGCTTTCTGTTAGCGAAAGAATTTTCATGATCGGATCAGTATTTGCGAAGATTACCCCGTATATACAAACAAAGTTATAAACTTTACCTCTTTATAATATTAGTATAGATATACAATTATTTACTATCAATAAATACTCGTAGTACACAATTACAAAAGACTAAGAATTTTATTACAGTGTTAGTTTGAATAAAATAAAATGTATACTTACGTTTTTAGTGAGTAGAATCTCAGCATCCGTACTGGAGATGGGAGCCGCACCGCAGAGTATACCTCGAACGGATTCCAGATGTTCTGGCGTCACTGAAGGATGTTTACCCAAAAATGTCACTGTAATTAAAATTATATATTTAATGTATACATTCCAAACTACAATTTTTATCCGAGTATAATGTTGAGTTTATTGGCAGTTCTTTTTAGCTAAAGTGTAGTTTAGTAGTGACCCTGCTTTCTGCTCCGAGGGGTTATAGGTTCGATTCCTGGCTTGTGTCTGGGTATGATATATGTATTTATTTATATATAAATATTGTTAATATGTATTTATCGGAAATAAAGCTATATCAACCGGCTGTTACCTAAAACACAAGCATTGAAATGATTTCCGTAGGAACAGATGACTGTGTGTGTATGATTTAGAGATATAAAAAAAAATCAATTGCTTTGAATAACCAAGTTTGTATAAAATATAATAACATACTTAGAAGACACGTGTTTGATCTAAAAAAAGCCTTCATTTTGCACAATACACATAATATAAGGGATAACACAGATATTCATATAAAAGATTTGAGGTAACACGCATGAAAAAAAAAACGAATGAATTAAGACACTTCTTTTTTGAAGTTGGTTAATTTTAGTATACTTTTTGATATTATGAAATCTTACCCATTGGCGGAACCACATACATCTGATTAGCTTTGTGTTTAACAATGATTTCAACAAAAATGTCTGGCTTAAATGCGGCCAGTGTCACCAGCTTCGCACCTCTCCCCATGAGATTTATCAATGTTACGTTAAAACCGAAGATATGGAAAAATGGTAATACTGCAGGTATTACTGATTGGAATGAACCTGGAAAAAAAATAGGCTTGCATTTTTTTTATAGTCTTATCATTACTGTAAGAAGTGTATCCTAAATAAAGTTCATTGTATTTAGTTCAAACTTTCAAGTGTTAAATTCTGATAAAATTAGTATATAATTATATATTATACTAGCTGATCCCGCAAACGTTGTTTTGCCATATATGTTATTAGCCCCCGCAACCCCCTCTTGCGGGTAGAATTTCGTAAAATCCGTTCTTAGCTGACCTCTACTCGGTGAAAGGAATATTCATCGTGATGAGTCAATATATGGGTGGAAATCTTTTTTATATATATAGATTCAAAATTGATTAAAAACATTAATTAAATACATTTCATTTTGTATGACAAATGTTAATTGTATTGTCGAGTAGAAAGTCGGTGAAATTAATTTCTATTAACTCTTGACCTGTATTGTTTAAAAGCATAAATGTTGCTGACATTTATGCTTTTAAACAATACAGGTTGTTGTTATTATGTGTTATTTAACTATCGACTTTCTAATCATATTATAGAAATTATTCAAATAGTAATGACCACATTTTTTTTTCTTACGTAAGGGGTTTAACTTTTTGTATTCAAGTTTTAAGGAAATTATTAGTTTTAAGTTTGTTAAAATCTGAGATGTCATTGATAAAAAGATTCATCAGGTTGTCTGCCCTTGTTGGTCTCCCCATCGTGTCTCGGAGAGCATATTAAGCCGTCCGTCCCAGCTGTTATTATAAATACCTGATAGTGATCGTTACTCATAGTAGGGAACAAATACGCCAACCTGCAGTGTAGCAGTGTGGTGGATTAAGCTCCGACTCTTCTCTTATACGGATAAATCGACCTATGTCCAGCAGTGAGATGTTACAAGCTGAATCGTCGTCGTCGTAAATTAGATAATAAACTTACCACTGGCCTCCTCGACACCAATAACTTTTGGAACAAATATCATTTCATTCATAGTAATCAAATTTTCATGGGTCAATTCAACTGCCTTAGGGAAACCAGTTGTACCACTTGAAAATGGTAGAATGGCTGTATCTTTTGCACTCCTCTTTACTCTTTTTAAGCAATCAGTATCTATATTCATGTCCTCAGCAAACTCTGCAAACTTTATTGTATTCTCTGGTACATCATTATCCAATAATATGATCGGAACATTTAACTTCATTTCCTTGAGAGCTTGCACAATGTTCGGATAGAACAACTTGGAAGAAACAACTGCTTTACATTCAATTAATGCCAATTGATGTTTTAATTCATCTGAAATAAGAGAGAGAAATAGAAGAGATGATTACAATATTCTGAAGGGTTTGCTAAACATACTATTTTTATTTTAACTTAATCAATTTTACGTAATATAATAAAAATGTAATGTATCGCTGTCTGTACATGGAAGATATACAACGTGGGGATGACAATAGAACGATAATTGAAAACACCGTTAGTACTAGTATAAAGAAGTATTTCAAAACCATCAGATAAGCCCTAACATCAAAATCAAAAAAAAAGATTTTTTCATACAAACTAATTCAGTTTAATTTAATAAAATTTTATAACATCATTTTTGTAACTACAGGATCACTGACCTGTTACACGCGTCATCGCGCGGTGATCGGTCGTGACCTTCTTTCTACGCGGCAAAGTCACGTAGAAGTGGTATGTGCTTGTACCTACAAAACTTCATTATTTTGATTGAATAAAAAATAGTAAGTTAGAAAAGTAAATTAAAATAAATTGTTACGCATTTAAAATTAAATTGAATAAAAAACTATTTGATTTAAATTTTCTCAAACAATCAATTTTTTTTTTTAAATATGCAGAACTGATCAGTAGCCGATACTGAATAAGTTATTTTTTTTTAAACATGAGTTATTATAATATTATTTGGTCTGCGAACTGTCACTAAATGGCAATGCCTTTTTTTTGTGGCAGTCAATCCCATATCCATTATTTTTATGCTCAATCTTTTTAAAAATAATAATAGCTGTCCTTGAGTCGTTAACCGCCGGTTTTAGGGTAGGTCAGGTCTTTAGTATAATACATGCGTAGAAATTTTAAAAAATGAAAAATCATAATTTGTGACTAAACTACTGGATGTATTTTATTGATTTTTTGTATGTGGGCTTGGAATGTCATTACATATTATACGCTGTCCAAGTTATCGTTGTATTATAATCCCCACCCTGTATATGAGAAATATAGTATTGGGACCTTTATCAATGCAAATAGCACACAAAACAATGATTGTTAGAATTTTTGTCTGTTCGTGCATTTGTCACTATTCCACACGGACGAAGTCACGGGCACAGCTAGTTAAAAACTTAATAAATGTACAACATTTTGACTAACAATGATGAGAATGTTACAATTACACTATTTTTATTATAATATATAATGATTAATAAATATACAAATTATTGTAATCATAATAACAAAAAAAAACCGGTCAAGTGCGAGTCGGACTCGCGCACCGAGGGTTCCGTACAAACCTGCAGGTATATAAGTAAAAGTTATGGTATTTTGCTGCTAAATGAAATCCGTAACATTACAATATGGAAAGTTGGAGGAGCATAAATTTAAGACAAATGTATCTTTATCTTTTCATTAATCCTTTAATTTATATAAAATAAAATAAATAAATAAAATAAAAATCGCCTTTATTTCTATTACTATTAAAATTTCAATTAATACTAGCGTAAGTATTCTTAGTTTAAACATATGTATGTATATTAACCTATGTATATATATTAACCTATGTATATATTTATTCTATACTCGTATAATTAACTCGTCTACATGTTTATAACATCACTTAATTAATATTGGTAATAGTAATAGTCGCCTCTGCGGCGTAGGCCTCTCCTAAACATTTCCATGTATCCCTTTCCCGTGCTTTCTGTATACACAGCGGTCCACATAATTATCTGGTTGAAGATATCTCTCCACCTTTTAATTGGTCTCCCTTTTTTCCTTGACCTGTCTCTTGGTAGGAAAGTTCTTTTATCGAAGTTATTTATTTACAAATTTTTTAGTCACTATTTAGAAATCTGGTTCAAAAATACTTTATTACTATTAAGTATTAAATTTGAACCATATTATATATAGTAGATATTTATTTATTATTTATTTATTTATTTATTTAAATAGTCCCACAGATGATGTACCATTTATTTTGTAATTTAATTCGAGCCTTTTTGACCTTTGTACCTGTTTTCAAGTTTGTATAAAACATGTTTTCCTAAATTTATTTTTATTATTGTCTGCTATTGTTTAAACATATATATTTTTTAATGTCTAGAATTCTCATTACAGTGTTAATATTACTTGATTTCATTAATCATTTCAATACTGTTGATTTTGAATTACTACTAGCTATACTTGGTTCTCTTAACATAATTATCCCCTAAGGTGTCTGACTGGTTTCATAGTTACTTGCATGGTCGCCGGCTACGAATACATATTGAAGAACTTTCTTCATTCTGGTCTAGAATCAACGCTGGCGTTAAAGATAAATATATAATATGTACCTCTTCGCTTAAATGATAGCCTAACTTTGAAGATACCTTCACATTCGTCTTCCTTTTATTCTAAATCTTTCACTATTGAAGCTTATCGTCTTTGGAACTTATTGCCACTGTCTAACGCGCTCAATCTTTAATGACATTTGAAAAACTTGTTAAGGAAATGTACTTATCAAATTAAATTATGTTAAGCAACTTTATTTTATTATTTATTATTTTTCATGAAGTTACGTTATGTTGTTATGTCATTCGTCTTAATCTATCAATTTGCTTATAGTGTATATACGTATGTATGTATGTATTTATATATTTGTGTATACATATGACTAAACTTATATGTACATATGTGTCATTAAATATAGCATCTATTGTTATATAGTTATTTATTTATATCTGATTTTTATTTTATATTGTTCCTTTTTTTACAAAATTTTGCGCCCTTCCCCTAGTTTATATGCAAGTCCTCTGCCCAAAGGTTGCCTGGAAGAGATCGCTGTGTTAGCGATAAGGCCGCCTGTTGCAATTGATGCAAGTTTATTGTTATAAATTCTATGTATTGTTCTTTTGTGCATTAGTGTGCAAAAAGAGTTAGTAAATAAATATTACTTTGCAAAGTTTTATAATTGAAAAACAAAGCAGAAATAAACAACATTACACATACTATTTCTGTGGTTGCGATGTAACTATACATTTAAGGTTTTCGTAATTTTTCCTGTATCTGTGCTATAAGACGTTGCTTCATACCTGAAGATTTTAGGTCGACGGGAAGTATTCTTTAGATTTTTATTCCCTTGTCAGTTGTTTGCTAGTTTCAATATATGCGGTTTAAATTGCTGTTTCTTTTGATATCGTGGACATAGAAGTTTGATTTTGTTACAGCTTAAAGTTATTATAGACGTGAGTATTTGATATGAATTTCAATTTAATACTTTTACGCGTTCAAGAGAAAACTGGTATTAAGTGTAAAATTATTAAAATATTTTTTTTTATATGTAGTAACTAAAAATTTACACTTTTCGCAATTTTTCCTGTATTTGTGCTATAAAACGTTGCTTTGTACTAAATTTCAAGATTCTGACTTCACGGGAAGTACCCTGTAGGTTTTGATTCCTTTGCGACTATTTTCGATGAAAATATGCAGCTTAAATTGGTTTTTCTTTTGATATCGTTGACATAGAAGTTTGATTTTGTTACAGCTTAAAGGTATTATAGACTTGAGTATTTGATATAAATTTCAATTTAATACTTTTACGCGTTTATGAGAAAAGTGGTATTAAGTGTAAAATTATTAAAATATTTTTTTTTATATGTAGTAACTAAAAATTTACACTTTTCGCAATTTTTCCTGTATCTGTGCTATAAGACGTTGCTTCGTACCAAATTTCAAGATTCTTAGTTCACGGGAAGTACCCTGTAGGTTTTGATTCCCTTGAGAGTGTCGAAAATTTGCAGCATAAACGGCTGTATCTTTTGATTGCCTTGGCTTAGAAGTTTCATTTTTTCACAGCTTTAAGAGGCAGCAGATCTGAGTATTTAATATAAATTTCAGCTTGATGCCTCTACGCGTTTCTGAGAAAAAGGGTCTTGACAGACAGACGGACAACAAAGTGATCCTATAAGGGTTCCGTTTTTACCTTTTGAGGTACGGAACCCTAAAAATAAGCATAAAGTTTTTGCTCAAAATTTAAAAGTTAATATTTTTAAACTAAGAGTGGTACTTACTAGGTGTGTACGCAGGATTCATTAAGCTTGCAATACATCCAGCCTCAAGAATACCTAATACTACACATGGATATTCAGGAACATTAGGCAATACAACGGCCACTTTATCATCATTCTGCAACTTTAATTTAGACCTAAGTGATGCACCAAAGGAAATAGACATCCTGTATGTTTGAGCATAGGTATAACCATGGCCAGTTACAGCACATACCTACGCAACAAAAAGAAAACATTTATTTTTTATTTTTATCACTATGACAGCCAGTTTGTTGACACTGTAAAAATGTACATAAATGTATAGTTAGTGGACTACCAAGTTTATTAACATAACAAAATTTTTTGTTGTTTGTAGGCTTTATGCCACCTGCACAAATAAAGTAAATAGGTACATAAAATTATGTTTAGATTTTAACCAATATTTTCTATTTTTCTAATAGCTTACGGTCATTTTAAATTGAAACTTTTTATTTGTACGTAGTATTTTTAGTTGTAAGTAGGCAAATTGAAATAAGTTCTTATTTTAATTAAAAAATACTGGTTTTCGTTTACAGAAGTAAATATAAAGTAAAAAAAATATATTGCTGTACTCACTGTTAAAGTTTTGTCTGGCCATCTATCCAGGTTGTGCCATGCAAAATCCCTGATAGTTTGATGTTGTGTTTCAAAATCTTTATGAACAGATTTAAGTATATTTGCTTCAGTACTTTTTTGACGAGACGAATGAGGTAGTAATATTTTTTTTCTCGATATTATTTGATAGGTCGTACGGCGAAAAGCACTTGCCATTGTTATTTTTTATAGGTACTAAAAACACAATACAATGTAAATTTTGATAAATACCTAAGCTTACTATTTTTTTATTCATAATTTCCATAATTGTGCCCATAATTAATGCGAAAGTTAAACACACCAACATTAGTAAGTTAAAACAAAAACAACACTGACATGAACTGGTATCGAAATATTTTATATAACTATATCAATGCAAAGTTAAATTAATAACATAGCAACGTCTTAGTGATTCCTTTTAAAAATACTGTCACTCACCTTTACAAAATAAACTACCTACTCTCTTCACGAGTTCCTCTAACAATGATCAGTATATCTTTAACACTATAGAAATATCACTTGAAAAACTTGTCTCAACGATTATCAAAGAGTATAATACTATGATGATTAATGATTATGTTTAATTAGATACAAACTGAACTGACACGTATACTAATGGTAATTACGTACAATTTATAACTAGATAGTTAGATACATATTTAATTTGTTTCATCTTCAAGAACCGGTTACGGAATGAGTAGGTAAATATACACAGACTAAAAAAAACTTAAACAACAAAAACAAACAAATTAATCAAAACAAAATAAAATCATGCGTAGTAACGGTAGTGATAAACTGATAACGCAGTAGTTACTAGTTACTAGTACTAGTTACTCTGTGGTCCAGTACTCCAGTATTAAAATAATTATGTAATAAAAAAATATGTGCCTCAAACGGTATTTAAAATTTTAAACTTCTCGACACAGAGAACATTGAATACAGTCATGGGGGGCGTTCAAGTATTACGTAACGCAAATTTTGAAGAATTTTGACCCCCCTTCCCCCCATGTAACGCACCGTAACGTTTTCCTGTACACCCCCCCCCCCCCCCTACCCGATAAACGTTACGTAACACCCAAATGACTATTTTTACCACATTTTTACCCAAATGTCACAACTTTTTTTGCGCAAACTAACCGGAAAGTCGCTAAATTACTTTTGTTATTGTTTTAATCGCGTTTGTTGTATTAAAAAATAAATAAAACGATAGATTTTAATACCCTATTTTTTTAAACTAAACAAAAAACAACGTTACGTAACGCGTTGCTCGAACCCCCCCTCCCTCCCCAGTAACGCGTCGTAACGTTTAACAAGACCCCCCCTCCCCCCCAAATAGCGTTACGTAATACTTGAACGCCCCCATGCCTATGTGAGCAGTGAGTAGTGAGGCAAATATATTTAGGATTCCGTACACAAAGTGTAAAAACGGGACCCTATTACATTGAGATATGATATGTACTACGTACTAGAGGAGACGCCTCGACTTGATTCTTTGTAACAAGAGTTAGAGCACGTGCGCTCTAACTCACTTAGTCTGTTTCACAGAGTACAATAACTATACGGGGTCTGTTTCAAGCGCTTGCTGTAACGTGGCGCCTTTGAGTAAAGTTTTGTTTTTAAATATGCCTACATGTGCATTGAGATATTGCTCAAACAGCTTCAGAAACATAAGTAAAAATCAAGGAGTGAATTTTCACCAGTAATTTCGACATAATTAATTATCTTTTATTTTATTATAATTTTTCAATTGCAACGCGTCGCAGCTGACGGCACAGATTAAGTATTAGTTACTACGTAAGCTGACGGCTAGTGGCTACTGCGGCCATGTTTTCGCGCCGATTCTGTGCGATCCCGCTTTCACAGCGCATGCGCGGCATCCACCGCTGTCATCAAAAGTGTTTCATAACTTTTGTTTGAAATAGCTTCTCTAGTACGTACCTAGTACATAATATCTCAATGCCCTATTACTAAGATTTCGCTGTCTCTCCGTCTGTCTGTCACCAGGCTGTATCTCAAGAACCGCCAAATTATGTGTTTCTATTACCGCTATAACAACAAATACTAAAAACAAAATAGAATAAATATTTAAGGGGGGGGGGGGCTCCCATACAACAAATGCTATTTTTTTGCCCTTTTATGCTCAATATATCAATAATGGCTAGGGTTGCCAACTTTTTTTGACAAAAAAAAAAACGTTTTAAATGGTTTGGATAGGCAAAAATAAAGTATTTGGAAGAAAAAAAAAGTATTTTTCAAATTTTATGTTTTTATTGCTCTAAAAACGTATTTTTATGTGCATTTAGCACATGCTAACAACTTTTTTTGTTATCTTTAAACGTTTTTTGGCAATCAAAATTTAAATTAAAATTATGAAACAATTCTTTTTTAATTAAATTTATTGACGCTCTATTTCTCTCTTGTCGCCACTTTAGATTTATTACAGAAAAAACTCTTTCAGTCTAGCTTTCAGTAAAAGCTGAAGTGGCGAGAACGGAGAGTAAATAAGAAATATATATTTTTTTATATTTGGTAAGCTCAGATGCATTTATAAGTAAGGGATGTTTTTTTAAGAGGTTGCCGATTATTTTTTTGAATAAAACACATAAAATTAAGATATGACCAAAAATTTTTTTTATTTGGTAGATAATTTTTTGGCATTTAACATTTAAACACAATTTGTGGCATATGGCCACCACGACTATTTTTCACAAATGTCATTCTAGAGGTCCAATTTTCGACCACTTTTTCAAGCATTTGAAAAAGGGCTGGGCGTATGTCAGCAATGACACGTTGAATATTGGTTTCCAAAGCGTCAATCGATTGAGGTTTATGTGAGGTTTATCCACATAAACCAATGACTTCACGTATCCCCACAAAAAGTAATCGAGTGGCGTCAAATCGCACGAACGCGGAGGCCAATTCACCGGACCATTTCTCGAAATAATGTTGTCGTTGAAAGTTTCTTTCAATAAGTCGATTGTTTCACGTGCTGTATGGCAAGTGGCACCATCTTGTTGAAACCACATTTCATCCATATCCATATCTTCAAGATTTGGCAACAAAATCTCATTGATCATGGTTCTGTATCGATTTCCATTCACGGTAACGCGTCGTCCTTCCTCATTTTTAAAGAAATATGGACCGATGATCCCACCAGCCCATAGACCGCACCAAACAGTACATTTATCAGGATGCATTGGTAATTCTTCAACGGCGTGTGGATTATCTTTGCTCCAAATGCGACAATTTTGCTTGTTGACGTATCCATTTAACCAAAAATGCGCCTCATCACTGAAGAGAATTTTACGGTAAAAAAATGGATCTTCGTTCAATTGATTTAACGACCAATCACTGAATTCACGGCGCAAACGATGGTCTTGTGGCTTTAATTCTTGCACTAATTGAATTTTGTATGGCACCAAACCCAAATCTTTACGTAAAATTTTCCATAAAGTCGATGGACAAAGTCCAATTTGCTGAGCACGACGACGAATCGATAAATTGTCGTTTTCTTCGACACTGGCCTCAACGACAGCAATATTTTCTTCTGTACGAACTCTTCTCATTCTTGTCGGTGGCTTGGCATCCAAAAGAGTGAATGTAGACCGAAATTTGGTAATTACGTTCTTTATGGTGGTCTCTGACGGACGATTATGTGTACTATAAAATTCACGAAGTGCTCTATAAACATTTTAATTGAACACTGATTTTGAAAATCCACGATTTGAAAACGTTGTTCTGGAGTTAACCTATTCATAATGATTTGCCCTTAGTATATAATACTGTACTCTTTGGATTTGCCAAACAATACTGAGTAGAAATGCCACTTTGAGCTGTCAAAACAACTGTCATAAAATAAAACGACATCTATCGACAAAACAAACCTCCTAAAAAAACATCCAGTATCTATATGTTGCCATTTTTCAACTGTACTTTTCACTGAAACTTTTTTATCATTAGTGAATTTTCTTTGGATCTCTTTAATTCGATTCAGAATACATATCGTCCATCTTAATATTTAATCTGTCTTGTAATTTGGCATTAATTTGTAATTACCATTTCAAAATGTTCAAATTTAACCTAATTTTTTAAAGACATTATAAATCCTATCATCCGTTTTATCTTTTTATGTGTACCATTAAATAGTTAAGTACGCATAATCAGTATTTTGTTTTCCGCGTCACAGTAAAGGTTGAAATAAAGTATTTTCAGTTTTCACATAAGTACTTTATTTGTGTGTAAAAGTATAATTATCAAAAATAAAGTAGATACGTTATTATAAATAAAGTAGATACGTTATTATAAATAAAGTAGATACGTTATTATAAATAAAGTATGGTTGGCAACCCTAGTCACAGCCTACCTACTGATTTGTGGCTGTTGCCATGTTGCGCTGGCAGTTGCGGGTTCGATCCCCGCACATGACAAACATTTGTATTGGCCATACAGACGTTTGCTTGATAGATGATGTAGGAGAAGGATCGGAGCTTAATCCACCACGCTGCTGCAATGCGGGTTGGCGATTTTTTTTGTACTTTTTCCGGCTGTGGTTATTATTAGATAACTCTACATTTGTTTTTATTTTTGTGTTACCCACACATGAGGAAATTATAAAATTTTTAAATCATATTATCAAAAAAAAATCGATCCCGCTGGATCGAAAAATTTTGATATGATTTAAAATGTTGATAGCTCTACACACGACTACGAGAAAAGAAGTTTGGGTGTCCATGAGTGTTGTTAAGAGGAAAGGGTACGGAATAGACTTTTGAAGAATAGGTATTTGAATAAAATGTTCCTGTCTCCACTGAATTTTACTGTAGGCCGCCCCGCACACCCGCCAACCCCGCACTGCTTTGTCTATGTGTAAGTGCCGTGGTGTTAGTGTGCGTGTGCCGCTTCGCGAATGCTATTTTTCTGTATTTTGCTTGTTTTATTTCATTAGCCCGTTGGCGCAGTTTGTGGTGGCCCTGCTTTCTGTTCCGCGGGTTGCGGGTTCGTTTCCTGCCCGAGCCTGGGTGTAATATTTGTATTTATATACATATTTATGTGTATTATTTCTATGTATATTTATAAAAAATATTCATATATACATATAGTTATAGGAGTCGGCTGTTACCTGTAACACAAGCATTCAATAATTCTTAGGTATTTTATTTATGAATTAGGTATGTAATTACATGGTTGAGGTGTATGTAAGAATGGGTGTTGAGATACATACATATAGTGTACATGATAAATGTATTGTAGCCATACATACATAGTAATTAATATGTTTGTCTTAGTATAATAATAATAATATACTTTGTTGCACATTTAAATAAAGAACAAAATTTACATTACCAGCAATTATATAGTCACAAATTGTACAGCCAGGCGATCTTATTGCTAATAATTGTGTTTGTTCGCAAACGAAAAAAAACCGACTTCAATTAAGTACATCGGCAAGTAATACGTAAGCCGACGAAAAAAATTAACAAACGCACTAGTCACTACGATTTTCGAGGGTCCTCCTCGATTTCTCTGGGATCCCATCATCAGATCCCGGTTTCCTTATCATGGTACCTAAGTTGGGATATCTCCCTTCCAACAAAAAAAATAATTTTCAAAATCGGTTCATAAACGACGAAGTTATCCCCGAACATAAATTAAAAAAAAAACAAAAAAAAAAAAATATAAGTACGGTCGAATTGAGTAACCTCCTCCTTTTTTGAAGTCGATTAAAAAGCAATCTCTTCCAGACAACCTGCTAATGAAAGGGATATTGCTTTTCAGATGGGCAGGTGGTATGTAAATATAAATAAGCAAAAAAAGAATATATAACAATCATACATAGGTACATACACACATACGTACGCAATAAAATAATTATAATAATAATCCATACTAATATTTAAGCGAAAGTATCTCTGTCTGTCTGTCTGTCTGTCGCGCAATCACGCCAAAACTACTGATAAGATTTAAATAAAATTTGGTATACAGATAGTCTAGAGTCTGAGAAAGGACATAGGCTACTTTTTAATGCGAATAAAAGGGTGTAAAGGGTTGAAAGGTGGGAATGAAAATTTGTATGGAACTATGTTCGTGTTTCGTAACTGTCAAACATTTAATGTTCATCCCGTCGATATGGTAAACTCTCCGATAAAATTAAAGAACGTATTTAAATAAATTTTTCGAATCGACAACATATGTATATCCACAATATACGGATAGTGGCGTATTTTACATTTTAAAAATGTATAATAATGTCAGTAATGAAAACGGATTGACATAATATATATTTGTTGTCAAATATAAAACGTAGTGGTCATAATATACTCTTTGGTCAAATATTTATGCGTAGGTTCAGAAATTTATTTAGTGTAAACTAAGGAAAATATATCAAGCTAATTAAATCTTATACTATTGAAAAAAAGGAAAGCATTTTTTTCCCTCAAATCAACGCAGGTGAAACCGCGGGGCACAGCTAGTAATAGTATACATATAAGTTGTAATGTCTCATGTTTGTCGCGGTTATTAATACGTAACACATAATTGGGACGATATAATAATGTTTAAAAATAGTAATTAATAAAAAACAAATGAGATTCTGGTGACATAATATACAAAGAGAGACTGGTTGACTAATCCTCCAATTTTATGCGTCCGACTGCATATTATGTAGGTACGGTGTTGCATAAAATTTCAAAGGACTACCGTATTGATATTTTTAAGTGTACAGTTGTACATAATGTTTGATATTGTTCTAATTTATAAATTATTATTTTATTTATGTCTTTTTCGTTAGGCAAATTACGCAATAATACCTAACAATAAGACCTTTATTTGCGAAATACACTGAAATATAAACGATGAACATAAGATAAAAATTAGTACATTTCAAAAAAAAACATCAAAATAAATGTGGAAGAACAAACTATAAATAAAAAGAAATAATAATTATTATTAAAAAAAATTGAAACAACTGAACTCAGAATTAACAATAAAATAAAGATATTTAAAATAATAGTCAGTAATAAAGGTGGCAGTGTGTCTCACAAAAAGATAAGTCCTCGGCTTCAGTTAGGGATAAACCCTAACACAGATTTTCAGGACCACCTATTGATTTTTTTATTTAATTATTTTGTGGTTGATTAAGAATTTTTTACCGACGAAGAAAAACAGAGGAGGTTCTAAAGTCGCCACGTATATTTTTTTAATATTTGACCATGCATAACTCTTTACAGAGTAGTCCGAATTTGATTTTAAAAAAATATTGTAAAGACTACGAAGTTACTGCTATTCTATTTTGTGGAGCCCTATAGGAATCATTTACCAAAAAATTGGTAATTGTGTTTGCTCACAAACGAAAAAAAAAACGACTTAAATTACATCGACAAATAATACAGCGTAATAAGACGAAACAATAGTCAATACGCGCTATTAAAGATTACTCAAAAAGTTGTAATCAGATCTCAATCTAATTTAAACAAGACTACATGACAAGTATTAGCTTTCGATTAAAATAAGAATCATCAAAATCGATACACCGAGTAAGAAGTTATGCGGTATAATACAACGTAGGTCGACGAAAAAGTAGTCAAGTAAATACGCATTATTAGATTAGATATAACTCTAAAAGTACTTGTTAGATCTCAATTAAATTTAAATGGGACCACATGACACCTTTCAATTAAAACAAAATTGATCGAAATCGGTCCACCCAGTCAAAAGTTCTGAGAACATACATAAAAAAATACAGTCGAATTGAGAACCTCCTCCTTTTTTAAAAGTCGGTTAAAAAGAACGATGCTTTCTGGAATTCAATAGAACCAATAGTAGAAAAATTTTACTATGATTGCCATATGGGAAAGTAAAGGAAATAATTAAATAACTCTTTACCTACTTGAACTGAATAAATCCTTATTTGGAAATTTTGTATCTTTATTTAGTTAACCTACTTACCTACTTTTCCTAGTGTCTGTCCGTCAGTCTTTCTACGGTATCCTTCGTTTGCCTCAGTAATAAGACTACCGTTAGCCAAAATTATGGTCAGACCAAAAACATAAACAACATAATTATTTAAATTATTTACCATAATTATCATTTTTATTTGTTAGAGAAACCCTTCTTTAGCCCAGGTTTGCACAATGTTACAATGAACACCGCATCCAAATAAGGTTTTATTGTAGTTTATGAAAAGAGAGATTATTTAATTTTGTTTACACGAATTTTTGAAAATATCGACAAAATATTACATCACTAGTGTATCTATATAATTATCGACTATGAGGCATCACTTCGCTGGCGTGTATACATACTGCTCTGACCCTTCCCTCCCCCAGACCTATCCCACAAACAGCAAGAAAGGGACAACTGAAGCTCAGACCACTTTAGGTAGATAATTATTGACCAAAACATCATTTCGTATTCGACTGTTTTCTCCCCGAAACATGCCAATTTATTTTTTATTTTTTCAACGTAAATAAACAAAGCCTTCAGCTATGCCGCTCCGTTTTCTTTTTTTTGTAAATATGAATTATTATTTTTTTATGAGTGTCTGAAAATGTACAAAAAATTAGGCAATATTTCTAGTTTTTGAAGACTCCTACTACCTAATATAATAAGAATATGAAAAAAAACAAAACGTAGGGGCATGGTCATGGCAGGTAAAAGTTTTATTTTACAAAAATATTTGATCTAGTGTCATTATCCAGGGAGAAAACAGTCGAATACGTTTGTATGGAGAAAGAGCCGGTATCCTTTCCTCTTAAAACCAATAATAAATGTATTTACACGCTTTTTATTAGCTTCACCTGTAGGTATGTTTGTAACAGACTCTTTTGGACTTCATTTTGACCCATTTCAAACGTTCAGATTTAATTTAAACTTATTAGACTTATCGAGGATCGATGACAATACACTTATTTGATAAGATTATTCCTTTTTAGTTTGGTTTATTTATTGAAGTGGTTTTTTTTAACTATTAGGTATTTCTTTACGATTACTTTGTCGGTTTACACACAAATAAATAGTGATGTATAATATATAATTTTATTATATCTTATTGCCTCCATGGAACAAGAGCTGGTGCATTTTTTGCCCAGAGAATCAGCATAGCATTAACTAAATTCAAGATTCGCGAGCGAATGCGTGTTTACGTGTAATAATAATAAATAATAAAAGCATCGGTACATACGTTCTTCTAGCGCAGCCACTAGCAAGTGGCAAAAAAGAGAACTAAAATCTGGTTTCATTATTGTGTACCATGAATACCTACTATCGAAAAGCCTATACCGTTCGGACTCCTTCCTATCTATACTTCGTGGGCATGATATAAATTCAACAGGGTGCCAGCATTCTTGGTACCATTTCTGATTCATGTTTTTACCCAATTTGCAAAAAATGAGAAGGTTCTCAATTCGATTGTATTTTTTAATGTAGGTACGTTTACCTCAGAACTTTTGAGTGGGTAGAACGATTCGATGATTTTTTTATTAATCGAAAGGTCTCTGTGTGTAGAAGCTCCGGTCACAAACAACATGTTTTACTTTTGCCAACTGTACCACATACTGGCAAACCAAGAATCTTATGTCTTTCCAATTAAATAATATTTGAACGAATACAATATTATGTGAAATAAAACAAAACAGATATTTTAATACTTTAATAATAGATAAATTTATAACACAGTTTAATTAAATTCTAAAAGGAGTTTGAAATGAGAACATATTACAAAATAAACATAAGCAAAAATATATTTACGATATTCTAATAGACAAAAAGAAGACAACCATAAAAAAAGTTTAGTACAAATAATTAGGTACTATTACTTTTTGTCTCAAGAAACTAGACGAATTTTCACACCTTTAAACCTTTAAAGTGAAAATTTTATATACTCGTGTAGGTTTTTTTACTAACAAGCGCAATATATTCTACAATAATCTTAACTTCTGCAAAAAATACTTTACCTAACACTAAGAAGAATGTTATCTGTGTGAAAAATTATTACATTGTGGCGATAGTAAAAAAATGACTAGTTCATTACTACTTATTTGGCATATAACTAATAATAATTTTAAATTCAGAATTCGAGAAATAGTGGAAACTGAGGTAAATATATTATTTTAGTCCTTCATTTCAGTTAACCCAATCACAAACAATTTCTACATAGATAGAGGCCAGTTTATGTTGCAAGTTTTTCTTTTTTTCTTTTAAATTAGAAAGTCGTTTAGGGGCCATCCATAAATTACGTCACACGTTAAGAGGGGGGTAGGGGGTCGACGAAGTGTGACAATGTGTGACAAGGGGGAGGGAGGGGTCAAAATTTTGTGACGTCACATTTCCAAATATTATAATAATATCAAAACGTAAGTACAAAAACATGTTATTTCAACTACTTATCAATAACTAACTTCAAAAATTAAAGTTTTATTTGTTTTATGGGCGAATTGACTTTTATTAAAATAAAAATAAAAATAATGTCGAAACTGTCATCAGTTTGCTCATGCAAAATTGCAAAATATGTGACGTCACACTAGGTAGGGGGGGTCTCATAAATGTGACCATCTGTGACAAGGACGGGGGAGGGGTCGAAAAATCGAGAAATTCGTGTGACGTAATTTATGGATGGCCCCTTACCTAACAAATTAAAAATAATACTAATTTACGTTAAAAAAATTAAATCTCTTTTTTTTAACATAAACCACTGATGGATACGTTTAAGTTTACGAAAGCAAATTCTTGAAAAAATCGAAAAAGATGTTACATATTCATTTTTAAATAAATTATTCAAATTCATTTTTCATTAATGTTACAAGTTTACAATTGAGTAATAATTTCCATTTCAATATGAATTTATGCTCAGATCCCTCTTTCGTCAATATAATAAGGTACACAATACACAATCTCTTAGTAGAAAATCGATGGCATAAAGGATGATAATGATTTACAAAAAATTACACTTCAAACATTATTAGATAAAACTGCCAATATAAAAAAAAAAACAGTTATATAAAAAACCACTTCGTAAGTCTATTTTCTAATAATTTTGTGAAAAGCAAATAATAATTATAGTCTTCCTATTCCCAAAGAAAAAGAAATCACATGTTAAATATTTATCTTATTCATCCTTTTAACATTCTAAGTATATACTACATAACGATACCAACAACTGCCAGTCTTTACAAGTCTCTTTTTAACATTTCAAAACACACTCGACAAAATGTCCAATTTTAAAAATAAATGTTCAAAATAAGTAGTTTTAAACAAAATAAGATCTCGTGGTTTTTCCTTACAAGCAATCAAATTTTGACTTTAATTTTTTTTACAAGCAATAAGATTTTAACAAGTTTCTATTTCAATATATTATTTAAACTCAATTTTCAAAGGCGCATAAAAATGTTTTTGATATATTACGCTTCTTTTTTTCTCATACGCGTTTTTCACATTAATCCAAATAATCCAAGAACAAAACATAATTATGAAATTAACCTTTTATAAATTCAATAAATTGCAAAATAAAGTTACAGTTTAAATTATTTCCTTCCCCTACATGGAGAAAAAAGCCTATCCCCAGCAGTGGGATGTAAAAGGCTGAATGCGAATTGTCTGGAGACAATGTGATATAGACATAAGAAAAACATTAATAAATGCTATCACACTAGCCAAGTTAATAGTGGTGAAATCATGTTTTATTTTCTTTAATTACTAACAAAGTCACAACTAAACCCAAACAATGAACAAATTAAAGGCTTCCGTGTTACCTTATTAAACTTTATTCTGTAATCATCAGCCATCTAAATTGTTTTTAAGTATTTCCATATGGTTGTGATGTTTTTATTTGAATGGCAACACCTGTGTGACGTTTCTATTGAAAATTATTTTTCAATCCCACGAGACTCCGATTGCAAGGTATTTGAACGATTATAACATAGATAAGATCCAACGATGATGAATTGTCTCTGAAAAATGTTAACATAATTTAACGGCCAGTGTCAAGGTTATTTATCAAGGTGATTTTTACTGATAAATAATAAATATGCTTTGTTATTACGATTTTTATTATATGATGATATTTGTTTACAGGGAGACATTATTATTAGAATAACACTTTAGTTTTTTACCATTACTATATTTTTATGATGATGATTATGGCATGAAAGTATACAACAGCTTATACCCCCCCCCCCCCTCTATAGAAAAAGTAAGAAAGTGAAGTCTTGACAACAATGTATTAATTTCAAATTAATTACGGATTTTTTTAGAAATACCTGAATTTATTAGAGATTCCCGATTTCCTCCTCGAATAACCGTTTACCACCTTCTAATTTCTTCTCCGAATCGTTGCTGAACTTGTCCATATATTCTTCAAGTCTGATCAACCATTGGGCCCAATGTTCTCTGAGTTTGTCTGTTTGTAGGTGGAATACTTCTGCTTTCGAGCCATCAGTGTAAGCTATGACTAGTAAAGCATCGCGCACATTGAAATGTTTGTAGTTAAGGTCGTTGGATACTGCTCCGAAGTATGCGGCCAGTTGGACAGGATTGTCATATGTCATCGTTATAGACTTGCGTGGCTTATCCGATTTCTTCCATTCGATTAAAGTTGGTTTATCTCTGTAATATAAAACACATTATAAATAAGTAACAATTGGGTAGTTTTACTAACTACCTAAGACTGTATAGCCTGTATAGGAAACGTTTGACGGGAATGCAATATAGAACCCTAGAAAAAGTTTATTTTACATCCACCATAAAAAAATTCTCACACACAATAAACATTTTTTCCAAATTAATAAATGTCCCACACTCAACAGCTGCCAGGAGGATTTACACCTCTCTACAGACCGACACTCTACAGTGTCGGTAAAGACACATAATACAAAGTCAAACGCCCAGAGGACAAACAAACACCAGCTTTGACCCTACAAACAGTTGTCATAAAGCGGAAATCAAACCTGTAACAACAAGTGCTGTGAACGCATCGGTACTAAAAAAATATACTTACTCATAATCAGCGATAGCATCAAATATCCCCCTGTACTTCAGGACTGGGTGTATTACATTTGATTCAATTGCCTTCGGCGAAGATATACTTTTCAATACATCCGCGACGGACGTCCAGACACCTTCAACGTCTTTCTCTATACGTAGCTGTGATCTTGGTTGAGTGAAGTACGTTTTGAGAGTGTTGTGGAACTTAGTACCGGCGGCTAGTTGAGCTGCAATATAAACAAAAATTAATCAACACCCGCTCTGGTGTAGTAGTGCTAGTAGTAGCCTAAAACACCGACGGTTTGCGGGTTTGATTCCCGCTCGGGATTGATATTTGATTTGTAGAAATATTTCCTTCTAGTTTGGATGTCTGTCTTTGTGGTTCTCCCACTGTGCCTCGAGGAGCACGTTAAGCTGTCGGTCCCGGTTGTTATCCTAAGTGACCTGATAGCGATCGTTACTCATAGTGGGGAACATATCCGCCAACCCGCAGTGGAGCAGCGGGGTGGATTAATTTCCAATCCTTCTCCTACACGGAGAAAGAGGCCTATGCTAACATGTATTTGCAAAAAAAAATTCGCAAACTAAAACTACTAAACGCAAATTCAATAATACCTCAATAACCATAAATTACTAAAACTGGTGTCTAGCAAAATGATCATTTATTTATTATTATATGAGTAAATTATATTATGTGTAATGAAGAACATATTATCATAATTTATTTTAAATGTATTTACATATAAAACCTCAAATTCATTGTTAAGATGGTTCAAAGTTTCTCAATTACCTAACTCATAAAATAAACTCAATTACGTCTATTAAATTTATTCAAAAAAATATCTAAAGAGGAAAAAACATATTATGAAGTGTTTCATACGAAAACTACGAACAATGCACACAACACCAAGGGCTGCAGTCTGCTATTTATAGGTAATAGGTATTAAAAGGTATTAATTTTTGATGTACATAATGACTTTATTAATCATTCTACAGAATGACTAATATAAATATAATAGTCAATGAAAAATTTAATGATGTCGATATATTTTCGTGCTCAAATTTAAATTTCAAAGGCACAAACACGCAAAGCTACAACAATGGGCCTCTCCTGCATGCAATCATACATATCATTGTACTACCTCTAGTCCTCTAATGTGAGTAATGTGACCATGAATATGTTTTGAATGACAAATGACCATGATAAAATTCACTTGATATTGTTTTTAAAATGTAATATTACAACAATACAATATTACTGATCATTATTAATGTTGTTTTATTTTTCTAAATAAAACTAGCCGATCCCGATGAATTTTGTACGGCCATTTATTTATTTTTTGTGATATCGACTTTATTAATTTAATTTTCTTTTACACAAACCACATCCTTGACACAAACCTTTTAATATTAAACTAATAGAGAACTCCAGATTTTTTTTTTACTCTACTGGTCAGTTATTATTATACCAACATAATATACTAGCCCATAGAACACAATGAAAGCAGGCTGCTATGGCATAATTATTAGTAAATCCATACATTTTTGTAAAAATTGTAGAATAAGAACATTTATGCTTATATTTCATCTGATGAAAAACAAAACATCAGAACAGTTTTACAACGTAAGTATATTAGACACGATTTTAAAGTATTTTTTCATTTATCCAATTATTTTTTTTATATAACTAGGTCGGCAAACAAGCGTACAGCTCACCTGATGATAAGCGAGTACCGTAGCTTATATAGACGTCTGCAACACCAACAGCATCGCAAGCGTGTTGCCGACCCTATCCCCAATTCCCCCCAGGAGCTCTGGTCACCTTACTCACCAACAGGAACACAACACTGCTTGGAAGCAGTATTATCTAGCTGTGATCTTACTGTTGATATTAACACCTGTGAGTGTATTTTTATTTTAAGATTGCAAAATGTGCTCCAAATTGTGTTCTTTCAAATTTCAAACAACAGTTGGTGTATTAATAGACAAATAAATAATTTAATTAGAGCTTAACAATAATACCTATACAAACAGCAAAGAAAATGTGAACACCTCTGAAATATCAAAGTAGAATAATAAATGATCACGCTAAGACATAATTATGTTATAGATTAATTTTCAAAGAGAAATAATGACTTTTGAGACACATAAATAGTACTGCTGGTGAAGAAAGGGCCTAGCAGTTGAAAATTGGGATATTTATTAGGTACATACTACATACTAAATTAATTAACATAAAAAAAAAAAATTAGAACTCTTGCAACTCTTTTTCCTTCCCTAGCATTCATTTATTTGTTTCAGTTTTTAAAATCTCACTGGAGTGAGAATATAGCAGAAAACAAGAATGATAATTATTCTTACATATATTAAGACTCAATATGCATAATAGATATCCTGTTTGTAATTTGTTTGTCTAGTCTGTTAGTGTTATTTATATTATGATATTAATAATGATATAATAATTAATGGCATATTCTTTTATCTTATATAAAAAAATAAAATAAAAAAAATCTTAAGAGGTTAATATATTCTTTTAAATGTATTATAAGCGCATTTTTACATCTTTAAGTAACTATGTAATACACATAAACATAAAATAAATCTTCTAAAGTAGGTAGGTATTAGTAATATATTGCTCTACATTAAGTGTACTTTAAGTACTCAATAGTCAATATTAAGTGTACTTTTGTGTAATAATTTTAGTAATAAGTGTACTTTGTTATTTGTGATAATAACTAGCTTAATTTATAACATTAAAATTTAATAGGGTTTAATACCTATTAATTTATATGATTAGAGAAAAGTATACAATGGAATCTACACTAATATTATAAAGAGGAAAGATTTTTTTTTGTTTTTTTTTGTTTGTTTGTATTGATTATTGAATATGCTCCAAAAGTACTGGACCGATTTTAATGATTTTTTCAGGAATAGAAAGCTACATTATTAGGAAGTAACATAGGCTATATTTTATTTCTTAACAACTTAGACATGTGCAAAAAAACGGGTTATGTTCACCAAGGTGTAAAAAATCGTCTCAAATATTTCTTCCCTTCGCGTGCTCTACTTAAATGGTTAAAGATAAGACAAAATGATGTACGACTGAATTATAGGACTAAAAAATATCTACAAAAAAGTTCACAAAATAATTATTTTACCCGAGCGAAACCGGGGTGGCCTGCTAGTACTATGATAACTTTATATATTACTAGCTGACCTGGCGAACTTCGTACCGCCTTTTTTTTTCTTAAATATAATAATTACATATACAATAATAATAGCCTATCTTTCAAGTTGGATCAAACTGCACACGGTGTGCAAATTTGATTAAAATCGATTAAGTGGTTTAGAAGTCCATTGAGGACAAACATTGTGACACGAGATTTATATATATTAAGATAGGAATACATAGCAACTAAAGTAATTTTATTAAAATTTACAGGATTTACGTAGTAGTCTATAGAAGTAGGAGCATAACATTACATTTATAAGTGGTTTTCCCTTAAACACATAAAATAGTCAAAGTTGGCTGGGTATTTATTTCTTGTTGGTATCATTTTGATAACAACTGAAATAACTTCATTGGCAAGCTATATTTAATGTTTACAATCTGTGTCCAATTTTGCAACATAGTAACAAAAATATTAATGAAAATGAACACTTACATGTCTTTATTACAATTTAAAACAAAATGAAGAAGAGATGAAGTGATTCAGAGATGATTTCACCAATGCAATGTCACAATACAACGAAATACTAATAAATGATTTGTTTGTGTAACTGGCATTCATTATACGTATAGTATAATTATATCAATAGAGGTTAATTGTTATAATAAACTTATAGCTGACCCCGCAAACGTTGTTTTGCCCTAAATGTTATTAACCACCCTAATCTGGGGGATCCCCTATAACTTAGGGTATGAAAAACAGATGTTGGCCAATCCTCAGGCTTACCCAATATGCACACAAAATTTCATAAAAGTTGGTTCAGTCGTATTGGAGAAGTATTGTAACTAACATTGTGACACGAGAATTTTATATACCTATAAGATATATATAAGACAACACTTTTATAAACATTCAACAGTCAATAATGACATTTATTATTATTTTTAGAGAAGGATCAGAGTTTAATCCAAAACGCTTCTCCAATGCTGGTTGGCGGATATATTCCCTACTATGAGTAGTGATCGATGAGGTGTACATGATAACAACCGGGATCGACTGCTTAATGTGCTTTCCGAGATACAGTGGAGAGATCCACAAGGACTGCACAAACACGCAGACCACGGCACATCTGTATGGCTAATATAAATGTTAGTCATGTGCGGGGATCGAACCCGCAACCGCCAGCGTTTTCCCAACAGGTTGTTAATAATTATTATATGTATTGAGGGTTGAAATTTAGAATCGTTTGGCACGAATTTAAGGGGGGGAGGGGGTGGAGAGGGGAGGGGGGGTCCCCCCCAACTCCCCCGTACCACTCGCGATACAAGGTAATGCTCCGTTCTTGAAAAAATAGAAAAAAGAAATCTTACCTGCCGACCTGAAACGGAATTAAATATAATGAAATTTTTTATTGGAGACATCATGTTTTGATTGTTTTGTCAATAATAATTATGTTAAGTCTTAGATTAAGACCCGTAGACTGTTTACCGGCATATTTTTGTCACAGAAACAAAAAAAAAATAACCCTAACCTATCTAATTTCAATATTAGACTGTTTACCGGCATATTTTTGTCACAGAAACAAAAAAAATAACCCTAACCTATCTAATTTCAATATTAGACTGTTTACCGTCATATTTTTGTCATAGAAACAAAAAAAATAACCCTAACCTATCTAATTTCAATAGTAGACTGTTTACCGGCATATTTTTGTCACGGAAACAAAAAAAAAATAACCCTAACCTATCTAATTTCAATATTAGACTGTTTACTGGCATATTTTTGTCACAAAAACAAAAAAAAATAACCCTAACCTATCTAAATTCAAAATTAGACTTTATTGGCATAATTTTGTTACAAAAATAAAAAAAATAACCCTAACCTATCTAATTTCAATAGTAGACTATTTACCGGCATATTTTTGTCACAGAAACAAAAAAAATAACCCTAACCTATCTAAATTCAAAATTAGACTGTTTATCGGCATGATTTTGTTACAAAAACAAAAAAAACAACCCTAACCTATCTAAATTCAAAATTAAACTGTTTATCGGCATGATTTTGTTACTAAAACAAAAAAAAAAAAATCTAAATTCAAAATTAGACCGACGCGGGTCTTAATCTAAAGAGTAGTTATAATTAGATTATACCTTTGTTATATTTTCGATGACCGAATTTGCTTTCATCTATTTGGACCGTCTTCCCCGGACTTTCCATCGTTTATTTGTTTATCTATTTGGTACATTACTATAGCCTCTCTACAATTATTGAACCAGTGTTTAAACGCATCAGCAAAAGGCTTCCACAGTGCTGGAGATGTCACAGATAGAAATTATGACGATAAACTGTCGAATTTGGAGGTTATGTATGTAAGATTTCTTTTTTCTATTTTTTCAAGAACGGCGCATTACCTTGTATCGCGAGTGGTACGGGGGGGTTGGGGGGGACCTCCCCTCCCCCCTCCACCCCGTCACCCCCTTAAATTCGTGCCAAACGATTCTAAATCCAACCCCAGTAGTTTCGTAGATTAGCCCAGACAAACATTGGGACTCCAGATTTTTAAATAATATATGGATAAAAAATAAACCATTTCTCACATACCTTGGTAAAACCTGTTAAATTCGTCCAAGCCCATTTCCTCTATTCTTTCCTTCTTCCACTTTTCTAATAACTTCCTTGACTCTTCTGTCATAGTTTTGTTTAATATTAATGTAACAGACGGATACTGCTGTGTGTAGTCATTTTGGTGTTGTTTTATTTGAAGAATTTTGTCCTCACTTGCATACCCTGGCTGGGCTGCAGAACTGCTAGTGGCAGTATTGATTGCAGCTGTTTTTATACTACGGACTGGTGTACCATTGAACAAAACTGCCACTAGATTATAACAAGTCCTCGTTTTTTGCCACATGTTGTCTTTTAATATTTTAACACTCCCTATTACACTGTTAAGCTTATTACCGTCTAGGCTTCGACTCACTGAAGCATTGTGGCTTGTAACATCGATAAACTTTTGCGTACTTTCATTCGATTCGGTCACTCCGTTGTTTTGATGTGGTCTATTTTTAGCTAAAACAGATAATTTTATAAACGCAAAAATGTACACGAGTATATCACAAGGCGCCAAGAGTCATATGATTGAATACTAGATTTGTTCACACGCACATAAGACTTGAGACGCACGTAGTATATTTACTTTTAAAACATTAGAACGCAATTATTCCCAACACGCTTTGGAATTGAAAAGTCGAGACGAAACACGAGATTAAACTACGAAGGTGGTGGCTAAAGCTGTGTCGATCGATCATTTCTTGCAACCCGGGTCGATCGCGACCCATTGGCAAGATGATCGAGTCAAAATGATTCGATCGCGGGTCACTGTGAAGACCCGTACGGTTGTTTGATTAACCGGCTGACCCGCGTCAAATGAGCGAATCTTCGGTCAAGATTGATCGGACGAATCACTTTGATACGATCACAACCCGTTTGATTTATTTAAAATGCCTAATAAAGTGATTCATATTATTTCTCATATTATATGTAAACAATAATTAATTATTTTCTTACCTTGCATTTATTGCCGATTTTCAGACTATTTTACGACTTATTTTAAAATCAGCATTTTAAGCACTTCGTTGTTAAATTGTGTGATTATTATTTAGTTATTGTCGGTGTCTTATGTACCTATATATGGTTAATAATAAATGTCTACATTTTATAACAGTTTGCATAAGCCTTCTATGGTTGCGTCAAGTACCTACTTGAAGAAGTCTGTAAATTTCTATATATTGATGAAAAGGCGACTATGTGTGCCTGCCACATCTGTCCCTTGCGAAAGGATATTTTCAAAGGCTGGTATAATAATCAATGAAAAAAGATGTTCATTAAAACCCTTCAAGGCTTCACAAATTATATTTTTAAAAGAAAATTTACATTAATTAACATTGAGCAAAGAATAAAACTTTTTTTTTGAAGTGAAACTTCTTTAGAATCGTTGTGGTTTCAAACCAGATGCAACGAAAAAACGGCAGGGAAGGGCACGCGGCTAATTTTAAATTAGTTTGCCAAAGAAGTTTCACTTCTATCGTGTGTGAATCGCACACACCTTTTTTTATACATATATTTTTTCTTTTCAAAAAGATACGATTACAAACTATTTACAAATAAAGGTTAAGGTTAAAATTTAAATCACATACCTATCATATAAGTACTATATAATTGTTTGTGATTTTAACCTTTGTCAGCAATGTCTATACTTGGGTTAAAATACAATCGAATCCCGTGATCGAATCTTTTTGAGATCTGTGACTCGATCACTCGCATACGGGTTGTGATCGAATCAAAGTGATTCGATCAATCGTGACCGACACAGCTCTAGTGGTGGCATTGACAGACGATATGCAATGTAGAAAGTTAAAACTTGAAATACAAATTTTACAAGGTTACTGATTGTATATTTAAAAGTGCCATTAATAAGAATTGGTCATATTAAACTAACCTTCCTTTTTCAATCTAGTTTTTTTTTGCTTATTTGTCTCCAATAGTGGTCCAAATAGTTCTTTATTTTCTTTATTAAATTGCTTTATTTTATCTGCCGGTTTCAGGAATGAAGCGGGCCTAACAACTTTATTTCTGACGGTTTGTTTTTCTAAAAAGAGTTTTTTATTCAGTCTTACAAGCGGTCGAAGCATATCAGTGACCAGTGAAAAACAGAAAAAATAACAATTTTAAATCTTTTTCTTTGCAAAATGCAAATTGAAATTTGAAAGGAAAGGATCAAATCAAATTCAACTATTCTATCTTCTATCTCAGAAAAAAATTGATACTTTTGTTTCGAAATAAAAAAAAAACTTAGTTGATAAAATACAGTATAATTCAAAATATTAGTTGATTATTAAGTTATACTTAATTTTTTTTTTTTTTGAAAATACATAATAATTTAAACATTTTCAAATTTTAAATTTTTGACTAAAGTTGAAAAAGTGCGGGAAATTGAAATATTTTTGGTTTTGTATCCCATCACAACTATAGGTACTTGGAATTACCATTTTGATACTTATACTTATGGAATAAAAATAATATCAAGTCTCAATCATAATCATACATAGGTTGATGTGCTTAGTAATAGGGCAACAGTGACTTATTGTTCTAATAAAGTACCTAGATAATAATTTATTCATTATTATTATTATTTTTGTTTTATTTTTTTATTATTATTAACATTATTAGTACTTTGACATAATTATGCTCTTAATAATAATTATGAAGGTATTATTGATGTATTTTTAATTTTGATGTATTTTACTATGCATTTATTATTAATTTTGACTTGATTTTAATCTTTGATTGAATTTTATTATGGATGTATGTATTTTTAATTGTGACTTATTTTAATTTTTATTGTAATTTTGATTGCATTAGACCTTGATGGGATTTTAATTTTAATTTGGATTTTTGATTGTAATTGACATAAAATAATAGTGAGTGTGTCATACTAATATTAGTTTTTAAGTTATGGAACTGTTCTAACAACATTATGGATGGAAATCTGAAATAAATAAATTATTATTATTATTATAATCAAGTCTGTTTACAATTTGAGGAAAGTTTATTATATCTATCTATGGTTTACAATGACTGCAAATTAATATCATAATAGTGATCGTATTTATAATAATAAAATATGAGTTTTTGTGTCGATTTTAACGATTTAACGATTTTAACGATTATTATTATATCTTAGTAAAATCAACTTTCTATTAAAATTTTCGGTAACACGTAGGGTGCGTTTCACTAAGCGACCGCAACGATTGTATCGCCCTTTCTAGTATGAATGACCTCTATGAGTTGAGACATTATTTTCAGCCTGTAAATTGTAATAGCCTACTGCTGGCCTGCTGGGCGTTATGTTTTATGTAGATTGTAGGCCTCTTTCTCCATGTAGGAGAAGGATCAGAGCTTAATCCACGACGCTGCTCCAATGCGGGTTTATTTATTTATTTATTTGTAGGACAACTTACAAAAACAAAACAAAAAACATACACTATTAATTTAGATTGGGTTGGCAAATATATTCCCTCCTATGAGTAACGATCGCTATTAGGTGTACATGATAACATCCGGGACCGACGACTTAACGTACTGCTCCGGGGCACGATGGCAGGTAGGTATTACGTCCATGGGCGAGACCCACAAAGATTGAACACTTAGACCAGAGATCTAACTTCTCATTTTATAATAGATAATAGAAATATAGATTGAATAGAGCTTGTTGAAAAGACGCAGATGCGAAGCTGGTAAAGTAGTTTGAATTGCACTGAATACCAAAGAGCATAATAAAATAAATACAAAATACAGTCTTTCTCATTGTCCTTTTTGCTGCCACGTGGCTGCCACCTATTGACACGTTTTCAAACTGTTTTGAAGCCTATGACTAGTCTCGTTGAAGTTGAAGTGTTGAGATATGTTACTAGATGGCGCAGAAGCATTGTCCAAAAATCCATTTTAATAATATTAGGATTATTAGGTACCTTTTTTATTACATTTCAATATTTCTTTTTATTATTCATATACAAAATACAGTTTATTTCATAAACAATAGAAATTATCTTTTATATATTTTTTTATAAAAGTTCTTATTTAGTACAATACTGTGATAATAATACAGTTTTGAAATAGGTTAGGGTTATCTGTGTCAAATTGGCGGGAAATATAGATAGAATAGAGCTTGTTGAAAAGACGCAGGCGCGAAGCCGGTAAAGTACTATGGACATTTGAAAAAGCCGGCTGTCAGCTGTGTGGTAGTCTCTGAAATGAATGATAAAGTTTATTCATTGAAGAAGTGTACGTAAAAATATATCGGAATCTTTAGAGCATATAAAAATAATACGAGTAATATGTATTGTGAAAAGTGAAGTGAAAGAACTGCGAAAATCGAATATTCAGTAGGTAAACATTTTAAAGGTAAGCGCGAAGTTTTCTTTTTAATTAAATTATGAAATATAATTTTTTAGATTTTATTTCTATATAACGATAGATCAGTCGGGATTGTAGTTTTTTTTTCTACATAGTATAATAATAAATTGAGCCGAGTAGGTAATTATAAAAAGTGAAATAATTTGCGTAAAATTTTTTTCCGAAAAAGTTTTTGTGTTCTATTTTTTTATTTTAAAATTACTCCTGTTAGAAGAAAGGAAGTATAATAGAATTGTTTTTAAAGAGAAAATAAGATACGTTAAAGTTTTAAAATACATATTGTTGAAGTTATTATTATTTCAAAATATCTATTGGTAAATACATTATTAAAAATCTTATACTCTTAAGAAAATTACGCCTTATTATTTTAAAATTCGTTTTTATAATTTACAAAATAATTGTATAAAATAAAATAGTATCGTAAATTTTTTTTATTTTTTTATTTTTATAAAATCTTGAGATTGTTTTGAACTTATGACATTCTATAAAAGTATGTATTTTTTTTTTAAATATATCATTAGCCTTTTTAGATGATCACATCGTCGTAATAAGAGCATTTAATGAAAGTTATTATTAATAATAAAATTAATAAAGTTAATTTATTAATAATAATAAATACTTATCATATCATTAATAAGTAAAAAATATTTAAGTAAAATCACTATTTTTTTTTGAATAAAAAATACTATAATATGATTTTGTGAAAAGTCACGACGTCGCGCGTCGTGTCGTAAAACTGCACGACGTCGTGTCGTTAAACTGCACGACGTCGTGTCGTGGACATGTGGCCCACAGAAAGATCCATAAATTTTTTAAAAGTAATCATTTTATGTTTCTACTAGCTTCTGCGCGCGACTTCGTCCGCGTGGAATAGAACCAAATACTGTCATACATGATTTGTGCGAAACTAACCGTTTATACAGCGGAAACTCTCAAAAGGAAAAACAACCCCGATTTTGAAACATTCTTCATTGGTACTACGCTCCTATTGGTCTTAGCGTGATGATATATAGCCTATAGCCTTCCTCGATAAATGGGCTCTCTAACACTGAAAGAATTTTTCAAATCGGACCAGTAGATCCTGAGATTAGCGCGTTCAAACAAACAAACAAACAATCAAACAAACTCTTCAGCTTTATATATTAGTATAGATAGATTAGTAGGTATAGATTACTCTCAGAAATATTTTGATGATTTTTTTAAATATCCCCGTCAAGTCATTAGGGCCTTTTTTAACGCTGGGAAATGCATTTACGCAGCCTAGCCCCGCAGCTTGGAGGCGATGGGAGTGTGAGTCTCCCGGTGCGGACAGAACGTGCACGGACTACCCACTAAAACCCAGCGGTGTCCTTGGCATCATTGTGGGGCGCCACGGGATCGCTACAAACGAATGCAACCGTGATGCCTCGACGATAGGCCCGCCTGTGAAGGCCGCCTTCGCGTATAGAGCGCTCACGGGCACTGTATCGTCCTCGTGAAAGAAAGGAAGAGGGACAAAAATAGCCTCATCAGATCTGTTGCGGAGGTTGAAGGAGTTCGTGGTTCGAGTCCTTTAGCGCCATGACCACGGCCACAGATTAGTAAATAGTACTACGCCACAGCCGACCAGCACCTCTCACTGGCGAGCATGGAGTAGACGACGCTCGACAACGAGAGGTCCTACAATGGCCACCAGGGCCTGACGCTAGGGTCCCTAAGCGGCGCATTCCTCTAGTGTGTGGCGCGCCGTATCTATCGGAGCATGGCGCTCCGATACAATGCAAGCAGGGGTAGCTTCCCTCTTGCGATTTGATGCAGGTACTAACCGAAGCATCCGTGACCGGTAAGTACCTTACTAAAGGTACTTATTAAAGGTTGTCTGGAAGAGATCGCTAAAGGTTGTCTGGAAGAGATCGCTACTAAGCGATAAGACCGCCTTTGTACATTACAATTTCTATGTGTAAATATCTGTTTTTTTGTATATCTTTCTGAGTGGTGTGCAATAAAGTATATTCTATCTATCTATCTATCTATCTACCTGCGTCAGCCGAATGGTCAGCAACCCGTGCCGTCTTTGACCCAGCGACTAAGATGGAGACGTATACCGTTCACCGTCACTGAGCCCGCCGCTGGCCCGCTGGGGACTCCAAGACCTCCTTCCACCAGTTAATTAGGGCCTATTTCAACTCAATTGACAAACTAAACAATTTAGGCTCGCAATTGCGAGAATGCACAAAAGAAAAATACGCCATAAGCTTAATCTGTTGGATACCATCATACGTCAGATAGTTTTAACGGCCACTGATGAAACAGGCTAAAAGTACCTATGCATGAAATTACAATTCTTTTTGAACATTTTATTATTACGATAATACCTTTGCACGGCTTACGTTTAAAACATGATTGATTATCGCGCAGTAATTACAAGCTGTTGCTCGATGATTTTTAACTCTATATTTTTTTTCTTTCCCTCCTTCGTAAATGCCTGATTGCTATACAAAGTGTTAGGTTTAAAGTAAGTTATTAAATAATTAGTATCGGATTTAAGTACATTGCATTTCCTTGGTTTTTGTAGATGTTATATCAAAATTTTGGAATAATTTTGTCTCTCAGTGTTTCAATCAATTACATTATTTAATAATGAAGTGTACCTATGTTTTCTTTTTAAGTGGAAACTTAACTTTGTGTTTAAAGTCGTCTCTGCAATTTCGTTTGCGATTACTAATTTTTGACGTTCAAATTAAAATTTTGACTTTCATCCCTTTTCCCAAAATAACTGTTTTGAATTTTGGTATGAATTTTTAAATATCCTCAATGAGAATTTGATCTATTTAATTTTCTATTAAAAGCTTGTACATTTTTAATTATTTATTAAATGAAATAATAAAATTTCTTTATTTTAAGATATTTTTGTTCCACTATTCCATTACGACAAGCTGTTACTCTTCAAATGTCTGCTTATTTCGATTGAATGAATACAGATATTGGAGCAGTTGGCTCGTTGGAGCTTAGGCACCGTTGGCGTCCTTTCCGTATTAAGCCCTTAAAGAACTATATTTTTATTTGGCCCAGAGGATAGACAACGCTAATCTACGTAATTAAAAAGTTACTTTTAACTAACTTTCCAGTACAATTATTCAATATTTAAGTACAATTATTCAATATTTAATTCAAGAACCAAATCGTCTATTTTAATTTTTCCAGTTACTTAATACCTACACAATAACAATAAGCGTTTTTTTTAGTTTACTCCTTAAGAATCGATTTTCGCATATTTTTAACCCTCCATAAGATTCTCTTATCAAATTTAAAACAACCTCTGCTGAACTGAACTGAAAGTAAACAACCTGTACCTAAACATGAAAATGCTTTTTTTCACACATAGAAGAAGAGATGTGTTGAAGTTTAATCCGTAACGTTTCGCAACTGCCAGATGAGCCAACTTTACGTGGTTTCTAAGATATGGTGAGGATACCCACAAGGATTTAGAAACAAATATTTGTACAAATGCAAATATCTGGTCCCAGTTGGACTCGAACTGAACGCCGGCGTTAAAGCGACTACTTGCAATATGTGCAGTTGTTAGACGATAAACAAACTTACTACAGTAAAAATATAAAAGAGAATTAAGTACGTACTTGAATAAAAAACATATCCTTCAACTGCATAAAACTAGTATAATGTTGTAAAGTACGTAGTTAATTCCACTTATCTCGTAATTATTGAATGTTTTTGCAGTAGTTGAGCTTTAACTTCTCATAACTTTAAGGCTTGTTTTGCTCCGGTGCCAAGTTGCCAACGTAATAAATTCATTTCCAGCTTTTCGTGCTGTTACCCGCAGCGGTAATGTA